>JADQWA010000134.1:311002-447635 GCA_018344505.1 Nebria ingens riversi | reverse complement strand
GAAAACCCTTTACATCCATTCACACCTTGACAATCTTTTATCCTTACAGATTTATTTTGCTTCATTCAAATTCATTAAATTCTTCACGCACGCTCTTCTATTCCGCTTGCTCACTAATTGTGTCGTAACTAAATACTGAAAGAGAGTTCTCATATGAACTTTTATTATGAAAATCTCAACTTTCGTATCTACTATTTAATACCCTCTTTTGATCATCGTACATAATACATGTGCTGTAGAAGTTATAGGAAGAGAGAGAGAGAGAGAGCTGCATCGATCTTGAGTATGTAAGAATCTCAAAATCGAAAAGTGGTTTGAGAGAAAAATTCGCTTCACATTATAATAAAAACAGCTTCAGTCCCCGCACTGGCCTTTCTTATATAGGAAATAGAAAATATATAAAATACAAAATTTTTAAAATTCAAGGTAATATGGTTATTCATTATACTATATCAGCAATTATTAGAGCCGGATATATTTTCAAATAAATTAAAAACCTAACAAAATATGTATCCATATACATATAATTTGTTTAATATTTTACTAGCTTTTGAAACGTTTTTTTTTCACTAAATCTATTTGTGATAATAGATGTTAAATGTCAAATCACAAATTATTTGAGTTTTCCTGTTAAACAGTTACCAGGCATAGTTGATCAAATTTACTTAAAATAATCTCGATTTATTAAATATTATTTCCCATACCTACGTAACCATGGCAATATAAATAAGAAAAGTACGAAATTCAATAGCAATTTTCTTATAACCGGTACACTTTTTGAAGAAACTTTGCAAACAAAAGTTGTGCAAAATATCAATATGTTTCATTTGAAATGTAACTAGTTTTACTGTAAGTGCAGCCGTTCCGGAGATATTGCAGAAACGACAAAAAATGACAGAACACATTCACTTCCGGTTTGAATATTCTTTTCAAAAATAGGATCACTGGGGTTTTAAATAAGTTTATAGTTGCTGTAGAGCGTTCATAACCACACACACACACGCTATTCCAAAAATAATCAGACTCTATTCAGGGAAGGTCAAATAGTGTATTTCCGTTTATATATATATATATATATATATATATATATATATATATATATATATATATATATATATATATATATTTATTTATAAAATCTATGGAAATTGAAATAAATATGAATCTGGTTTCGAAGTGGCATATACATACATATATAGAAATTCGCAATAACTACGTGTACATCCATGAGCACTTACAGATGTTGTTGAAGGGATCGGTCATCGGTCGACCCCCTCTGGCCTATTCGAGGGATAGGTTTAGAATAGTGGGGATAATCGTGAAGAACCTGTCTTACTCCAGCTCATCAACGTCGCCACAAATATTTCAAGAGGGATGCAAACTATTTTTAGAAATTCCGCTCTGCATATTACATGAAAATATAAAAGCATGTACTGTGTACATCTATTATTTCGTTAAATCTAAAATCCACTTGCCGGCTGCCGGCTGCCAGTCAAAAGAAATGAACTTTGATTCCCTGATCGAAATCCCGTGGCCGCTCATGTTTATTATACCATTGTACCTAACGGTCGGAATTCACAAATAGGAAATAAGGCTGGGGGCTGCGAATAAGGCCCTTTAAAATATTACAAAATAAAGCAACTTAACATCCATCATTTAAAAAAAATATATAAACATTTCGAATTGTTATAAATGTATACCTATAACGGAACAGTTTTGAAATTAAAACATGTCACTTTGAATTGAAATATGTGAAGTATGTATACATACATACATATAAATTTAGAAGTTACTATCAAGAGTATGTATGTACATACATACATATATTGAATTCACGTTAAGATGATGAAAAACGACGGAAGGTGGGCGGAACATGTTTTGCTCTAATGGTCCACATCAGTGATGAGCAACCTTTTATGAACGAGGGCCACTTTGAAACATTTAAAACTAACCACGGGACTAAAAATTAACTTATTCACGGCTACTATTTTGCGCGGATACACGTTCTACTGCGGACCACACTGAAAAGTACAGAAGACCGCTTTCAGCCTGCGGCCCGCAAGTTACTCATCACTGGTCTACATATGTACATAGTACATTTACAAGTTTCAATGCTTAGTCCTTAATATATAGGCGAATTCACATAAGAAGAACATTTTTGTGGCATAAATCATACACTTTTTACATATAACCATATGGAGTGTAGTGATAATTCATGCCACAAAAATGTTCTTCTTATGTGAATTCGACTAGACATACATGTTCTGAATTTTATTTAATAAACATTAAATAATCACTAGTCAACGAATATGCTTTATCTTTACATACATATATTACAAATTCTCATACATGCGTACATATGTATAACCATTTTATTCCAAACAACCACAGACAACCTGCAGGCTGTATAGAATTAAAGGAAACAGATCAAAATGTTTGTGCTTTTGTGGCCTTAAATAAAATACATACGTTACATCTGTACTTAGCATAAAGTTATACAAATCAGCGCCTACTATGTTTAGTTTTAGTTTATTTTCTTAGATTTTGAACCAGCCTTGACAAAATACGCATAATGTTCGAAAATCAAAAATGTTTAACCAACAGCATACATATAGACGAATTCACATAAGAAGAACATTTTTGTGGCATGAATCATCACTATACTCCATATGATTATATGTAAAAAGTGTATGATTCATGCCACAAAAATGTTCTTCTTATGTGAATTCGACTATATGTACTATAGTCGAATTCACATAAGAAGAACATTTTTTGTGGCATGAATTATACTCTTTTTACATATAATCATATGGAGTGTAGTGATGATTCATGCCAGAAAATATTCTTCTTATGTGAATTCGCCTATACGTACAATGCACATTATGGCAGGGCTAGCGTGTTAGAAAATGACGCTAAAGGCAAGCGTACAAAATTGCACCGTATGTATGTATGTACTATTTACAAGCAAAAAATGTCGCCCTTAAGAAAACATAATCTAATGGTTTCGCCGTTCTTATCATCGCTGGCACCGGCTTCCAATTTTATATAATTAGCATCTTTTAACTTATCAAAATAATATGTATATAGTTATACATATTAGAACAATGCAACATTGTAACATTGCAATTCGACTGATTCTTGCGACTTTTTAACAAATTCTCCAGAAAACCTCGAATGCATACATTATAAATAGACCAGTTCAATATTAGATAAAGACATGTGGAAGACATTTACAATATGGTATTGGTCTACTATTCGTCACGTAAGCGTAACTTAGTAGTGGGGATGGAAGTGAGCAGGACAGGGGACGAGGACGAGGCAAGGAAATCGTGTTGTGGGTTAACCTAGCGCTGCAAACAGTTGCATTTGATTCTCAGTCGATCATAATAGTAAATGTATGTGCAAATATATAACTTAAAAATTAATTACACGTGCTTTTCTATTGGAAAACGTATTTGTTATGATTTCTAATAATAATCAATGCGCTTGTCAAGGCAGTGGAGTGGGGAGTCAAGTGGGGAGCAGAGGCAGAGAAAAAGTGCTGTAATAGTAGTGTAGATCGTCGATCGTGTTTTAAGAACCAGCCGAATGCATAAACATAAAATGAAGTAGAAAATTAGTGTTGCTTTTAATTAAAAGCATAGAAGTATTGGTGAATGGTTTAAAGTGATAACGATAAACAAAACTGACGTGTTTAGTGAATAATGCAAGTGCTCGTTGTCGTCAACAGTGGTCTCTGAGCATGCTATTATTAATGGTGTTTGCATTGTTTTGATGAACTAGAAATGTGATCGTAATCTTTTATAAACTAAGTGCAAAACAGTGATCATATAGTGACACTGTATATTTAATTATTCAAATGTTGAGCCCAATACCCATAAAAATGGTTTCGAAGATCGAGAAAAACGGCTGTAGTTACCCATCGGGAGCAAGATCCATTACGAATGTTTCACTCATCAGTAGTCAATCCAGTGAAAAACAGGTGACGAAGGAAGATTTTGAGTTTTTAGTGCCACCAGACGCACCTGTATTTGAGCCCACCGAAGAGGAATTTTTGGATCCCCTTGCGTACATAAACAAAATTCGGCCTGTAGCTGAGAAGAGTGGTATTTGTAAAATTAAGCCACCGCCTGTAAGTCAATTTTCCATCTATTACTCTTAAAATATTGTCGCGAAAACTTGCCTACTGCATCAATTTAAAATATCGACACGGTTATCTATATTATATGTGTTTCGGACACAGAAACTCTATAAGTAAACGAATAAATATGGAGGTAGTAGCATTCATTTCTAAAATGGTCGGTCATTTCTATGGCATAACAAACAAACTGCGAATGTTTCGACAATTTCACATCGGAATTTTTGTATTTTTCAATTGCAATTTCAGAATTGGCAGCCACCATTTGCTGTGGATGTTGATAAATTACGATTCACACCAAGAATTCAACGCCTCAATGAACTGGAAGTACGTCATTTAATACGTAACTAATTATTATTATATTTGAAACTATCTTTGTGTCCTATTGTTTGTTTAGGCTAAAACTCGTGTTAAGCTCAATTTTCTGGATCAAATTGCTAAGTTCTGGGAGTTACAGGGATCATCTTTAAAAATTCCTATGGTCGAAAGACGAGCATTGGACTTGTATTCTTTGCATCGACATGTACAAGACGAAGGTGTGTGATTTTACAACATTATTCATTTATCATCATCGTCATTACATACTTTATTTATTTATTTAAATGCGAACGCCATTATGACTTATATGTACTTCCATCAAGTATGCTTTAAACGTGCATAACTTGTGACTTGTTTGCTCTTGTTTCATTTCTTATTGAATAAATAGAAATTGCTTTGGTTTCCATAGAAACAAAGTACCTCGTATTCGATTTTATTTTAATATTAGAGAAATATATTCGGTTAATAATTATTTATTTTGAAATTACTTAATAATTATTTAATAAAATTGTAAAATTATCTACGGATTACAAAACTACTTTTTTTACATTCGACTAACTTTTCTTTGACTTTTCCATGTTTATATATATATATATATAAATCAATTTATTTCGACATTAATCTCTTATATTCTTACATCAGCCATTTGATCATATTGCGACATTTTATTCCTGATTGGTCTTGGAAAATATATACATAGGTCTTCTTAATTTCCTTGAATATTATTGATTCTTTTTTAATTGTTACTGAAGTGCGTTTTAGTTTCTATTTCTTAAGGAAAACAACTCGTTTATGAGCAATATAATCGAAAAAAAAAAAACATTTACAAATCTCCACTCACCGACAAAACTTAGAAATTATAAACAAAATAAACAACAGCTGAATGAATTATTATTTAAATGCCTCTAAAACCATAGAATCTACTAGTTGCATCGTGTTTTTATTTTAATTCTGTCAAACATTTGAGTTTTTTACAAAGAAAACATACTTTGGTTTTATGATAAATCAAAAAACATAAATATGTATACTTGCAGTTAACATTCAACTGATTTACAATATGCACAAAGCACCCCTGTAAACAATCCGGATTACGTTCTTTTAGAACTATTATGATAAATGTTTTGCAGTGTAAAACAACAATCCGTAACGGATTTCATTTCGTGTGTTTACACTTTGAATGAGTCATTTTGAAGTTAGTATTACATAATCCACACATTTGTTACATTTATTTATTTTTTATTGAATTAAATACTCCGGCAATAATAAATTAACAAAGCGATAATATTTATTTTAGTTTCACTAACGATTTTAAGGTTATGAGATTACATACATCACAATTTATAGTGTGTTTTGTTTTTTATTTAGAGTTAAAATGATCTGGGTAACATGAATTATTTGAGGCAAATCAAAAATGTGTAGAACTTAATTTTGTGGTCATTTTAATTGATAAACTAGCTGGTGCTTGAGGGAGAAAATATATTTTTGGGGTTGTAGGGCTATTTAGCTCTGATTAATAAAACGACTTTCGTGTTAAAGAGACATCTAGTAGCAGTTCCTGTATATGTTTGAGCGGCTCATTTGAATGGGAATTTAATACGTTTTACTTGCAATAATCTGCACTTAATCGTGAACGAAATTATCATTGGTGGCGTTGATAACATTAATGTCGGACCAATGTGTTTGACAGGTGTACTTTCACAATGTAGAGCCTACCATTGGCTACATGATGTGAACTGAACTGATACTATATCTGTTCTTTACCAAAAGATCAGTTTTGAATTCAAAAACTATTTGTACACGAAAAAGTAAACGAATTAACAGCTGGTTGGATGACAACGACTGGCGTATTGACTCATTTTTTTAATACAACGTCTTGTCGCCAAATCGCGAGTTGTTAAGGGGAACCATCAAGCTCGCTAAAACATCGTGCCTTGCAAATGAAAAAGGAAAAAAAAAACATTCGATGTGTATTTGCATAAAAAATGTCTGGTAAAAATTTCATTTATTTTGATCTTGTATTAATGGAGAAAAAAATAAAAACTATGAAAAAGTGCCTATGTAGGGGTTTATATTTTTTATCTCCAATAATACTAGTTAAAAATAAATGACATTTTTACCATGCATTTTTAATGCAAATACTCATCGAGTGATTTTTTTTTTAAATTAAAACTTCCAAAATAGGCATTTTTCATAGTTTTTTTTTCATTAATACAAGATCAAAATAAATGAAATTTTTACCAGGCATTTTTTATGCAAATACACATCGAATGGTATTTTTTTCTTTTTCATTTGCAAGGCACGATGTTTTTCTAAACGAGCCTGATGGTTCACCTTAATTTCGATCACGAATACTTCCTTTACTCTCTAAGTATAAACATGGCTAAAGATATATAACTAATCTATTCCGGCATTGTTTTACATGTCTATGTAATGAATTTGTTTTTTTACTCGAATTTTAAGTTAGGTTTTTGTTCATATTACATTATTTTAAGCTGAAGTTAGGCTCGAATATTTTTCAGTTTAGGTTTTCAACCAGTAGTTCTTATACCAATTCAACATTTTGTTCATATCAATTTCCCATAAGCTTAATTAATTAATTAAAATAAATTATTAGTTTAAATAATTATTGTGAGCAAAAATAAAATTTACGTGACCAATTTTAATGTGTTACAGATTTATCTGAAGCTTTGATTAGGTTAGATATTAGCTAGATTAAGGTTAAGGAACCATAGATGTAATTTTAGTTTTTCTTCTGTTTCCGATACCATCGCGGTATTAATATGATAAAAATTTAAACTAAATTTATGGTTTAAATTATAATATTTCTAAGGATGCAATGGTTATGTGTGTACAATAGTGTACTTATGTAATCGTTGATGTATGGGAGTGAATGTTGGCTTTGGCATACCAAACATAAAAAGCGTGTGACTGCTGTGGAAATGGAATTTTTAAGAGGTATTTGTGGTGTATCTAAGAGAGACAAGAAGAGAAATACGTGGGTGTATGAGCAGTGCGATTTTTTTTAAAAAAGTCGTACGTAGAATAGGTGAGAGGGAATGAGATGGTATGGTCATGTTGAAAGAATGTCGAATGAAAGATTTACGTGGGGTAGTTGAATAGTGTGAGAATGCTGGATCGTTTTCGGAATAAGTGGATAAATATGATTGAGAATGAGTTGTGCGCAAGCAAAGTTGTGAGCAAGATAAATAGAAGAGCGTGTATGAATAATTTAATGAATTTGAATGTAGCAAAAGAAGTTCGTTAGGATAGAGAAAGATTGTCAAGATGTGAATGGATGTAAAGGGTTTTCTGCCACCCCATTTCATGGGCATAGGATCACGAAGTTATGTATGTATGTACGTATGTATGCAATTTTGTTTTTTTAATAAATGAGCTTTATGTGATTTTTATTTATTATTTATTTCTATAAATTCTTTTGTTGTCAAACAAGAAACCTGTTCGTTTGTTCTGCACTGACTAGTTCAGTGTTACACTATATATATCTTGGAAGACAATATTTCAAACAATTTACTGTACGATATTATGCAATTTTGGTTGTTCCAAAAATTGTTAAATATATTGTGAAGTGTAATTTAATTAATTTAAAATCCATTGTTTAGCTTACTAGCTCAATCTTCCTAAAACACTACTTGTGTATTTTAGTATGTTTGTTGTAAAATACAATAATAATTTTTAAAAATCAAGTACCTATACTACATTATTTGCGATTTACTTCGTCCTCTTGTTTCTTCAGTTCGGGTCGTGCATGCATTTTGAAAATGTAAATATACGTTATTGTGCCTATTTTTTCCCCTACAGATTTATATTACTTGCGTAATAATTAAAACACGTTTTCCGCGAACTGACGTCAGAGGTTAGCAATTACATATTTTTTTAAATTTTTGCTATGATTGGTGACATTACATGTTGGCTATTTTCTTACAATGGTATTACTCTCGACAATTTTTCATTGGAATTGTATCAGCTGGCAGTTACAGATTTTGTTTTAATTGATTAATTTAATCATTCTTCAATTGACTAATTGGAACCAGATATCTATTTGTATAAAATATAAACATACAATTTCGTTATGCTAATGTTTGCAACATTGATTGTCAACCTCTGACGTCACAATTCAAAATTCACATTACATTTCAATTGCAAATAAATAAATAAATACAGGTTTTTATTATGAACTCATGATGCCATATAATTTATTTTTAATCATAGTTATTGGAATATATGATACTTTTCCAAAATTAAATAGCTTACATGGCCCGAATTAGCCTTCAGGAAATTAGTAAATTATTTCAATTGAAACGCTTCCGTTTCTTTTAAACCTTTTTTTAGGAATCTTAATTTATTTATGCAATTTAGCTCTAAAATATTAAATGTTGCATAAAAGATCGTCACTATTAATATTAACAAATAGAACAGACAATTGAAAATCTCCAAAGAAAATTTATTATAAAGTCCGTTTCAGATCGTATAACGATTTTCCCGACTAAGACAAAACAAATGTAAATCATTTTTGTCTTACATACAAGATAAGTCTATAATTTTCACGTAGTATTTGAGGTGGCGCTTATATTCATACGAACAATTTGTACACGTGTAAAATTGCGCAATACTTATGTGATAGTTTGCAATTTTATAAGATTGCATCCCATGATTTTGTTACAATTGTATTAAATTAAATTTTCGTATACATCTATTTGATTTGTTTGTTTTTGTGTATAGGAGGTTTAGATTATTGCACTAAAGAAAGAAAATGGTCGAAAATAGCAGCGCGTATGGGAAACCCACAAGGAAAAGGCATTGGAACTATACTCAAAAATCATTACGAGCGAATTCTATATCCATTCGATGTGTTTCGCCAAGGGAAAAAGCTCGAAATCGTAAGTGATTCCATTTAGTATTTTGACCCATATTCGCATTTATGTTTGAACTCCTTCAGAGTATTTTGGAAAAAATAAGTGTGAAAGAGAGTATTATATATTTAAAAAATTATCTAAATTGTTTTTCTGTCTATATTTTCGGGATTCAAATTCAGTTGTGAATTTTAAGTTTTAGTTCTGTAGCAGAATACACCTTTTTTGAGTTTGAAATGTTAACCAGAAATAAAATCATTCGTTCTTTGTCCTATATTCTTTTAAAATAAATTATCATTTATTTATTTTTATGTAAAATTAAGTCATTATTCTTTTAATATTATTGTTTATAGCTTTATATATTTAAAATATTTTTTGTGAATTATGTAAAGAAAGTATTCTAGTAATTTTAAAGATTAACAAATAGCAACACTATTCAAGTGTTGGTTCAAGCGCTTATATAATCGAATATTTCTTATATTGAGGCTTTGCGTTTATTAATGGATGCATACACTGACTACTGCGCACATTGCTCGTTATATTTACATACATGTAATTTTTCATTGTTTGATGTGAACAGAGTTTATAAATGTAGTAAAAGAAACAGCTAATTTAAAAAATTAAACTGTTTAATACGGAAGTAGCAAGCTTTGCAAAAAATAGCATATCTTTTAAAATATGAAGATTTTAGATATACATTTGCAGTGTCTTGAACTGGACTTTCTTATACATAGTAGGTATATTTTGTTTAGATACCAAGGATATTAAAATACAGAATTTTAAACCTTCATTATCCATTTTACTATAATATTATGAACTAAAACCCTAACAAAACATTTATATTTAATATTTTACTAATCTTTGAAACGTTTTTTTCACCAAATCTATTTGTAACAATAGATGTTAAATGCCAAATCACAAAATATCTGGGTCTATTTTATTTTCCTGTTAAACAGTTGACAGGCATAGTTGATCCAATTGACTAAATATAATTTCCCATACCTACGTAACTATGGCAATATAAATAAGTAAAGTCCGAATTACAACAGTAATTTTCTTGTAACTGGTACACTTTTTGAGGAAAATTTTCAAACACGAGTTGTGCGTAATATTAATATCTTTCATTTTAATTGTAACTATATTGACCGAAGTGCAGCTGTTTAGAGATATTGAAGAAACCGGAAAAAAAGTTTGAGAAAACATGCACTTCCAGTTTGAATATTCTTTTCAAAAATAGAAGGTTTTCTTACCAGGCATATACAAATCTTAAGTTAAAAGTTTCATAGGTTTATCTTCAACAGTCTAGGCTGTAGAAAACTTACACAGAGAGAGATAGAGAAATGTCATTTCAAAAATAGCCAGACTTGATTCAGGGAAGATCAAAAGGTGTATATTCGTTAAAATCTCGAGTTCGTTCTTTTTCATGATTACAATACTTACTTATTACTTCGTATAAGAAAGTAAACACAAGCAGTGGCTTCGGTTGTGTTGACGCTGTAGAAAAAATGACAAATTACAACAGTATTGTCTATACTGCATTACATGTAAATGACGAAACATGAAAATTACAGGGTTTTTTGTTCATACATCCAGCTGACTAGATGACTCACTGGCATACATATTTTTGTATTTAGGCCACTACGGCAATTCCTATTTCGTGAAACAAAAAAATTGCTGCTCTTACACCATTTGTTACTAAAAATTGTTTCATTGTTTACACATTTTTTCCAATAGTTTATTTATTAATCTTAAAAATAAATATATTTTTTTAATTAATTCAATGTGTAATTTTGTGAACTTTATTTATCCAGGTTATAAATCGCGCGTAAGTTGTGCGTTTTGTTCCCGGAATCTTTCTGCCATAGACGAAAATTGCAATCACTTATGCATTCAATCTCTGATTGCACATTCTATATATCATAACATACAATGATATGAACGGCTTTAAAGAGAATTTATTTAGAAAAGTTTTATTTAAAAAGTATTTGGTATATTTGAGTACTCATATTTATATTAGCAAAAGACTCTAATAATATCAATCAATTCGCGAAATGTCGCTTATGGTTCAAACCCTTGTTATACTACAATAGTGATAGTTGAATGATTTTGTTTACAATCAAATCTATATAGATGGCTGCAAAAACAAGATGATGCGCATTCTATATGTGATAGCAAATTATTGATCAAATTTAGTTTTAGTTAATTAATTACAGAAGTAATGACTTGCTTTGTTCACTTTTTCTGCTGCAATGATTTAACTTGAACGGTACAAAATAACGTCATATAGGATAGTAAGTGCAATGTCAATATACATATGTTGGTTAGGGTTAAAAAATATATTTTTCTGGCTTATTGATAAAATGATAGTTTTTTTATGAAAAAATAAGCTGAGACTTCAATATAATGAAATAACATATTATTTAGAGGGCGCACCGATCGCTTGAAAATGTAATTTTTGTCTATATTTGCGGTTAACCATTAATAACTTCTAGCATTTCCATCGGAATCCACTGAAGTTTTGATATTTTTCACCAGTTTGTTGCTTAATCAAACGCAAAAATAATTAGCCCATTAAGCGTATATTTTAGTACCATAAAATCCCTTAGCCCATTTTTTCATTATTCGGTTATTTCGAAAATTAAAATTGAAAATATTCAATTGGAAGTTTCTAAAACTGGTGAAAAAATATCAAAACTTCAGTGGATTTCGATGGAAATACAAGAAGTTATTACCGGTTAACCGCAAGTATAGACAAAAATTACATTTTCAAGCGATCTAAATAATATGTAAATTCACTATATTGAAGTCTCAGCTTATTTTTTCATAAAAACTATCATTTTATCAATAAGCCAGAAATGTTTATGTAAACAGTTTGAATCGAACGCATATTAGTAATAGATCAATTATTTATTGAGTTAAACACCATCAATAGTCTGATGATATAACTAAGCACTGTTCTGTACTTTTTGCTCCTACAAAAGGTGCGCTCGGTAATTATGTTGCAGTACATTGTGTGTGTGCGTGCGCAGACGTATAAAATTTTAACTAAAGTACAAAATGTTTTAAATGTGGGCATGGTTATGTATTACCGAACGCACCTTAATAAATCAGTACACTGAGCAGTCTTTAGGAAGTTACATTAACAGAATCTGTGAAGGACAGTCGGACAAATAAATGAAAATCATCAAAATATAATTGAAACATATTGTACTATGTGTACATACTGCTGCCATCTATGCTATCCCCTAGACATTTAGTAATTCTGACTCAGTCTCTTTTAGTTTATGAATATGAATTTTAGACGTACATTATGTTTTAACATATATTGGTTTTTCTAGAAACTCGAACCCAGTGATGAATGCAATGATAAAATCGACAAAGATTATAAACCACATGGTATAATAAATAGACAAGCGATCAAACCCCCGCCCGAAAAGCATGCTAGGCGATCGAAGCGCTATGAGAACATGACTACCCCTCCTCTAACATCACCCGAGAAGACCGAGGTATGTAATGACACAGTTTTCTTACTGCTTTTTCTTTTTGAAAAGTTCTTATTGTTGATTTAATTTGTCGTGCAATGGTTGTATAAGCGGATAAAGGCAAACATTTTATTAATTTAGCACAGCCATTATAATCTTATCATCTTGAGTAAATAACAAAATGTGTATGGAGCAAAATACCACAATTTGGTTTCAATAGTTATATTTGTTACTACATTCGGCTGCACTGCAAATACATTTTATTGTTGTAAAGGTTGCGAACGCACTTTCTATGAATTGTTCAATGTAAATAAGTATGATTCAAGCGTATGTGTTCGCATTATAGAATTACTATGTATGTAACTAATCCTGTGTTTTAACTGATATAGTCGTGTTTATTGTGTAGTATTTACTGTATGATGGTGCACACATAACATATTAAAGTATCACAATGCACAAATCTAATACACAGATCACGTGGTACATTAGACCAGTAAACCGATAAATTGAAACATCGCCTAGCTAGCAACTAAAATGGACAGTTGATGGTAGGATGGGCCCAGTGCATTTTCCCTATCTAAAAATATGAACACCCATACTCAAATAAAAAATCACTCATTAAATTCTTCATACACGCTCTTCTATTCTGCTTGTGCACAATTTTTCTTTCGCGCAACTCATTCTCAATCATATTTATCCACTTATGCCGAGGATGACCTCGCATTCTCACACCATTCATCTCTCCCACATAAATCTTCTTCGTCAATCTCTCATTCGATATTTTTTTCAACATGACCATACCATCTCATTTGCCTCTCACCTATTCTACGTACGACATTAATATACCTCTTAAAATTTTCATTTCCACAGCAGTCACACGTTTTTATGCTTGATTTGCCAAAGCCAATATTCACTCCCATACATCAACGATGGCACAAGTACACCATTGTACACATTGCAGAACTTTGCATCCTTAGAAATGTTAAAATT
Source organism: Nebria ingens riversi (assembly GCA_018344505.1). Lineage (NCBI taxonomy): Eukaryota > Metazoa > Arthropoda > Insecta > Coleoptera > Carabidae > Nebria > Nebria ingens. The sequence goes on along the minus strand of JADQWA010000134.1, from coordinate 433,836 downwards.
TCTTGCAAATATTCCTAAAGCCTCTAAAATCTTACAACCAGCAGACACTCTTCTCGCAATCATACTTTCCATCGCTAGAGAATAAACAACATAAATAAACAAACTGTTAAACTTGCTCTAATCGATGTCCATTTACCACAATATTACACATTGTCCTGCATTCATTCTTTTCGAACACCATAACTTTTGATTTATCTACATTCAGTTCAAGATTCATATCCTTTCCTACTGCACTTATATTCTGTATCATTCTACTCAATTGCTCTTAAGATTCACCAAAAACCACGAGATCATCTGCATAAGCTAAAGCAGAAACAGTTATACCACCAACAGTTACACCATCATCACTCCCGCCACATAATTTTCGGCGTAATAATACAAGCGGGCAATTTAGATATGTTAGAATATTAATGATGAAAATTCTAAAGAGAAAACTCTATAATTTTAAATCTATCACATAGATACGTAGATCTGGTTATATATCTAAGACACTAGGCACACATACTTTTGGTTTAATATGATAATAATTGTCATTGTTATTGAAATATAAAAAAATCTTGTTTGAGGCACAAATTCCTCTTTTTCCTTTTAAATAGAAAATGCTTCCGGAACAAAATTCCTCTCATCTACTATCACTGGTCTTACCAATACAGGTATACCTCGTTTTACATGATATTTTTATGAGTTTTCTGAGGTTGCCCGGTAGGCTAATTTGCCCCTGGTAACTTTAGATATCAATAGTCACATCGAGACAACAGATCTCTCCCAGTATGACTACGGCAACTACACTAATTCATTTCATGGTGGCAGTAGTATCATCCTAAAAATTATAAATTTACATTCGTTTAATACGAGCTCTTGTATCCGCCGAATGTTGAAAATGTAGTGCAGCTGAATGTATTTAATATACAGTCACTTACATTAATCAAGTTTAAGATGTTTATTTTCTGTAAGACAATTCGAAATATGACGTATCCAATAATACAGATGTACGCATTTTATGTGTTTTTCCATAAAAATCACGAAAGTTACAAAACTCGTAATTATCAATCATTTATTCACTTTATATATATATATATATATATATATATATATATATATATATATATATATATATATATATATATATATATATATACTAATTAATTAATTAATAAAATTAATATTGTGACGAAAAGTAATTTTATTGGTTCATAAACAAATTAATTTGTTTGCAATCTGTTATTTGATAAGAAAACTGATATCACTATTTTATTGATTAGAATTATGACAGCCGTAATTGAAGTTGAAAGATTTAAGTTTGCGTACTATTAATTTAAGTAAATTGTTATTTGCAGTATCTGAACGTTAGTACACAAGAGCAAACAAGATTCAAAACTTAATTTATGATTATAATTGTAATTTCAATTTATTAATGTACCTGAACTGACTAAGAATTCTTATATTTGATTTTTACAGCATTTAAATTTAAAAAACATTTCAATAGTTCTAAGTAAGAAGTAAATATGAACCACAGTTTAATATTTATACGATCAAACATAAAAATGACAGAAAATGGACAACATGAACAAAATTAAAGTTTCGACTGTTTTTATACTGTCTCAATCAAATCAAATTAAAAATATACCAACTGATTATAAGATTGTAGTAACAAATACAAACAAAAGTTATTTTACAGCACCCACTGTTTTTATTCTTATTTTATATTATTTTTAATTCGCTATAATTTCTTCTTCCAACACTACTAGTATACCGTTTTGCATTAAGCTTGTTACTGGTGTGTATGTGTTTGCAGTGTAAAGATTTCAGTATAAAACTTTCTGCAAGTGATGGCGAAAATAATAAAGAACTTCGTCGATTACAGTTCTTTGGTGCTGGCCCAAAAATGGCCGGTTTTAATCAGAAAGTTAAAGAAGAGAATAAGACGCGGGGGAAAAAAGCCAATTACGACTTCGATCCAGTAAGTTAACAAAAAAGACACCCGTTTACTCTTCTTTCTGTTGATCACTTTGGTGTAGGGCTGTAGTTGTTGTTTCGCTTGTTTTCTATCCAAAATACGCAGAATATGCGGAAGGTGTGACGTCACTTATGGGTTTACTTTTTAACCACACAGTAGCTGATATTTGTTAAGAACTTTATGTTTGTGTATTTTTCTTGGTTATACTATTATACTAACCACATAGAAGCTTAAAATGCTTGCGTTTTTGTGATACAAGTTTAATTATCTCGTAACCATTGCATTGAGTGCATGAGGGCCACTTACTGTTTCATCAAATATAAACTATATAATTAAATTTGAAGGTTTTATTTCCATTAAAAATGTTGTAAACAATAATTTATTTTCTAAAATAAAAAAAAGTAGCTCTAGATAATTCCATAAGATGATATTTTAGTTAATAAATGTTTAAGACAATATGTTTCGTCCTTAGTAACAAATAATGTTTTACAACGAGCGTGTTTAGAAGCTTTTACATTTATGTTAATATTACTACCATTTTGTGAACAATTCAAAATCTCCAATCAGCGTTCTTTTACAACATTTTACAAAAGTCCACAATTTGTTTTTCGAATATCAAAGCAAAATTCATTTCATAAGAATCTTATGTTGTAAAGTTTTAATCAGATATTGTCTAAATGTAAATAAAATTAATCCACCACGATTTTGATTAGTGATTGATGAGTATTTGGTTACCAAAAATTCAAATTCTATTCAGGACGGTTTGGTTTTCAGTTATTTAAAATGTGCATGATTAAAAATCAGTAGATATCTTATCATTTTGACATTTATAATAGATAGTAGAAGTCACCAAGAAAACCAAGCTCTGAGCTTGACGATTTTGATGACAAATGAAAGACATCAAACTTCAGGCATCGCGTTCCGTTAATTAACAACAAATCACAACCATAGAAAGAATAATTGAAAGTTAAGATTAAAATTTTGCCATCAGATATGGTATGAGTTCGTGTCAGCAAATAAGATTTTCAATTGTGGATCAATCTTCACTATAAACTCTGTGCTACCTAATTCTATCCACATATAAATTGATTCTTTTTTATTTTATTGGTTTTTGTGAATTATTAATAGTTGGTATACCACACATCAAAACAAACATGATGATAATGTACAATTTGAGTTGGATTCAGTTGGATATTTTGTGAGAATATTGTGTGTAGTAGATCGCTTTTTAATCTTGTATTAAGATTAGTTTAAAATTAAGTAGTATATGTAGTGATATGGTAAGATTTTAGTAATATAGATATTGGTTTGAAGATATATTTGGCATAGAATAATTTAGTAAAATATAAGTTAAAAATTATTTATAATTTATTAAATGGTTTTATTTTGTAGTTTTGTTTTAGTTTATAGTAGCATTTAAATTATGATTGCATTTAATGTGTTCTGTAATTTGTAATTTATAATATTTTAATTTATTTTGATATTTTCACTGAACATCGACAATCACTTTTTCATATATTTTTAAACAAAAATGCCATGACTTTAACACGTGAATTTTTTTTTAAGTGTAAGAATGGATAATGATCATTCAATTCAAAGACAAATTATTATTTTGTGTTTTATGTTCAGGATATTTAATTGCTTTCAAAAATATTGTTGGTGATAGTATGATGTGATGAGATGATAATATGACGACTAGGGTGTGTATTTCGAGAAATGTTGATATCGATATCAAAAAAATATCGATATGAAACGGATATATCAATTTATCGATATAATAGATTATTGCAAATTAATGATATATCGTTACTAAACGATATATCGTTAACGAACGATATCTTAAAAATATCGATAATTATCATTAAATCGATAATTTTCCCAATTCTAGTGACGACTCAAAAATGTTTTCTACTATAGATACCTAGAACGTCTATAGTAGACAGAAATAGAATTTATCTTTTAAATATTTGGATGTGTCATAATCAAATGCACCGTTCCAAAATCTCATTCAGTAATTAATAAATTAAAATCTACCGCATTTTTCGTTTCGAAAGCCATAATACTGAAATACAGATGGAATTGAGACAAGCAGTAATTACCAATAAAACAAATGTTTATGTCTTCAGTAGATTTAATGATGCAGTACACAAATAATTAAAATCTTGCACATATGATTTGCTTGCAGAATACATTATTTAATATACAATAAACTTTTATTGGGAATTTTAAAATTCAAACAATATAGTTCTATGAAGTGCCGCAAGAGGAATGAAACGAAGACATAACAATTATGAAAATAACGAAAAATACACAAATGTAGATTCAAACATTCATATTCATGTTAAACAGTGTTTACAATAAATATCATCTATTCGTGCAAAAGTTTTACAGGAACAAGTAACTCAATTTTGTTAAAAAACTGAACCAGTTTGTGACGTGACACTTATCCTCCTCTATTGATCTTGCATCTGTACACGGTTTGTCTGTTTCAGTTGGCCAAATATGTATGCCATAATTGCGGTCGTGGCGATATTGAAGAATCAATGCTTCTGTGCGATGGATGTGACGATAGTTATCACACGTTCTGTCTACTTCCGCCTTTGTCCGAAATCCCCAAAGGAGACTGGCGGTGCCCAAAGTGTGTTGCCGAAGAAGTTTCGAAACCAATGGAAGCGTTCGGATTTGAGCAAGCTCAACGCGAATACACATTGCAACAATTCGGCGAGATGGCAGATCAATTCAAATCGGAATATTTTAATATGCCTGTGCATGTAAGTATTATTTATTTATTTTTTACTTGTGTTTACTTCAATATTAGATATTACCTATTAGTACACTGTAGACGTAACATACCAACGATTTATTACTTATAGCCATGTGGTAAGGTTTTTTTTATGCATTATATCTTAAAAAACTAACATGCTTTTATATGTTTTTTTTTTTAAATATAAAAACAATGTAAGCTATTCTAAACATTTTAGATCTAGTTTATAAGAATGTATAGTTTTAGTTATAAAAAAGATTTTTATTTTATTTGATCCATAGTCGAGAGGTTTTAAAAATGTCTAGACGAAAAATAGTATTTAGTAGGAAATTACAGGTTTAAAGCACTAAGGCCCGATTGCACCAACTTCAGTTAAATTTATTCCTTAGTTAAAATAAACAATATCGAATCAATCTGACATTTCTTATGGAAAAATAACATTGCTGTCAGTTAAACCTTTTATTTAATTGAGGAATAAATTTAACTGACGTTGGTGCAATTTGCTCTAAGTATTGATCTTCTATAAAGGCGTATGATAGTGTAGTACGCGAGAGCTTATGGTGCATAGAAGAATATGGTGTGAATAGATCTTTGTTAAATGCCATACAAGTGTTGTATGCAGGTAGTATAGCTGAAGTACGAGTTGATGGTAGATTGAGTTAATGATTTGATATTGAAATTGGTGTGAAACAAGGTTGCGTGATGTCGCTCTGGTTATTTAATATACACATGGATGTATTATTGCGCCGGGCACTATGTGGTGAGAGTGACGATGGTGTAACTGTTGGTGGTATGACTGTGCCTGCTTTAGTTTATGCAAATGATCTCGTGGTTTTTGGTGAATCAAAAGAGCAACTGAGTAGAATGATACAGAATATAAGTGCAGTAGCAAAGGATTAATCTTTAACTGAATGTAGGTAAATCGAAAGTTATGTTGTTTGAAAAGAATGAATGCAGGACAGTGTGCAAAATTGTGGTAAATGGACTAGAGCAAGTGAAACAGATTGTTTATTTAGGTTTTTGTTCTCTAGCAATAGAAAGTCTGATTGCGAGATTGAGAGAAGAGTGTCTGCTGGTTGTAAGATTTTAGGAGGCTTAAGGAATGTTTGCAAGAAATTGCAGAAAGTGTACAATGGTGTACTTGTGCTATCGTTGAGGTATGGGAGTGGATATTGGGTTTGGCGAACCAAGAGTAAAAAGCGTGTGACTGCTGTGGAAATTACATTTTAAAGAGGTATTTGTGGTGTATCAAACAGAGACAGAAAGAGAAATACGTAGGTGTATGGGGAGGGCGATATTGTAAAAAATGTCGTACGTAGAATAGGTGAAAGTCAAATGAGGTGGTATGGTCATGTTGAAAGAATGTCGAATGAAAGATTGACGAAGAAGATTTACGTGGGCGATGTGAATGGTGTGAGAATGCGGGGTCGTGCTCGGAATAAGCGGATGAATATGATTGAGAATGAGTTGCAGGAAAGGAAAGTTGTGAGCAAGCGGAATAGAAGAACATGTATGAAGAATTTAATGAATTTGAATGAAGCAAAAAAAGTCTGTAAGCATAGAGTTGAATGGCGAAAGATTGCCAAGATGTGAATGGATGTAAAGGGTTTTCTGCCACCCCATTTGATCGGAATAGGCATGAAGTTATGTTTGTATGTAAGTATGTCTTCAATAGTTAATAATTTGATGGACGAAGACTTCAAATTAAAAAAAAATTATTAATTGAACAGAAAAAATTACGACCTTAACGCAGTTTCTAGTGTTAAAATAGCGAAAAAATTGCTCGGTGCGACTGATCAAGTTGCCAAACGTACGAAATGAAGCCACTATATAAACAGATCTAGTTGGGAGTTTTAATCAAAATAACTAAAAGTCCCTCTGCTACCGAAAACACTTACTAAGACTGCGAAGCTTGCATAAAATTCTATAGCAATTTTATGCAAGCTTAAAATATGCATGGGTCCAAATGCTGAAGTTATTAAGACTTGTATTGACCAACCAAAAGAAAAAAAATAGTTACATGGTTACATACTATAGTAACGCACGAGCTCTTACAATTAAAGCAGTTTCAAAATTAGGATATTTCTGCGTTCAATGAAGGCCTAATCAATAAATATGTGAATAATGAACTGTATGCGTCTGATATTCATGTGGAAATAATTTCCAAAGCTAAAACATGCTTTTATAATCAGAAGTTTCAACCAAATAGAAACTTTACGAAATAATAATTTCTGGTGAACAGGAATTGTTATAACATAAAGAATTCGATACCTTTCGTGTATTATATCGCAACTTTAACGCGAATAAGGTATTAGAGGAAACATTTTGCACAACAGCTCCATTCTTAATTCCAGAGGGTGTATTTTGCATACTTGCGGTGGGCAACAAAAGATTAGCAACGTAACCGTATATACCAACGAATTTAGAAACGTCCGTAACTCTTTCTATAACACCTGGCTTTACGAATTGGTTTAAAAAGAAGACGTCCCTGTATTGTTCCTATAATGCTTACTATTCTTTACCATACTCTTTTATTAACAGAATTCCTAATACCTTTCTACTTAATTACTTACTTTCAAAATTGTGCTTTTTCTGCATCGAATGCAATGCCATGCACTCATTGTGATATATCTACATTAACATTCTTTAATATTTTTTACAAACTAGCAAGTACCTTAAAAACTTAACCATACTATAATTAATACGTAGCGTCATACTATAGTTTTTCTTTTGTCATTTTGATTCAGATTAATACGGGATTCGGAAAAATTATTTTGTCGTTAATATCGAAAATTGGTGAATTTGCTAAATGAAAACACAAAAGGTTCCTTTAAAAAAAAAATCTTTCCAAATTAATTCAAATACATAAAAATGTTAAATCTTTTCGGAAACAATGTAATAGAAGAATGCAGCGTAAAATTAATAATAATATATTATATGTTTGCTTAAAATCGCAATATAATTTTATTTAGACTTAATTGCTACATTAGCTTTTAATTGCCACTACTGGTACAGTGGTTTCCTTAAATGTTATTGGTATAGTGCGGTCTTTAAGAAAGATTCTTTTTTAATTTAATTTGATTGAATATCGTTTTTTAACCAAGTTGCGAAACAACGAATGTTATATTAAAAGAATATAAAACTTGTAATTACATAATAACCCACTGTACCAATTAATATATGTACTATAAGTGTGTATAAGGAAAATGACTATTAACAATCAAACTTCTTCACGCATGTGTACTATATTAACTTATATCGCATTTATTCAGAAATACAAGTATATAATATTTATGAAAAATTATGCTCCGGAGTCTTTAAGCGATTTTTCGCGAAATAACCCATGCCAACCTGGTTTGAATGCGTTTGACCTGGATAATGCGATGACGTCACAGCTCACCAAAAATTGTTTGCTTTGTTTATATACATTATATAATTACAATCTAATTAATACAGTATTAATTAGTTTTTAAGTATAAGTTGCTTGTTTTTCTTTTTATTAATTTGAGATTTTCAAATTATAATTTAATTTCTCAATTTTGTTTCATCAGCTTGTACCTGATGATAATTTAAAAAAAAATCGAAACCAGTCGTACATTACTATCTTTAATTTAATAAAGAAACTGTGAAGAATAAGACGTCTTTTCTAAATTAAATTTTCTTAAAAAATATATAATTGTGATAATATGTATTGTGGACCACATTTTTAAGAGCAATTGATCTTTAAAATACAAAAATAGTTAAAATATTCAAGATTAACAATATGCACTTTCCGATAAAATTTTACCATTGCACATTTGTTGATATAATTGAAAAATACCCATCTCTTCCATGAAATTATTTTACTTCGTTGAACAAAAGAAATACGTTCATCTACATAACATTCCTACATGTCCTAAAAGAGCTTTATCCATCCTAAAACCCGCAACGAAGCTTTTGGCTTTGAAATATAAACATTAAAATGTCCATCGATTTAAAGTAAAGCCTTAAAATACATTAATAGCAACAAAATTGTAATCAGTGCAAAATAAAATGAGTAGGCCACCTATTGCCATATATGCAAACTTCAAAGATCAACAGCTGTCTGATTTATAAGTATGCAACAAACATGTTGAAAAAGCGTAGAATTATTTATTATAAGACTGTTCAAAATAATATAATAGACATACAAGTTACGAATAAATGATGTCGAGGATCGACGCCGCAAAGAAAATGAAGTTGAAAAACCCTCGATCATCGATTTATGTTACTTGGAAAATGCACTATTAACTTGATTAAAATGATAACTCTTGAACATTTTTACAGACACAGAGAAACATCGCGTACAAGTGTTCCTATAATGGCGTGGTGAAAAGCAGATTGCGAAGTTGTGGATCGTGTGATTACAGTAAGAGAACAGGACGCATTAATACTTATAATTGCATCAATATACCCTCCCGGATGAAAAAGGTATGAATGGATAAGAAAACTGATGATCTCCAATTGCCAAACAAAAAACATGTGATTTAAAATAAAAAACAATATGTATATTTTCTGCCTTTGACACATTTGCCTTTCACTATAAATATTTGTCCTAAAGTAAATATTTGAGGCAACATCTACAGCCATGAATTATCCTTTATGTACACATATACACCAAACATACAGTATAATGATCGTGGCAATCAGGGCCGCCGAGAGCGAGTTCTGGACCCTGTTTTGGAGCCCAGCAATAGGATATTTTTTACTGACAAATGCAGAACATATGCGACAGAGTGAGACCAAGTCAATTTGTGTCGATTTCCTCCACTCTCGTCGACCCTGATGGCAATACTTCGTTCTAGATTCTACAGATTATAATGTATTGCGTGAGCTTGGAAAATTAGCAAACATTTATTATGTGTTTTAAAATTGGTCGCGTTCGTAGCGGACCAGCGATCAACAGTCACTACTTAGCTGCTACGTCACAGCCACTGAAATATATAAATACTGGAACGGCTACTGACGTGCTCGCTGCGAGCCGAGAGAGAACCCACAGATGAGGTATACCTCTCTTTGTCGGTACAGTCTGCTTGGCAAGTTAAACAGTAGTTATAATTAGAAATATATCATAGACTGTTTAGCTCATTAAATAGGTGATTTGTTAACGAAGGAATTCTACAAAAAATTATGTTTAAAATTTGATACATTTTTTTGAATATTTACTCTTCTAAAACTTTCTAACGAAACTACATTACGTGGCTTCGTCACTAATACGCATGCGCAGAAGTGTGGGAGAGTGAAACATGTACCCTCACATATGCTATCTCTACTCGTTTTACACTCATTGGTAGACATAGTAGCCTCTTCCAGTATTTATATATTTCAGTGGTTACAGCGATGAGCGGTCCGTCGAACGCGTTGCTGAGTACTGTTGCATATCAGTTGTTAGTCTACACTGAAATTAATTCTGGTTTTATAAATTGTATGTTTTAATTCGTCACATATATCGAATCAGTTTGGTTCAAATGACATATTTTTTTCAACATATATTTGACGTGTCTACTATTTTTGGCTATTAATACTGTTGTGACAACGTTGAGTCGATGCAGCGTAATATTTATGCTATGTCTAACATCAGCTACTATACCATACTGAGCAACGCGCTCAGGCGGTCTTGCTCACTTAGCGAGGTAGCTACTAGGCCGTTTATGTTTTCGTGCTTTTCCTGCACTTTATTAGGAGCCAGCTAATAAAAACTTTTAACTGTGTTCTGTAATCGTAACCACGTAACCAGTTACAAATTTATTTTCGCATTGACTTTTAAGACCCCCAAGTAACACAAATGTCGATAATGCGAATTTATTCCCAAACTACATTTCGTATTTGATTAATTTGATATTTTGTACGTAACCGCTTACATGGTTACAACTACGGGACCCCTATGTATATGTATATGTGTATGTATATGTATATGTATATGTATATATATATATATATATATATATATATATATATATATATATATATATATATATATATATATAGATAGATATAGATATAGATATATATATAGATATATATATATGTATTATAGCAACGATATCAACTTGTGTTAGTGATGTATTTGATAACGTATGATCGGGCATGTAGCAGCACTTTTGACAGATGTCAAAATAGCAAAGTACTAAATTTGCGATTCGAGCTAAGGATCAGGGTACGCACGGATATTTTGGTACTAACAAGAGCCGCATAGACAGTTCCAATCTGCGCTTATCATAAGTTATAGTTGGCGACAAGGTATGTGGAGGAATCTTTATGTCCCCAGATCTAGCGGCAGTTGGTATTATATTGATTCTGACCATATAGTCGAATTCACATAAGAAGAACATTTTTGTGGCATGAATCATACACTTTTTACATATAATCATATGGAATGTAGTGATGATTCATGCCACAAAAATGTTCTTATGTGAATTCGCCTATATATTCAGAGCAGTCAAGTGATCAAGTACCTATATTTAGTAATTTATGATATTACCAACTGTCGCTCTTTTTCACTCATCAATTTCTGAAGATAATAGATGTTGCTTTCTACTATGCTTGCAAATTATATTACGAGAGCGCAGTGTTCTAGTTTTCATGTTCGTAAACGTGTTCTTTCTACCCACCGATCATGGATCTGTATGATCTTGATTTTTTCATTATTTCATAAATATTTCTTTCGAAAATTCAATTTACTTTCTTACCTTCACCTCTCCGAAACGATAATTTTAATCGATCGTTACGATTAAAATAAGTAAAATTAAATTGATGAATTTTAGATTTAATGATCGATGGTGAAAAAAAGCACTTTTATTTTATGGTAACTCGTTTACGCATGCGCTGTTTATCCTATGAGCATATAAGTAACTGATTAGATGCTGCTTGCTTGCGTGCTAACAGCTAGGTGGCAGTATTTTAATGCTCGATTTAGTCGATTTTGGGTTGTGCTTCTTTGTGAAAGGAAAGTATTAAATTTTAAAATATTATCTGTATTGGAAGTAATCTGTTTAGTCAGTCAATACTTATTTTATAAATAAACAATGTGTATTACAGTTATAACTGTCTCACCAAGAAATTTTAACGTTAAACAACAAGATCACGCTACTCCCGACATAATATCTGGAATTTATGAAATTTTCTTTAGCTACTCATGCATTGGATTATTTTCAAAATTTTCTCAATTCACAGGCTAACCAAACAAGTATACGACACCCCTTCTCATCCTCGACCTATTCTGGAAGCCCCAAGCACAACATCCTCCAAATATTTATTCACGAGTTGACACAATAGTCAATTGTTTCTAATAATACTCGGACGATCGCAGTTCACATTTTATAGTATCACTAATGAAACATCTAAACCTGTATCAATACGAACTTTAATGCAATTCTGCATAATTTTGCGAACTTTTTGATAATCCTCTTGTATAAATGCAGTAAAACGCTTCCAGTAAACATCTAGACAATATATTAGAGACGTCTCTGCCACATAATAGAGACGTTACATGTGACTAAATGTTTACTTGGCTAATACTAAACTTAAACTGAGGGAAATGAAACGATGATTAATATTGAATACGTGGCGTAAACTATACGTTGGATATTGGTGCCGGTCTCGGCTGCAATAAACACATTTATGAATATCTTTAATTGTCATTGGGAGCATTGAAAAACTTATTTTGGGGAATTAACAATTTTTTTTGACAGTGCACGTGTTAATTGAACAATAAAGCATCATGTCACATAATAATAATATATATATAGGAAAATAATGCTTTTATAAAACTTCTTCACTGTTCTGGGCTTTTGGCAAATTGCCTTGTTTGTCTAGATATAAAAACGGGACGATATTTGCCTCGAGTTAATGATAATGCTTAGTCTTAACGAAGAAATTATTACGATAATTATTCTAGGTGGAAATTTGTATCAATATGTTAACGTTGGGGGGCGGGACGTCGTGTACTTATTAAATCAAAATTTAATAACGTTTTAATAAATTAGTGTACTACTTGGTTGAATCTCGGCATCGGGAGTATATACATTATTCATAAGTAAGTTATATAATCATACAGAATTGGCTCTATACTGTGGATGACATCGTAGATGCAGTAAAGGTAATGTTATTTACGTTTTTCAACAAGGTTGTTACATCTAAGTAGGTTCGACGTCAAGCTGCTATAGTTGATCAAGATGAAAACAAGACTGGATCGAATATTTGAATTAAAATATTACTCATCAAATAGAACATTCTCTCGTCATCGGTTATCGGATTTTTCGTGATTGTAGATAATTAAATACAAAAGTTTCAACGTATTTCTAAAAAGTCGTTGAAGTAAATGGATCATCGGCTCAATTAGCTATTTTCGTAACTTCAATATTTGGCAAAATTAATATCGACAAGTCATTTTATAATTCTTATTGATTTGCTTCTCATATTAAAGTTGCATCAACGGAGTTCAAAGGATTGCTAGTTAAACTATGGGAATTAATATTGCAGCAAATATATCAGAGAAACCTGGTTTCAACAGTAGCCACTACATTAGACTAAATTTCTATTTTATGTTTTTTTATACTAGATGGTTCCAACACCATTAGTTGAAAAAGAATTCTGGAGAATCGTTTCTTCGATTGATGAAGATGTAACAGTTGAATACGGTGCTGATCTACATACCATGGATCACGGATCCGGGTTTCCAACGAAGACCTCTTTGAATCTGTATCCCGGTGATCAAGAGTATGCGGATTCGAGTTGGAATTTAAATAACTTACCAGTTCTGGAGGGGTCCGTATTAGGTCATATAAACGCTGACATATCAGGCATGAAGGTAAGTGTTTTCGCATTAAAAATTAAACTTGATGATATGATGTCATATACAATTGATGACCAGGATTCTTGCTATGAAGTACATTTTTACCGAACTTTTCGGCTGAGGTCCCTCTCATAAGATTTCAATAGGATTTAAATCAGGACTTTGCGTTGACCACCTTATAACATGAACTTGTTCTTCCGTGAAGAGCCAATAAGTTATTACTTTGGTTTTGTGTTTCGGATCATTATCCTGACCCATTTGCTTTGTTCTTTTACGTGGATATCCACTTTTTCTGGCAGTGTTATCGTTTGCCAATAGGATTAGCTAATTTTGTCTTTCGTACTATCTCAATTTTACCAACCAATTCATACAGAGGATTAGACAAACCAACAACTCTCTCACCAACATTTTTAGATATCATTAAGTTTAATTTGCGATTATGTTAACAACATATTGATTATTTGTAGCTACTAAAAATTAAGTCGCATTTTAACTTCTTTTTCATTTAGGTGCCGTGGATGTATGTAGGCATGTGCTTCGCTACATTTTGTTGGCATAACGAAGATCACTGGAGCTATTCGATCAATTATCTCCATTGGGGCGAACCGAAAACGTGGTATGGTGTTCCAGGCAGCAAAGCCGAAGCTTTTGAAGAAACAATGAAATCCGCAGCACCTGAACTGTTTCATTCTCAACCCGACTTGCTGCATCAACTCGTTACGATTATGAATCCAAATATTTTAATGAACGCTGGTGTACCAGTATACAGAACTGATCAACACGCTGGTGAATTTGTCATTACGTTCCCTCGGGCATATCATGCAGGCTTCAACCAGGGTTATAACTTCGCTGAAGCGGTTAATTTTGCGCCAGCTGATTGGCTGAAAATGGGCCGCGAATGTATCTCGCATTATTCGCATTTGCGGAGATTTTGCGTCTTTTCGCACGACGAACTTGTTTGTAAAATGGCTTTGGATCCAGATAAACTAGATCTCACTGTTGCTGCTGCTACTTATCAAGACATGTTGATTATGGTAGACAATGAAAAGAAAATGCGTAAGAGCCTTCTGGAATGGGTATGTATTTCTTTTTCTTGTTTGTAGCTTTTTGTTTTGTATTTAATTATTACTTGCTGTTGACTCTAAAAGGACTTATATTGTTTTAAAACATATTCTTGACTTAAACATATTTTGATCTATATTATAAATAATATCATCCTGAAATTCGCATTGCAATTGAAATAGTTATAAATCGCAAATAGTCCCTTTATACTTAACAGACCAAAGTTCTTGTAACACATGGCTAATATATATATATCTTCAGAAGTAAGTATATTATTTTTTAGTTTGAATACGTACTCGCTATTCTGTGCAATATGGTCAGCTGCTTAATATTTAAAGTTAACAGTATACTATATTTGTTATATATCAAAATTTGCATATTAGTTCATTTATCTGCAATTGATAGGCTGCCATGACAATTAAAGAAAGACCATTGTTTTCAAAAATAATATGCTTTTATCAGTTTTGGCTTTATCTAATTCAAAATTATTATATCTAAACAGGGTGTGACAGAAGCAGAACGTGAAGCATTCGAACTGTTACCGGACGATGAACGTCAATGTGAAGTCTGCAAAACCACCTGTTTCTTGTCCGCCATGACATGTAACTGTAACACAGAAAGTCTAGTATGCTTACGGCATTACACCTCGCTATGTTCATGTCCACCTGAAAAACACACATTACGATATCGATACACGCTTGACGAACTCCCATTAATGTTACAAAAATTGAAACTGAAAGCGGAGTCGTTCGATAACTGGGTTAATTTAGTTAAAGACGCTTTAGATCCAGTAACACCTAAAGCAATGGATTTGTCTATGTTTAAAGAACTGTTACGCGAAGCAGAAGATAAAAAATTTCCCAAATCCGATTTGCTACAAACTCTTATGATGGCAGTTGAAGACGCAGATAAATGTGCTAGTGTTATTCATCAGTTAGACTTGAATAAAATACGCACTAGAACACGCAATTCAGCTGATACTAAATACAAATTAACGGTTGAAGAATTGACTCTATTCTGTGAAGAAATAGACAGTTTGGCTTGTACTTTGAAAGAAGCTAAAAGTGTTAAGGATTTGTTAAAACAAACACAAGATTTCCAGAAAGAAAGTACTAGATTATTGGGGCGAACATTAGAAGAATTGTTTCCAATTGAACTAGAACAGTGTATCGATTCGGTGTCAGGTTTGTGTATTGAGTTACCGGAGTTAAGACATCTTCGAACTAGGTTAAGCCAAGTGAATTGGTTGATCGAAGTGCGACAAACGAGAGAGAAATGTGACTGTATTACAGTGGATACACTCAGAAGTCTACTGGCCACTGGCATTGCCCTACCACCGAACACTATTCTTGAAAAAGAGCTCGCCGAACTTCAAAGTGTTCTTACGGAAGGGGAAGAATGGGAGGAAAAAGCGAAACAATTACTAGATACCAAACCAATGTGTACACTACCAGAAGTAGAAATTATGGTTGCATACGCCAATGACATCGAAGCCTTTCTTCCTACGGAAGAAGTATTACGAGATATCATGAAAAAAGCAAAAGAATGGAATAAAACTATCGATGAAATACATTCAAGTGAAAACTACCCATACTTCGACACATTAGAAGAGATTATCAAAAAAGGACGAACAATTCCAATACAACTCAAAGAATTGGAAAGGTTGGAAGCACAATATACATCAGCAAAATCCTGGAAAGAAAGAACTGCGAAGACATTCCTACGGAAAAACAGCAATTGTCTCCTCATGGAAGCTTTATCGCCACGAACGATTTCATCAACTCCGACTAGTCCAATCAAAGGTCCTGGCAAGAAGAAGACACAGACCGATGAAGATGCAATCAGTGCGTTCGTTGCAAATATTAAATTAGGCGGAAATGTTGATCCAGCTCAGGTCGTGTCCGCGTTTAAGGAAGCTGAAGAACATGAAATGGAAGCTATTCGTAGTTTACGCACGAGAAATCAACGGAAATTCAATGATGATAACAGTGAAACTGAAACGTATTGTGTGTGCCGTGGTGGCCTTTCAGGCTGCATGATGCATTGTGAGTTGTGTAAAGATTGGTTTCATTCTTCTTGCGTACCTGTAGCCAAACCAAACCCTCCACCAGTATCCAGTCGGCAGAAAAGCTCAGCGGCCCAAAATAACCCAGCCAAAGACACTAAATTCTTGTGCCCCCGTTGCCTACGTACACGCAGACCACGTCTAGAAACGATCCTATCCTTACTAGTTTCCCTGCAAAAATTATCAGTCCGATTACCTGAAGGCGAGGCATTGCAATGCCTCACAGAACGAGCCATGAATTGGCAAGATCGTGCACGACAGTTGCTGGCGACGGAAGAAGTTGCAAATGCATTGGCAAAGTTACAATTACCAGTTGTAACAAGCACTCGGGATAAATCTGAAAAATTAATCAGCGCTATGACTGATCCGAAAAAACCTGGAAATCCATTAAGTTCTGTTGTTGGAGACGACCGGATCCCGGTAGTGAAAGAAGAACCAAGTGATGACGCGTCCGGGGATGAACTAGTTATCGCGTTGTCCAGTGAAACGGCCGCCTGTGGTGAGAACGGTAAACTAAACAATAAATTTGTTGACTCGGAAGGTTACACGAATGGTGAACATGCTTACTCATTAAATCTTACGCTAACAGATGGCCAGCAAGTTGCACAACAAGCCGCCGCAGTGGTGGCAAAAGAAGATGTGGTTATATCGGAAGCAACACGGGAACACCTTGAGGAACTAATGATGGAGGGTGAACTTCTGGAAGTTTCCCTTGATGAAACAAACCACATATGGAATTTGCTGCAAGCAACAAGATCTCCGGCCGAACAAGAACGAACGTATATCGATTTTGACGTGAGTACGGTATGTCGTATCATTTTTATTTCTCGTTTAATTTTAGATATTTATTATTAAACCTTATGGATTAGTTGCCAAATGCGAATGATTTTTTAATTAAAACAACATATTTAATAAGTATTTATATAAAATTTAATGCTAATTTATGTTTAATATCACTATAAATTAAGAAACAAATTTATTTAATTTACGATTAGCATTAAATGTTGTTGCTGCAACTGCCTTGAGTCAATATAATTTTCTCATTAATTGCAAACAAATTGTATAATATTGAATCCTAGTTTGTATAAATTGTTTAATTTATTTCGTAAACAATATGACTACCATTTAATAATACGCCAAATAATACTATTTTCACTAAAACAATGATTTAATTTGTTGTTTAACATTGCATTTTCAATGTATTTTGAGCATCAGTAAATCAGAGTCAGAGTTTCGTGTTTATGCGATTATGTGGAACAAGTCACATATGTATTTTTAGTTTCATGGTATTTTCCTCAATTAATTACATGAATAGCCAATTTTCAGTCATTTATATCCTGTGTGCTTGGTCGAACATTACTAATCTAAATATAATATAATATGTCTTTTCAAATTCATAATTTAAATTTGCTTAAGTCAATTTTATTATTTCGCCAAGTAAAAATATTCGTGATGTCTCATTAATACATTTTATTTTGATTATTATATACTTTTTGGATTAGGCTTTCATGTATATTATCACGCCATTTTTAAGCTATGTATAAACGATTAAATGTTGTATCGTTATTACTTGATAATAACCAAAGTATCGTAAATTTAATTTTGACTCAGAAAATTTAAATTTTACAGTAAATAAATGTATTTCATTTGCTAAGTTTAAAATAAAAATAGTATAATCTCATAATTCAAGAACCAGTAGGTTGTTATTGCATTCAACACATAAAATTTTGAATAGCAGATGTATTAGTGACTGAATGCTTGGTATGCGGTTTTTATTTTAAAATTCGCTTTACCTTTGCACTTGAGGATAGACAATCGCCTTAAATAATAGGCTAAAATTGGCGGAATAACGATTACTGAAATACTGGCAATTGTGCAATACTATGGAAATTTGTAACTCCTATATATTTATTTCTAACGTTTTTATTTTGTAGGAATGTACACTAAACAAGGGTGGCTACCGCAACAAAGTCGCACGAGGTCGCAAACGAAAATCTGATGAAGGAGTAATGGATCCCATGAAGAAGAATGCAAAAACCAACCCGATGATCGACAAGAAATTCAAGGTGGCCAAAATGAAGAGCATGAAGGAAGGCGTACGCAAACGCCGCGGTGACGGCCAAACAACGAAAAAGTCCACAAAGCAAAGCAACCACTCTGATGATGAAATTGAAGAAGACTGCGCAGCGGGGGCGTGTCTACGACCGGCCGGCCGCGAAGTTGATTGGGTACAGTGTGACGGTGGGTGTGACCAGTGGTTTCACATGCACTGTGTCGGTCTCGACAAACATGACATAAATGAGGACGAGGACTATATATGCATCAAGTGCTCGCAAAACAATCCCCAGAACATAGATGTGTCATGCTTCCAAATGGGGTCGCCCAACAGCCAAACAGATTACGAGAATGTTTGTATATGACTGAACTAAATTGAAATTTTGACACAAATACACACACTTAAATCAAGTAACCCTCCCCGGCACACATTTGACCATTATGTATGGAATTCGATTTTTATTTTTGAAGTTTTGTTCAACCCCATAAGATGCTTTTCGTTCGTTTATTTTTCGGTTTTTGCATAATATATCAAAATATATAGAAGGCACTTTTATTTTTCACACTTGTGCAAAGGGTTTCAAATACGCGCCGTGTACTTTCCAAAAAAAAAAAAAACAAACAAACAAAGAAACATATTTTGTAACTATTATGTATAATCCGTAAACTTATGAATTATTTATTTTGACAGCTGTCAGGTGAGGTTAGTGAAGTATCTTCAGGTGCATGTCATCGGTTTGTCACCTGTCGTAAACAATATTCATTATTTAGAAATTAGTTTTTATTTGTCTTTTTTATATTTTACAAAATAATGAAATATTTTAAATCACGTGACCATACCAAGGAATGAGCATTGAAAAGAAAGGCTCAACACATCGGTTAGTAAGAGCAGGTTTACGTTCATTGTGAAACGCGTTAAATAAATACAATCGGTGTTATTGCGGAAATAGACGCCTTTAATTACTACACGATTAGATATTCTGACAATACGATTTAGTATTAAAATAAATATTGTAAATAAATGTGAAAAACAGATCGATCCATTAGATATTCTAACCGTGATTTTGGACCCTATTCTGTATTTATAACGATGTACTATTTTAAAATCAAAATTTGAAAATTATGCTATCAAATCCATTAAAATAACAATAATACCAAATTTGGTAATCTTGATTGTTTTATAAGTAATCAAATATACCACGATGAAAAGAGTTGTTCGTCACGTATATAATTTTGAATCAAGTTTGGTTATATAACCGCGGTGTACATTTTTTAAAACTAAATTTAGTACAATATATACAAAAATAACATCAAGCTATTTTTATGTTGGCAACGTTAAGAGTTCTGATCACTGTTAATGAATCAAAATAATCTTTATACAAAATGATAGCGCGAACTATTAAATATAAATAAAACTACGTCTTATTAAAGCCACTAGGATACTAGCTCGAAATCATTTGAATTCTGGTTATAATACTTTAATCCTGTAGTTAAATTCTCTTTTGGAAATTCATAACAACTGTCTTTATTTCGGAATGAAATTCTGTTATACCAAATATAACGAAGTTTCAAATATTAAGATGAACTTAATAATGGACTGTCGTTAAATAGTTTTGTAATAAAACCGTGTCACTATTACTTGGCAAAATCTTGATAGAATAAAAACGATATTTTCTGTCAATAAAGAAGATTTTGCTAATGCTATTCATAGGTAATGAAATAGTGAACTAAATTTTTTAAAATTATTTAACAAAGCACATTTATTTATTTTTTTAAAGATATATATATATATATATATATATATATATATATATATATATATATATATATATATATATATATATATATATATATATATATATATATATATATATATATATATATATATATATATATATATTAACCTCTTAAAGTGCCCTGATTTTGGATTGAACACTTTTTTCCGAAATAGATAATAAATTACGTTATTTTAACGAAATACTATCATTTAGCACATTATTTTTAAAATAAAAAAACATGCCGAACTTTAAGTTAGTATTATCGTCTTCATTTTTAAATATGTGAGAAGATTTAATCGATGTCAAGTATTTGCAAGTAACGAATTGATGAAAATTAATTTAATTTGAAACACATAAACTTAGTATAATTTTTGAATTGTGGACTTTATTAAAAATGCTAATCATGCAAAAATGACACATTATTTTGTAGTGTGTGTATATGTGTGTAAATGTAACAGAATAGGGAGTCCTTGCTCACAGTAAAGTCTTAGTTACAATCATTCCAAAAGCACACAATGTTAAAAACATACATACATGTAATTTGTCTATTGTTCATCCTTTTTATTTTTCATTATAGATATATTATATATGCAATGTTTTTTCACGTTTATTATTCATGGATTGTTTAAAATTGGGTTTTCAAATCATATGAAGTAACTAATGCAATTGTGATGTATTTTCTTCGTAGTGGTAAATATATTGGATTGCATTTAATCCAGTACAGTATCGGCTACGAATAAAATACGATTTACAAATTGTTCCATATTTTTACGAACCGGTTAGGTTGTAGATATATATATATATATATATATATATATATATATATATATATATATATATATATATATATATATATATATTTATATATAAATATATATAGTTTCACCTTTAAGTAAAATGATCAAGGTGTAATTTTATTTCGAAAAGAACTATTAATGAAAATCGTGATAATCGTATAATATCATAAATATTTATTGAATAATGGTATTTTGTAAGTAACTGATTGCAGAATACTTCGACAGCTGTCAAATGAGGTTAGCAGAATAACCTATAGATGTGACGTCACCATTTTCTTGTTGTGTTTTATTTGTAATATTCGCAATGCAGAAAATAGTTTTGTTAAGTTAATAAATGTTTATTTTCGTTTTGACGTAACTCTTTATCAGGATTATAGTCAGTTTATTTTAGTTATGTGTTTTCTTTTTAACGCCATTTCAAAAAATCGAAATGTATCTTAATATTATCGTGATAAAACATATTTTCCATAATTATATTATACAGAAATACAAAAATAAAGCAAAAACAATTATTCGAGTGTATTTTTTTTTTCAGTAATTATATCGATTTAAGATTTTCGTTGTGATAGTATTTTTTCAAACAAATTTATGTTACAATTATATTACTTTAATATTACTTATTTTTATTGTGATTATTCAACCGTATATATTAACATGTAATTCTTATCCTGTTTCTTTCCAGTTTTATTTTTATAACAGCAAGTTGAAGTTTTCTTCTACTATCCCACGAATACGAAATGTGTAAATGTACAATATTATTCTTTATTAGTTTTTTTTAAGATACAAGATGTGAATATTTCTTATTTATTTATCGTAATAAAGCTGATTGTAAGAAAAATATTTCAGACTGTGGATTTTTTTAAATTTTCACCTAATTTTATTAGTCATTTGTGTGTCGGGTTTTGTATAATACTAGGATAATTATTTGTAATATATGTGTACAATTATTCTTAATTAAAATTATTAAAAGAAAATATTTCACAGTTAACATTTATCTAGAATGCTTTGTCTTCGCATTCGCTGCTAGAATTGCGCCAGGTGACGGATAAGGGCGCATTTGATATAGGGGCCCTGTTGCGGTCGTATCGGCTCCTGTTTTGGCTTCGGCACGCGCCTCTAATCCCGAAGACCAAGTTCCTCGTGGAATATCCGAATACGCGGCTGGATCCATGGGATCAAGGACTAAATGCTCCTTATTCGTCTTCTTGTAGTTGATTTTCGTCTTGTATATTTTCTCCTTTTTACATTCTCTCTCCTCACTTCCGGCTCGTTTCCGTTTATCGTCGTTTTCGCGTTTTTCTGTAATATGTGCTAAGCGCAACAGTAACTCTTCACGTAAATATGCAGCGCTGTGCGTCAAATGTGATCTAGGATGCTTTGGAGGTAACCACGATACTAAATCTTTCTCAGGATCCCAATAATAAAATCTACCACTAAACAAACGTTATAATTTTCAATAAATGACTTAAAATGTGGTAAAACTTACCAGCCTCTGTCGTAGATTTCTTTAAAACTTATTGGCAGTGGATATTTCTTCAGCAACTTCTCGCGGCGTTGTAAATATTTTAAGCTCGGCTCTAAAACCCCGACTTTCCAACGTGTTATGCAGTATTTGGAACATTCATGATATATGTTGCACTTATTAGGACACCCTTCAAAACCTTTCGACGACGTCGTAAATCTTGATTCACTTCGAGGTTTTGCTAAAAAAAACATTCAAATATACAATTATCAAACACAAACACCCGCGATTAAATATAAAATACCTGCAGCAAAACCTCGTTTAGCTAATTTAGCTGCTAACGCAGGAGGTAATGGCATTCTTATAATTTTAATGCACAAAATAAAATTATAACCTGTTTATTTTGATTTGTATTTAACGGTATTTATGTTCTGACAGTCCCGTATAAATAGTGTTTGGGCACATACATTTATATATTTCATCCGTAGTTGGATAGTTGCGTTCACTCTCTTGGGTGATTTACCTGTTCACATGGAGAAAGTTAATCTGATCCGTTTGATGACTTTAGGCGAAGTGCATGAAAGAATTGGAATGAACACTAGCGGTTATTTATTTTGCATGGGGTACGCACATTTGCTTCACCAAATTGCAATGACCTACAATATCGACTGAACAACTGCTCCGGGAAATATGAAATAATTATTTTTCAGTGTTAAAGTAAAACTCATTGTTTAATATAAGTAGTTGTATAAATACATAATTTTATATTCATATGATAAATTAAGAATACATTTTAATGTTAATTAAGTGATTTGTATTTATTTTAAACTAGTAAATCGTATAGTAATGTTGTCCTTTAATAAAAGCGTATTTATTTTTTAATAAAGAGAAATAGTATACATTTTTTAAACGAACAAAATATTATTTGTTATTGTTTTGTATAGTAAATTATGTTTTGACAACAACTTAAAAAGCACGGCAACTATATTTATTACTTTCTTATACGAATGTATATAAGGAAGTACTGTTATCATGGAAAAAAGTAATCGAGATTTTAACGGAAACACATCTTTTGACCTTCCCTGAGTAGAGTCCGACTATTTTCAAAATTCCGTCTGTGTGCCTGTGTGTGTATGTGAACGCTCTACAGCCAATGCTATAACCATGAAACTTAAAACTTGTATATACCTTGGAAGAAAACCTCTTATTTTTGAAAAGAATATTCAAATCGGAAGTGCATGTTTACTCTTGTAATTTTTTCGAAATTCTGCAATATCTAAAGAACGGCTGCACTTACAGAAAATATACTAGTATTCAAAATGAAAGATATTAATATTATGCACAACTTTTGTTTGAAACATTTCTTCAAAAAGTTTACCGATTTCAAGAAAACCACAATTTAAATTTTTGAATGTCTTATTTATGTTGCCATGGTTACGTAGGTATAGTAAGTTATATTTATGGTTAGTAAAATATTAAAAATATCATATGTACATATTTTGTTTGGTTTTTAATTCATTTGAAAACTTAAACATCTGCAGTATCCTGCACTTTACTTTCTTATACATAGTAGATATATATTATTAACCACTCTATCTAAACAATATATGGCTAATACGTTTAAGAAAGTCCAGTGCAATACACTGCAGGTGTTTTATATTGCTGTTGTTTTAATTTTGAATAGCATTTTATTTGTAATCGAAATATATACTGTATCATATTGCACATATTTAACTTTGTACATGGATGAGGAGCGACACACTGTAGAAGGTAAGAAAACCAAATTTATTTAGTTTTATTAATTAAGAAAGTTCTTTATTTTTTATTCGGTTGTGGAAACACGGCAACTGTGTTGCAGTGCACCGCATTTTGATTTTTTGCCACTGTTTCCAGTTAGCTCTAGATGATTTCAGCAATGGCTTAAACGAACTAAACTTTTTCTAAACCAATATTTATGTTTGTGACTCTATGTCTATTGTTGTCTAATGGCTTGGACATTATAGTTTCATTGAAGAAGTTAAGAAAATATATCGATTTGATTCATAAATATTATTATTCATCTATCTTTGATTATAATTTTCACCACAGTTGCGGTTGGTTTATATATAAAAAAAATTAAAACCTCAAAACACACGAAAATTGCTCTTAATTTCAGAAATTGATACCGCATATTATCTTTAAATCAGCCTAAAGTCATTATTATAAATTAAATACGATTTGTTTAATAGATATAGACAAATCGTATTTGATTTATAGGGGCTGCACTCATTTTGCCTCGTAGTTACTTAGGTACCTTTTTAGGTTACTCATACTGCCTTGGATTAAGAATTAACAGAAAAGGTACTTAATCCTTTTAAATCAGCAAAGTTTACAAGAAGCCTGTTTCAAGCAGAAAATTTAAAAAATATACTTTTAGTAGATAATTCTAGTATTTACCAAACAACAAATGCTTGTGAGCTTGTAAAAGTTTTCATTCGCTTATAAATTTCCAGTTTTAGAAGCAATCCAATATTTTTTTTATTATTATATCGCCAGGCTTTATATTTATTTTTATTTTGACATCGCTGTTTTATTTTACTTTTTTGTAATTGTTAGTACTAAGTACATATTCAACTATCATGTTTTCTTGTATATAAGTTATAGACGTTTATAAATTAATTTTTTTTATTTGAATATTCCTTTTCTTTTCTGTGTGTAGCTGACTTTCAAAATTCTATTAATTGGGGGTTTCTTACCTGATTTAGTCTAGGCAAAATGAGTAGTAGTGAAAATTTTTATGATAGAAGATTTAATACCTAGCATTTATATGGCGCAATATAACTAATTATATACCTACATAGATACATAGATAATATCATGTCTATTCCCATCATATGGGGTGGCAGAACACCTTTTGCATTCATTCGCATCTTGACAATCTTTCGCCATTCGTAACCCTAAAGTTTTGGAGACGCAGGTACCAATTAAATACAAGCATTGATTTTAAACAAAAAATTTAAATGGTATTTTAGTCCGAAAGAAAAAAAGGAGGACTTGTAAAATATGGGTTGTAAAGCGGCACTGCCAGTGCAGTATTAGAATAAAAATCTTGTGTGAATTTTGGATTTTTCGAACATATATTTGGTTTACCTAGGTGTGGTATACTATATTAAAAACATATTTAATATTTAAACTTTACTTTTAAATTGATTATACTATAGAGAATAATTAAAAATTAAAATATATTTCCAATGAATTATTCTTAAAATAGAATTTGAAGTCTCTTTTAGAAAATACTTGTCAAAAACTGCAATGCATTTAAAATACAAAGAGCAAATCACTACTTTTTCTTAATTATAAATTTTACAAGCACCCATCTTACCTACATTTAAGAATCAGATCATTACAGTTCAATACAGATAATTTTCTCCTTGAGAAGAAAACTTCTTATACAAAGAAGTTACTACAGCAGTGGCTGATGGAAGATATAGTTTCTTCAGTACGTAAGGTGCTTGTCCGAAGCTCTGTCGCGACAATTCCTCCGTTGTTTTGTCTCTCTTGCTTCAGTGCCTTTTCTATGGAAACGCCATTGATGCTAAACACTGACATCAAGGCCTGGTGATATTGGTATACGACTCCTGAGGAAATATTTGATTTTTTGTGTGTGTGTTTCAATAATCTTAATACTTATAACTAATCAACGCGATTTCTTTTGCCATATAAAACAAATTGATGCAATTTCTAACTACCCTAGAATAGGATTTTAATCTAATTATCCTTGCTATAACATCATAATCACCATTAAGCATTTTGTTGTTGTTATTTTTGTAATATTTCCGAAACGGCTGGACTTACAGC
The DNA here is from genome assembly GCA_018344505.1 of Nebria ingens riversi. NCBI lineage: Eukaryota > Metazoa > Arthropoda > Insecta > Coleoptera > Carabidae > Nebria > Nebria ingens. Next base: position 407,247 of record JADQWA010000134.1, on the reverse strand, counting down.
AAATATAGTAGAATTCAAAATGAAAGGTATTAATATTTTGCACAACTTTTGCTTGAAAAGTTTCTGCATAAAGTGTACCAGTTACAAGAAAATAGCTACTGAAATTCTTTGCTTACTTATTTATATTGCCATAGATACCTACGTAGGTATGTGATATTATATTTAATAAATTGTATCAACTATGCCTGTCAATATTTAAACAAGAAAACAAAATAGACTAAAATAATTTTTGGATTTGACATTGGACATCGATTATCACAAATAGATTGAGTGAAAACATGTTATATATTCAAAGTATTGTTTATATAAATATTCTGTTAGTTATTCAATTTATTTGAAAACTAAAAAAAAATCCGGCCATAACATTTGCTAATATATGTTATAATGAATAATTGTATTTTCTTGCATTTGTCAAAATTTGTATTTTAGTATCTACACAGAGGAAACCTACACGTATAAAAAATCCAGTGCGGGCCAATGCAGACATTTTTTATTGGCATTTAAATAGTTATCGGCTATTATATCACAACAAGTTAAATTGTGTGCTTGTGTTCATCTGTTTGCATAGGGTCCGTATACATATTTGTAATAAAACACCGCGCTGTTCTCTGCGTGCACGAAAATAAGTTTAGAATCTGGATCCCATTGGATGCGTGTTCACGGATCCGTGATTATAGGTAGCCAATGAGAACAGTGGATTAATAAAATGGGCACAACGTATGAAACTTGGTTGAGCTTGAGTTGAACTTTTCAGGGAAAGGTATGAGTTGACGCATGCGCCTAGGCACGTATTTGTGTTTGTTAGGTCGATTTTGAATATTATTTGATGGTATGAATACTGGCTTGTGATTTTATGTTTTTTAACGAAATTCAAAGACAAAATGTATACATGTGGATACCGTGGATGAGGACGGTCGTATTTTTAACATACGCATCTCGGATTCGTAAATATGTATTGATATATTCATAGTGATGCAGCTTTTGTGTTTTAAAACATTCTAATAAAAACACTGTAAGGTTCTATTAATAAACTGTCCAATACTTAACTTAACTACAAGATATCTTCTTTTAAATTATTTATCCTTGTCCTAGCATTGTATAATATCATAATCATTAATAAAGTCGGTTTTATATTGACGGCTATAACGATTATATTCATATGCTCGTGCTGCATTCAAATTAAACTGAATTCATAGATATTAGTGTTGCAAAATATTCAATAAAAATATAATATATAGCTTCGGATAGACTATATTTACTATACCCTTTTAAATAGCTACCGCTATTGAGTATAACGGGTGACACTCATTTTGCATTACGATCAAGATTGTAAATCATTTTACTCCAATTTAAAATCTCCCTTTTGCCGTAACGAAACAGGTAAGAAACTCCCAATAAACTGCATTTGAAAGTCAGGTTCACACAGAGAAAAAAAATCCAAATAAAAATATTTAATATTTACTTTATAAAAGTCTATAACTATAAACAAAAAAAGATAGATTAGAAATAAAAATAAACATAAAAAATATGGCGAAATAAATTAATATTAGAATATCTATTACTTAAAAATAATAAATTTTTCGTAAAAATTGCAATAAAATTTAAAAGTTCTGTTAAAGTTATGTTATTATTATTATATAAGTTTATATAACGTTGAATACTACATAATTTTTCGATACATTTTTTCAATAAATTTCGTGTCTTCTACGAAAAGTATATTTTTTAAATATTTCTGCTTAAACCAGGCATCCTGTAAAATTTCCTGATTTAAAAACCTTTTTTTTGTTAATCCCTAGCTAAGGCAAAAAGCGTAAAAGAAAAGAGGTCAAAAAGTATCCGTAAGGCAAAATGAGTGTCACCCAGTATAACCATTACCTAAGTACTTAGCCAATGGTTTAATTCTATAAGCTCTATATCAACTATAAGCATGTGTCAATAGAATCTTTATATAAAATATAGAATTGAAGGATACTCGATTTATGGAGATATACGTCCATAAAGTAAGGTGTAATCCAGAATGCGTATCCAATATTGAAATTCTATCCATTTTTTGTATGACTTAGCGATATTTGTTGTCCATTCGGTTTTGTGTTTATTCATAACTGTTGATATTGGCAAATTCCTTCCTGAAATAAATCGTAGGTTTCATCATATTTATTCCTTAAATCCAGGGCCAATCATCAGCGCATTTAGACAATTTTATGAGACCACTTTACAGTCCAAATTGAAATAAAATTGCATAACGTTTTTGGACCCTGCGCTATTGGTTAAATTACGGGATCTTTTGCAGAAAAATCACGATTCTGGACAGTTGAGTCTTCTTATGACCGCGGGCCCCGATTGTAGATTCCCATCCGATCTTTAGGATAATAGCTGTCCAATTCCATCTACTGCACTAGATATAAATTGGCGCCTGTCTGGATCTGGAATTTTTGCAAATTATTTAGAATCAAATTTGACAATATGAGAACAACATATTACGCCATCAGGGCACAATAGTAAAAAATTTCTTTATGTTCAACCAAACTTGTATTTATTTTGGTTTAATATATTTACATAAATCATATGTTTTTCAACCGAAAAATAAAAAAAATTATAAATATATTCAAAATATGTATATTATTATTAATGTTAGAATAAAATTGCGTTTTCGACTAGTTTAATTAATCAGAAGAATCATCGGTTTCATGGTCTATTTGTATCAAATAGACAATCACGGTTTATGGCGTATAAAATAATTTCTCACACATGTTAAAAGTTATAAAATTAAAACTTTTTTCTTATCTTATGTATAAACCGTTTATTAAACAGTTTGCACAAACTACTGGAAACTGATCACTATGCAAGACACCATAAAGACTATGAATAAAATGACAGTTATTACAGTTAAAATCCCGCGCAAATTCTATATTTAGAAAGAAAGGTTATGGAACAAAATCAGATTTAAGTGGGAAATATAAACAAAAATATAAACATTGACTTGCAAAAAAATGTAATTAAAGTAATTTTCTACTTCATAAATAATAAACAAATGATTAATAAATAATCAAATATTTCTATGAATACAAAATGTCTTCCTATCTTCGCTGTAAATAATTTAATTTTGCTGACGTTAGGAATATTATAGTTGCCATTGATGTCCGTTACAGACAGGGGAACAACAAGCAATTTTATAGAAAAGAAGCATGTTAGATAAATTGCCGCCCAATATCGATGTTACAGGCAACTGCAGACATTTGTAGCATTGGTAGCCATATGCAATTTTGAAACGAAAAATAAGAATACTTTTCAGTTTTGCTTGATGTTGTAGAAAAAAGAAGTATTTTATATAAGTTATTGCTAATCTACAAACGAAGATTCCTTTGGTGAGGGTAAGAAGTAGTTTATTATCTTTGTCGTTAGTATATAGTGTCATCGGGGTTATGATAATCCACGTGGTTTAGTTCAAATTTAAAAGCTTAAGCGAATTCAACTGAAATTATTAGAAATGTTGATTGTGGACCTATTTTAATTTTGGTTAATTGGCTGTCTTCTTTTGCGAAAAGAAGAAGATGAAAAAAGGGAATAATTTGGCTGGTAAGCTCGAGCCAAAATGAACACGCACTTTAAGCTGTTAATTTAATTATTAATTGTATCTTAAGCAATTAAATATTATCTACATCACTTATGGAAACGTGCCTTTGGTTAAGTGGTGACGTAACGGGAGCCATGTGTAAGCAGTTCTTATGGGGCTCAATTCTATAAAAATGGATGAAATGGTCACGGAGAAGCACTTTTGATTTGTGAATCGCATGCGATTATAAACTGATTTTTTCCGAATTAGGAGGAGATACAATATGTGCAAATTTTTAGAATTTAAATAATATTTATTACAGTAAAGATGGTCCTTATCGCGAAATATGAGAAAGGTTTTTTTTATTAGTTTCTGAATAAGTCTCATTCACTAAACTCCCTTATATTCATTCGTATAAGAAATTAAAAGCGGGTTCTAGTAAAAACTTAACCGGTTAACCAAACAGGTCTATAGTTTAATTTAGGGTCACTGGCTCCTGCCCCCAATGCATTTATATCAAGCATTATCTTTTGCAAACTCTACTATTTGATGTTATTTTAAAAATGTTTGTTTATTTGTTATAAATTTAACCTTTTTAATAAATTAATGAACTATTCAAATTAGAAAAATTTCTGTCGCAGGGAGGAACTTATTTTCCTGGTACTACTTGCACATTGGTAGTTACGTCCCTGGTATAAATGAACTAGGCAACAACGACAATTACATATATGAAATAAATTATATTTAAATTCAAATAATAGTCTCATAAAAATGTGTATGAGGATAAAAAGTTAAAATCATGTTTATCATTTCTGATACTCACGCAGTATCAATGATTATTTTACTTATTTGTGCAGTAATACAATAATAATATTTTCGATTAATTAATTGTAGTGCTTAGGTGTAAATTGTATAAATGTTTTTTAATGATTATTTTTCAGGTATAATTAGTGGAGAGAATTAAAATGGATAACAAGCCAACTAGATTCACATTTGAACTATTACGTAAGTAAAAATTAAATATGTATATGTATTAATGATTGTCCAATTTCATCTAATATCTACGTATATACTTCGATACATTTTCTTTCAGAATGCACTGAGGAAATTGATGAAATTTCCATGACAATGATGGACTGCAATGAAAATACTTCGAAGGTAAAATTAATTCATATTGATTTTTATCATTAAATAAATGCAAACTATTTATATGGCCATTGTTAATGCATAGCAACTATGAGCTTAAATTATCCGGACTTATATACAAAACTTCCAATTAATTAAGTCTCACACACAAACACACACACTCTCGGCTGATCTTTGCACTTAAATAAACTCAATATATTGTTAAAAGAATATATTGCTAAAAGAATATTTAACCAATTATTATCGTTTTAAATAATACAACTTTTCCAACAAAATAGCCATAAACATACGGTTTAATTTCTCACTCTTGACTGAACAGTGTAGCAACTACCTATTGCAGTTTGTCATAAACTAAACCAGAATTCGTTTATAAAATAGCACAGAAAATTGAAAAGTATTTTCTCAATTTGTTTTAAATTAACAATATTTTGAAGTATTAAACACTTCTTATCGCTGTCTTATAAAATCAATTTGAAATGAAATAGATTTATGGGTGAGATGTTTTTTTAAATGATTTGTATAATGGATGTAGACGTGCTTATTTGTTGGATGACGTAATTGATATTGATAATACAGCTGATGAGAGATAAATGTAACTGGATCATTGCAGCAAATGAAACGTGAGAAAGCTGCAGGTTAGTTGGAATAAAAGTTGACATGTTGAAGTTTGGAAGTGAAAGATTGGTGGAGTTGTTGGTAAAGATTTTTACATTTTCATGAAAAGTGGTGTGAATTTGAAAGACAGGAAGTTTGTAGTGATTTTTCCTCTATTTCAAAATAATACTAGTGCGAGCGAATGTATATTTATTAGTCTGTTGAGCGTTGTTTATTGATAAGCAAAGTGTGGTGTGTACCGTGAATGAAACTGTTACTAATGGCAATGGTTTCGTGTCTTAGAAACGATGTGTTGAACAATTGTTTATTTTTTTTGTATAATAGTCAATAATTCGTTTGATAAATAAAAACGTTGATATAGTTTGGATGAATGAAAAATTCACGATAGGCGATGTAAATGGATCGAGAATGCGACCGGAATAAATAATGATTGTGATTGAAGATGAATTGAGGGAAAGATAAATTTTCTCATATATCTTTCACTCAACTCAACACTAAAAAATAAGTCTTAAGAAAACAGAATAAACGAACGTTTACAAAGGGTTTGATCAACATAATAAAGCGCAAAATCAGTACTGTACTTACCATTTTGGATAGTCAAGGAGGCAATCCTTGAAACCAAACGTGCACGTATTAACCATTGTTATTTATTACAATAACATGTAAACGTGAGGACTACATTTCAAAAATGGCTACCCAGGGGCCCTATTTTGTAATTTTACCACTAGTGATATCCGTCAGATGTTGCTATATATTTAAGCAGTGCATAATTTATGTGTGTGTGTGTGTTTCCCCTTCCCTCTCACTCTTTCGCTCACTGTGCCTGTGTCGGTCGGTGTGCCTAAACCTTAAACTGTTAAAGGTAAAACTATGATACATAAACTTATGATTTGTATATGGCTGGCGAGAAAACGTATTTTTGAAAGGAATATTCAAACCGCAGGTGGATGTTTACTCTAGTAATTTTTGCTCTTTCTACAATATCTCCGAAACAGCTGCACTTACAGTAAAAATAGTTACGATTAAAATAAAAGATATTAATATTTCGCACAATATTTGTTTGAACATTTTCTTCAAAAAGTGTACCAGTTATATTTAATAAATCGTATCAACTACGCCTGTCAACAGAAAAATAAAATAGATTCAAATAATTTGCGATTTAACATCTATTGTCACGAATAGATTTAGTGAAAAGGCGTTTCAAAGGTTAGTAAAATAATAAAAAAATATAAATATTTTATTAGGTTTTAACTTCATTTGGAAACTAATAAACGTCCGGCCATAATAATTTCTAATAATAGCGTAATGTATAATTATATTTTTTTGAATGTTTAAATTTTTTAATTTAAATTCATTCTAAACAAAATCTACTATGTATAAGAAAGTCTAGTGCAAGACACTGCATATCTTTAATAAATCAGAAAGCAAAATTATGTCAAATTTTTGTACTTACTATGATGAGGTTATAAATTATGGCTGTAAATTGCACTATTATATTTAATTTAATAAACATTTTAAAAATGTTCTCCTCTTACATTTGAATAATAATACTTTTTAAATATTTAAGCAGCTGACGAAGAACATTTTACGACGATATTTAACTGCGTAAATACAAAATTTCAAATAAGCAAAAATTTACTTATAACGATAATATTTAAAATATTAAAATAATTTTATGTGCAGTGGCGTACTTAATTAGGTTTCGACGGGGTCGGTAAACGTTATAATGAATCTAATATTTTATAGGTTTTCGTAAATACAAATAGCAAATGTAAACATGCTTCAAAGTGATATTTGTTCAAGAATTGGAATTCTGCAATGGTAAATTCAAGTAAAGACATGAGATAATATAATAATAGTGAAATGGGGAGTGTAGGAATGAGATTGTTTAGAATACAATATCTATGTACGGGCGACTCGGAATAGCAAGAGCCGCGACCTTGATGTGCACAGAAGACTGTTGTCACCACCACTATTCAATGAACATACTGTTTATATTCTCATCTTTTCTTGCATAGTGTCGCTCACTCTTTCTTCTGCATATATCGCGGTTCAAGCTATTACACGCCGCCTATAAGAATATGTTTTATTTTAATTCGGGTCATGCAACCTATTTAATCTTGGAAAATAACTATTATTAAACATCTGCAGTGTATTACACTGGACTTTCTAATACGTATTAGGCATATTTTGTATTTTAATAACCTAATACGTATAAGAAAGTCCAGTGCAATACACTAGAACTTTATGTCATAAACTCATAAGTATAACTTCTCATACCTACGTAACTATGACAACATAAATATGATAATTAAAATTTGTAATAGCAATTTTCTTGTAATCGGTAAACTTTTTGAAGACATTTTTTAAGTAAAAGTTGTGTATAAAATTAATATCTTTCATTTTGAATACGAATATATTTTCTGTAAGTGCAGCTGATTTGGAGATATTGCAGAATTTCCAAAAAATGGCTAGAGTAAACATGCACTTCCGGTTTGAACATTTTTTCAAAAATAGAAGATTTTCTTCCGAGCCATATACAATTTTTAAGTTTAAAGCTTCATAATTATAGCATTGACCGTTTCGGCTGTAGAGCATTCCCACACAGATACACACACACACACGCAAAAGACGAAATTCTAAAAATAGTCAGGCTCGACTCAGAGAAGGTCAAAAGACATATTTCAGTTATAATCTCTTTTTTTTCATGATTACAATACTTCCTTATATACATTCGTATAAAAAAGTAAAAATATAATATTTGGTATCATGAGTTCATGATAAAAGTCTGTATTTATTTATTTATTTATTCGCAATCGTAATTTATTCTTAATGACGTGAGAAGTTGACATTCAATGTTGCCAGAATTATTATTATGAATATTTAGTTTTCAATAAGTCAATTAAAAAATGATTAAATTAATCAATTAAAACATACAATCTGTAAGAAAATTGCCAACATGTAATATTACCAAGCATAGCAAAAATTGAGAAATATTTTGAAAGTACCAACGTACCTGACGTCATTTCGCGTGAAACGTTTTTAAATTATTTTGTAAGTAATATAAAATGTACGAAAATAAAAAAATAGGTATACTCGTCTCACAATAACTTATACTTGCGTTTAAAAAAATGCATACATGTATCGAATTACGTAGGTATACCAGTTTTGAAAATATGTAGATCATACGTTTTATATTATGTGGGTTTTAAATTTGTAGTTATTTGTTGATCTAACCGTCCTGAAGATTGAGTTAAATAAATGTGAATGCTTGAGAAAAGGTGTCCGCTAGCCTAATTGTGTGTATATGTTTTATTTATGTATGCAATATTATCTTTAGTAAAGTATGGGTTGGGTTAGGTGACAAGGATTGGTTACGTGAGATTTGAAGAACCTATAGACAAATTGAACTACACTTGGTCTAGAGTATCAAAAATAAAACACACCTCCACAAATAACTAAAAATATCGGGTGATAACGCGCTTGCGTATTGTAGTCATCATAGAGTGACGTAGAGACGATAATGGTGCCCATTGGAGGTCCTGTGGCACTTACTAACCTTACCTATCAAATTTGATTTAACATGTATAATGTGTGCAATCTCTAGTCAATTGATAACTTTGTTCATGGTTTCTCTGTACTTATCTAGCTGTGCTCCTATAGTAAACATAAGCAAAAGAAACACAACCCAATAACATCGTTTTATTGTATTGTTAATAAAATGTTTAATTTATTTTCAGACTAGTGGGCAAGATTATAACACAGTCTTGAACTTTTGGGATCAACTGGCCAACTCCAACTCCAACTCCAACTCTTCGTAAGTACAGAAAATTGAATATTTATATTACACTGGACTTTCTTATAGGTATATTTTGTCTAGATAGGAAAAATATTAAAATAGAAATTTTGAAAATTTCAAGAAAATATAATTATTTATTAAGCTATATTAGCAATTATTATGGCCGGAAAGTTCTTAGTTTTGTTGACTCATATAAAATATTTTGAGTATTTTACTAATCTTTAAGTTTCTCACTCAATTTATTTAGTACAATTGTTGTTAAGTCCCAAAGTACTTTAGTCTATTTGTTTTTCTGTTAATAAATGTACAAGCATAATAAATCTTATTCGTTAAATATAGTTTCCTATAGTTGTGTGAAATATTAATATCGTTCAAAATAAAAATTACTATTTTTGCATCTATTTAGAGTAAATATATACTTCCGGTTTGAATATTATTTTCAAAAATTAGGATGATTCAACGTTCTTGCTGTAGAACGTACACACACAAACACACACACATGCGCGTGCAAACGGAATTCCGGAAATAGCGTCAGGCTCGATTACAATACTTCATTCGTATAAGAACGTGAAAAGGATTATATTGAGTCCTTGAGTTAAGTTAACGGAAATTTATATTGAATCATGATTGAAGTAATCATAATCACAAATGAAAAATGCTCCTAATGTGACATAGTGCATCCGTATGCATTCCGAAGTAACTTGTATTTATACTGATGAAATCATTTTGAAGTTGCTACCTTTTTACTATCTTATACGAAGCCTTACAAGTAAACAATTTTTCTATGTTTGTGAAACTAAGATGAGATAATGTTGTTGAATTATATGAATGGTGTGTTTAGTTTATAATCTGATGCAAATGAGAGCGAGTATGGTGATTTTAGAGGATAAAGTATAAATACTAGATAATAAATTTGTATCTTGGGGATTTTTGGTTTAAAATGAAACAGAATCGTTGTAATTTCCATGAACAGAATGAATAGAAACATAGTTGTTGCTATAGTGTAGGGAATAGCTGTGATTTAAGAAAAATATTTATTGTTTGTGGAGATTTGAATGCATAGAGTGCAAGCATGAATGAAACTGCACTAGCAATAATGGTGAATAAATGCATAGCAGGATAACTTGATTGTGTAATTGAAAATATATGCAGTGTCCCGCATTCTATTTTCTTATACGTACTAAGTATATGTGTTTAGATAGGAAGGATAATAAAATTCCTTTTTTTTTTTTAAATTCAAGCATATATAATCATTCATTATGCTATATTAAATATTAGTATTTATCCTGATCAGAAATTTGTTACTTTTCAAAAAAATTGAATACCTAACAGAATATATTCTTCAATATTACAGCATTTTGAATATATCATTAATACTGCAAACACTTCTCCCTATCAATCGATGTTAAATCCCAATTTATTTTACCCTAATTTGTTTTATTGTTGAAATATTGATAGGCATAGTTGATATGATTTATTAAATTTTATAAAAATTATAACTACGTAATTATGGCAACATAAATAGAAATTTTAGAATTTTAGTAAATATTTTCTTGCAACTGGTACTTTTTAATTATTAATATCTTTCATTTTAAATGTAACTATAATTGCTGTCAGTGCAGCCAATTCGGAGATATTGGGATATATATATATATATATATATATATATATATATATATATATATATATATATGTATATATATATAAAGGACACAGAGGTAATTTTGAAAAAAAGCTCAAATAAATACCGTTTTTGAAATACTCGCTATTATCACTAGTTTTTACTTTAAAAAAGTATATCTGTATTATATTCAGTTAAATTTTTAGATCAAAAATTGAAAATTGTAAAAGTTATTCAATTTTAAGTTCAGCTGCAATTCGAAAATTTGTCGGCTGGATCTGTCTGACCCGTTGTGCTCTTAACGTCATTATGTTGTGCCCTTTAAGGGATATATATATATATATATATATATATATATATAAGTTTTTTATATATATATATATATATATATATATATATATATATAAATATATATATATATATATATATATATATATATATATATATATATAAATTAATATACCAATTCCAAACGATTTAATATGCGGATAAAATTACGAATAAACAATTTTAACGATTGTTGCCAACTTTGCTTTGATCCGTTTTATTGATTTTACTAAATCATGGATAAAATGACGTAATATTACTAGTAATATCTCTTTCTACAGATCTGGATCTTCCCTATTTACTGAACGCACAGTAAATGATACTCACTATGGCGCATCTACGTCAGATGATAATACAAACCAGATGGAAGGAATTTCTTCAAACGAGAACTACGAATTACCGATAGATTCATCTACTCCATTGGACCTTACGACCAACGATGAATCATACAGATCTTTTTTAAGCACTCCGATACAGGATTTATTCCCATCATACGAGGCTGATTCTCCAGATAACTACTGGAACGCATCACCATCGGCAACAACCGTTTTATCAGATCTCCCATATGACATCCTACCAACTGCATCTACATCTAATATACAATCCGTATATGGGCCAGAATTTACCAAATTAGATGAGATGTCGCGTAATCTTACTGGTATTGCTGGGTATGTAGCAATAATTTTTTTGTAATCTAATTCATTTGCACATTTATATGTTTGGACATGTATAAATTTGGTAGCATTAATAATAAAATAATTAGAGACCATATGGATACTAATCCAATCTAAGGGGACTGACAAGTGCCGCAGGTCTAGAAAAAGGAGTCTTTTCGTAATTATTTTTTAGGAAATATGATGTGGGAATATGATTAGGTGGTTTGTTATCGGATCAAATAAATAGAATTTTTTTGATAGTTAACAAATATACTGACAAATTAAAAAATTTAAACATTTTATTTTTTTATAATATGCATCGTGCTTCAGTTATAACCATACTTGTATTGTAGATATTGAATTATTTTCAAATTGCTATATGCCTAACTTCGTTCTTGAGTAATTATAAGAGATGAATGAAGAAAAATCTTTGATCGAAACTTGATATTACGTTTCTCCGATCATAAAATGTTGTTTCCAGATGCGCCACAGCATATTCTCCTTTCTTATCGTCTCTTCGTTTTTCTACTTTCTTATACGAATAAGTATTATGATCCCGAAGAAAATATTGAGATTTGAACGGAAATATTCGTTTTGTGCATCTGTGAAATGTTATTGGCTATCTGTTTGTTTTTTTGATGTAAACGCAGCTGCTCCAAAAGCGTTTCGGAAGATAAACTTCTATCTATGAAAAGAATATTTGAACTGCATGTTTAGTTTGGTTGCTTTTTCACTATCTCAAAATTGGCTACATTTTGAGAGTAAATAATTATATTGAAAAGGATATTAGTATTTCTTACAATTTTTGTTTAAATACTTTTCCCAAAAAGCCTACCATTTGTAAGAAAATCTTTTAGATTTATTAATTTTCATATACGTTGATATAGTTACTGTATGCATTTACTTCTTTGAAACAAATATAAAACAATTGAATGAATACAATGTGATAATTGACAGCCTGGATTATCATTAAATATTTGCCATGGTGTTGTTAACAAGTACGCGACGTTCGTCATACTTATAATGCATGCTGCAGGATACATGGAATTCGTCTTGGACCATTGGTCCCCGACCACAGGTTTCCAACCATATGTCCCCGTCTACTAGTCTCCGACCATTGGTCCTCGAAAACGTATACCCGACAATTGTCGGGGATCAATTTTCAAGGACCTTTTGTTGAGGACGAATTTTTGAATTTTTTTCTCCGCAAACCGCATGCTGCAACTGCTCATGGACATATTCTATTTCTATTATTTCAGTAGCACTGTAAATACTATTGAAAATCATTTTCTTATTTATTTTTCCCCTGCGTAAATGTTTCTTATTTTGATACGTTTAATTCATAATAATTATGACTAGCAATAGTGCAAAAGAACCGATATTTGCAGGTACGACTTGATAAAATGGAAAGCGAATATATTTGAATTAAGGACCCACGACAATACCTGTGCGACTGTAGAATTACTAGTTTTACTGCTCAAAGTAAAACAATGCGGATAATCTATCTAAAGCTTTTGAATTTTTATTCTATAATGTTCAGTCCTAATATTTATAAAATCATCATGCAGAGTATATTGGAGCTGTACATTACACAATAAAATACAAGAGCTCTGAATAGATTATATAACAAATTTTTCAATTATTCCAAAACCTAGAAACATCATAATATTTTCAGAGAATCAATCTAGCAGTTTATATTAAGAAAATTGTTTTTTTAAATATCATTACTTTCCAGTCCCCTTAAGCGATTTCAGAAAATATTATATATTGTTTTAACTGCTAAATAGGGTAAGGTTGCCCATATCACACCACTTTTCGGATTTTCCCCAATTTAATATAGGGAACATGATTTTGTGTCAAGTTATCACTACTAACGTTTCATTTAATATCTCAGGCAGATAATTCCAAAGTGGAAACGCATTATTACCATTGCAAATCTATTTTCTAAACAAATTTGTAAAAGCCTGCAAGTGGTGCGATTTAAGGAACTAATTGCCCAAATCGCACTATGGGTTGCCTAAATCGCACTCTGTATTAAAATGGTACCTAGTTTAAATGGTAAAGTAGTTTATTCATATAATATGATGAATGGATTCAAACAGATACTTAAAACATAGAAACAAAACATATAATTCTTATAAAAACTGATAATAAACTAGGAAATAATATAATAAAAGAATACTTTGAGAAAACACATTAGACAACGTATCATATCTTCAAAATTTTCTTCATTACAAAAAAAACAATACCATTCTTCCAGTGCAATTTGAGCAACTCACTAGTGGTGCGATATAGGAAACTTGTCATTTTATGATAAAAATGTGTTTTTAATCCCCAAATATCAATCAAAAAGTTATTTTAGCCTGTTAACTCGATAAAATACAAGTTGTGCTCCTATCCTAGATGTGAGTTTACTTATTAATATCATTTAGGTACTTCGTGGTTAATTCCTTACAACAGGTACCGGAATATTACAGTTCAAGCACATTCAACTTTTCAGACGATTTGTCATCAAAACGGTTCGCGGCACTCTGATGCAGTTTCTGCACAGCTTCAAACAACTGCCTATTTCTCAAAATAGCTGATAGGTAGAAAATTTGCGGAATAGTTTTCTGTAAATCAACAGTGGTGTGATTTAGGCTCCGGTGCGATTTCGACAACCTTACCCAAACATTTTTTATACATGGCTCGTTTTTTTGTAATCATGCCACAGCTTCCTTTATTTTGTATAGAATTAAAAGAACAATTTCGTTTATAAATGTACCAAATAAGAAAAAAACAAATGCAGAACTCAGAATTGAAGATAGAAATCGCATTGCATTACTAGGAATGTTTAAATTGCAACACAAAGGACAAGCTGTGGCATAATTTACGAATTGAAATTGAAGTTTGTTGTTCTATATATAATATATGCATCGTATTAAATGATTCAAAGTCTTTTAATAAATAAATAGGAATGCCATGAGCGTATCATCAATATCATCTCCAGTAACCGATTATAAGCCAGCAATATCTGAATTATTTTGTGATGAAATCGTTGGGAATTTACTAGGCGACGTAATGGATACGAGTGTTGTGGACCCACGGTTGTTAGAAGATACCAATTTGAAGGAACAGGCGGATATTATTCGAAGTTTCACACATCATGGTGGAGTTCTGCGCATCCGACGGAAAGCACGAAAACCACGATTGTCAAGAGCAGGCTGCCCATGCACGCTAATTAAGGACAAGATGAAAGACCGAGTTGAAGCTCGAATATGGAATATGTACCATCGTTTGAATAAAAACAACGAATACTATTTAATAAAGATTGTGTTACCAGATGGAGTAGTTCTGCCCATCAAATGGAGCTCTCAGGAGACTATTCAGGTATGTTTTTTTTTTAAATTTATTATATATTCACCGTTGATGTATGGGAATGGTACGATTGTTCCTGCTTTAGCTTATGCAGATGAATTCCTGGTTTTTGATGAATCAGAAGAGCAACTGAGTAGAATGATACAGAATATAAGTGTAGTAGGAAAGGATATGAATCTTGAACTGAATGTAGGTAAATCAAAAGTTATGGTGTTCGAAAAGAATGAATGCAGGACAATGTGTAATATTGTGGTAAATGGACATCGATTAGAGCAAGTTTAACAGTTTGTTTATTTAGGTTGTTTATTCTCTAGCGATGGAAAGTATGATTGCGAGAAGAGTGTCTGCTGGTTGTAAGATCTTAGGGGCTTTTAGGAATGTTTGCAAGAAATTTTAACATTTCTACCGATGCAAGATTCTGCAATGTGTACAATGTTGTACTTGTGCCATCGTTGATGTATGGGAGTGAATGTTGGGTTTGGCAAACCAAGCATAAAAAGCATGTGATTGCTGTGGAAATTAAATTTTTAAGGGAAATACGTGGGTGTTGAAAGACTGTCGAATGAAAGATTGGCGAAAAAAAAATTTACGTGGGCGAGATGAATGGTATGAGAATGCGGGTCGTTCTCGGAAGAAGTGGATAAATATGATTGAGAAAGAATATCACGATAGAAAAGTTGTGAGCAAGCGAAATAGAAGAGCATGTATGAGGAATCTAATGAATTTGAATTAAACAAAAGAAGTTTGTAAGGATAGAGTCGAATGGCGAAATATTGTCAAGATTGGAATGGATCCTATTTGATGGGAATAGGCATGAAGTTATGTATGTATGTATGCTTGCGTACGCATACGCGCGCGCGCGCGTGTGTGTGTGTGCGTGTGCATTTATGTATGTATATATAGTCGAATTCACATAAGAAGAACATTTTTGTGGCATGAATCATACACTTTTTACATGTACTCATATGAAGTGTAGTGTTGATTCATGTCACAAAAATGTTCTTCTTATGTGAATTCGCCTATATGTATAAATAAACTTTCGCTTATCTATTCTTAGAGTGTATTTCTCTGTAATGTTCTTAGTTTTTTTTTATATTTTAATTTATCTATTTTTAATACTTTCTTTTATAATCAATAAGGTCATGTGCGCCATAGGTCTCTGCCTATGTTTCGAATGGATTTGGATACAAAAGAAAACTTGTAGGTCTCTGCTAATAAGCTATTTAAATATGTTTTAGCGCCTTGTTGAATACATTCAAAAGTTCGACGCATCACTTCACTACGTACCATTCACGATCTTCACACACATTCCTGAGCTGAACATCACCAGCATGCCTCCTACATACACAATTAAAGAAGCAGGTATTAAAAATAAGACGGTGATGTTTGTTTATAAGATATAATTTATATTTTTCGTTTAGTTATACTGATTTATAAATACTACAATCCTATACAATTGTAACATACTTTCAGAATTTGCACATACAAATTTATTTCTAATTCAAATATAAGATATTCGAAGTTATGCATTCCATCCTTTATTAATCCGTTTTAACTGGAGGAAGTTTTAGAAAAAAATTATTAATTATAAACTACATTTGTTTTAAATTCATAAATGGCATTCACTTACACCAACTATATTTCTTTAGCCAATGCAATGTCATTGCATAGCACCAGCAATCACAGTCAATAACAATTCGGTTTTAGATCTACACAGGTTTAACAAATATGCTCAGAAACAATCGAATTATTTATTATACATATCATCACTTACTTACCCAATCTTATATCGTCAACTTAATTAATCATATTCTCATCCCTTTTTCTGATCTCATTATCACATAACGAGCTGCAATATTCTTTATAAATTAGTTACGGTTATTCAGTAAAATAGTAAAAAATACTTATAAATAAATTTAGTTTATACTTTTATTTTATGATTCACATTTCATGCGGCAGTTTAATAATGGGGCCAAAATCGACTCTAGTTCATATATTTATAATAGGAACTGTGATATAATATAACATTTTAGATCTATTCTGATTTTTTTGACGCCTTAACGGTTAATTGGTAAAATGGTGAATTATACAAAAAACATTAATTATATATTTTTATTTGTAATTGCTTATTTTATGCTTATTCATTATTATTTAGTTATTATATAATTCAATTATTTGTAAGTGGGTTTTAGCATTTATTGTGCAATTTATATATTTGAACAAATTTAAAAAACAACCTAATATTGTTTTTTTCGTATTAAAATAAAATATTTAAAGAATTTGTGATCTTGTATATATTTTTCATAACCGATTATTTTTTTATGCTTTCTTCTTTATAAGCTGAATTCACAACAAATTTTGACGTAGGTATATTACAGTAAGGTAAGATGTTTTTTTTAAATTTGATTTAAAGATAATGTATTAATATGTCTCATATATTTCAAAAACATATATGTGTTTGTTCTTCATTTAAGTTTAAAATGTGAGTTGAATAAGAAACGATATTTCAAGAATAAGATATTACTTAAATAGGTTTGAAATATATACTCGTTAGTACGAAAATTGACGTTGCTTAAAGAAAATATATGAAATGGTAAATTTTACATTATTAATTTTGCTCTTATTGATATCATTGAAGTAAACAAAATTTAAATAGAAACAAAATAAACTTACATATAGGCGCCTATATGAGACCCTGTGTTAAGTCGTCAGTAATATTCTACCGAGCAGCTTAGAAATCCGAATAATAACTTCATAAATAATATTTAAGGATTTTGTGGTTGGCACAAACATTTTGAATAACGAAATAATTAAAAAGCACACTTGGTTGTTGTATTTGTACAACAACCAAGTGTTTTTTTAATTATTTCGTGAGTTCTAAGCTATACAATAAAAACAAAAAATATCTGCATAGACTATAGTAAGTACTTAAAAATTAAAGTATTTTTAAAATACATTTCTGTTTTATTTTCATGACTTATAATAAACATGTATTGCATTAAAATCAGAAATTTGACGATTACATAACAATTATTAAATCGTTTGGTTACATTTGTTGTACATAGTTATATTTTCGTATTTCTGAAACGGCGCATTTTTTTTATAATACAAGTATTTATAAATTATTCGATAAAAATCATATATTCCGCGTTATGAAACACATCCGGTAACAATTATTGACCATTTTGCACACGGTACTCGCGTTATCTATGCGTTTGTTTGCTTTATACATTTTATTAAGTATTACATATTAATTAGATGTTCATCATTGCAAAAAATTAATATTGTAAATAAAAATTTGAATAGCCAAGTAAATAAGATTAAAATTCATCCGAATCATAAATTACCCCAAAATCTAGTATTCCAAGCATAATAATGATTACAATAAAACGTAGGCAAAATAAAAGAAAACCGATGATCCTTCATATTCGATTCCGCAAGTAGCTAATGGCAGTTGTTAAAAATTCAACCTGATTATAATCGTTTTCTTACATTGACTGACCATACAATATTGGGACATAACATATCTATAATGGACAGCTATGCGTCTGCACTAGAAGATCTAAACAGGTTGAAACAAATCATGAGTAAGTTAAAAATGTATATAATTATTTTTTAATCGCCGTACACTTATCCATACATTTTTTCATTTGTTATCAGATGATTTAACTGCGGAGGCTAACGTGATATTGGAGGAACGCCGAACCGGTTTGCATGACGCCGTTAGACTTGCAGTAGTAAGTTTGAATATTATATATATAATACAGTTCTCACTTAGAATTAAGATTCCTCTTATGAGTTTTCTATGTTTATATTTACTTGTCTATATATAAAATTCAATAGAATGTTGATCATAGAATTTATCACTTATCCAATCTCATAATATAGATCGTTGAACATCGTGTTCGTATTGGTTGTTTTGTGTGCATACACTCGGTAATTCAATCACCATATATGTATGTATCCAATGACTGTTTATAGAACAGATAGATTAATCAATTCATCGTTATCCTGTTTGTTGTCACCCCAATATTATAAAGTATTTGTGAATAATTAGACTTAAAAGAAACATTTTCTCTAAAATCAATGCTAGCTCTTTGCTTGTATTTAATTGGTAACTACGCCTTCAAAACTTTAGGGTTACGTATATAATTAGTTATAATGCTAGATATTAAATCTGTCATCAAAATTTACAAAAAAAAAACATTTCAATTAATCCAAAAATTCATAGCGCATATAATCTTTAAATCCTCCTGAATTCATCACTATAAATGAGCAATACTCATTCTGCCTCGCGATCCATAGTACCTACTAACAATTAACATAAAAGTAAAATAAAACAGCGATATCGAAATAAAAATAAATATAAAGCCTGGCGATATAAATAAATATAGAAAGCGTTATATAATAAAAATAATAAAAAATATTAGGTTTGCTTCTGAAACTGTGCATTTAATTGCGAATGAAAACTTTCGCAAGCATTCGTTGTCTGATAAATACTAGAAGTATCTATAAAAAGTATATTTTTCTAAATTATCTGCCTGAACTAGGTTACTTGTATAATTTACCGAATAAGAGGATTAAAATACCTTTTCTGTTAATCCTTAATGTTAGGCAGAACGAATGAGCTAAAAGTGTACCTATTTACTTAGATCTAACCATGAGGCAAAATGAGTGTTGTCCCCCTTTAAAGAGCACGCATCAAAAATATTTTTAATTATATGTTCACAACTAATATACATATATCATATATCTGAATTATAAACATGCAAGACGTCATGTATGTATTAAAAAACCCCACTTCTTTTTAGAAAACAATAACAAAAGCAATCAATTTAAACACAAGTAAAAAAAAAAAACAGGTTGAAACAGTTAGCAGATTGGCAATAACGAGAACTTGAGCTCACTAAAGATTTCATTAGTGTGACGTCATCAGTATCTCACATTTCATTTTAATATTTTTGATTGAGATACTCCGAATAAGAGTTAAGATACAACCGGTTCTATCAATAACTTCACCCTAATTTTCTCTATCTAAAACTAGTTGACTAAATCAAAATAGGGTTGATACTCAATATACTTCAATGTTAGTAAGTGCTCGCTCGTAAGACCGAAAATAGACGCTTTGAGCAAGGCCAATGCTTGTTTTTATGATAGCTTCTTTTAGAATATTAATCTAAATTATATTCTTACAAATTATACAAATTTAAAGATATGAATGTATAAAGTTGACAGGATAGAATGACGTCAGAAAAAGAGCTTATCTAGTATTCTTTACAACGTACGACTGGCGACACTCTTTTACAATTTGACCAGTGACCGTTTATTCCGATGTGATTACTTTTTCGTTGATATTGTTGTTAATCTGGTCTCGTTTTATTAGCACCTGGTGATTAAAGTAAGTAGCACTGAAATGTTTGTGTCAAAACACAAACAATTTAATGGAAAAAGATATTGGTATTTTTGTCCCTTTCGACTGTTGTAGTTTATATGATAGGTTTTTGATTAATTAAACAGTTAGCAGGGTGGCAATAACGTGAATTTGAGGTCCCAGAAATCACTTTAGATTTCACTAGTGTGACGTCATTATTATCTCATACTCCGAATTGAAGACACATTGGTAGACATTGAAATCGGTTCTATCAATAACTTCACTTCAATTAATTAAACAAATTTTAACAATTGACTGCATCCTGATTCAAAAATAGATATTCTCAATTTGATGGATATTTTAAGTTGGATTATTAGATTTTGAAGACGCTCATTGGTCGCGTAAAACAGATGATTACCGCACTTTTTTACTTTCTTTTACAAAGTAATAAGTAAATATTGTAATCATAAAAAAAATCGAAATTGTAACGGAAATACATCTTTTGACCTTCCCTGAGTCGAGTCTGACTATCTGTCTGTTTTTCTGTCTGTCTGTCTGTGTGTGTGTGTGTGTGTGTGTGTGTGTGTGTGTGTGTGTGTGTGTGTGTGTGTGTGTGTGTGTGTGTGTGTGTGTGTGTGTGTGTGTGTGTGTGTGTGTGTGTGTGTGTGTGTGTGTGTGTGTGTGTGTGTGTGTGTGTGTGTGTGTGTGTGTGTGTGTGTGTGTGTGTGTGTGTGTGTGTGGTGTGTGTGTGTGTGTGTGTGTGTGTGTGTGTGTGTGTGTGTGTGTGTGTGTGTGTGTGTGTGTGTGTGTGTGTGTGTGTGTGTGTGTGTGTGTGTGTGTGTGTGTGTGTGTGTGTGTGTGTGTGTGTGTGTGTGATCGCTCTACAGCCAAAACGGCCAATGCAATAATCCTAAAACTTTAAACTTAAGACTTGTATATGTCTCGGAAGAAAACTTTTTATTTTTGAAAAGAATATTCAAACCGGAAATGCATGTTTACTCTTGTCATTTTTTCTAAATTCTGCAATATCTCCAAAACGGCTGTACTTACAGAAAATATACTAGTATTAAAAATGAAAGATATTAATATTTTGCACAACTTTTGTTTAAAAATTTTCTTCATAAAGCTTACAGATTTCAAGAAAATAATTATTTAAATTTTTGAATGTCTTATTTATGTTGCTATGGTTACGTAGGTATACGAAGTTATACTTATAGTTAGTAAAATATTAAAACATTATATATATTTTGTTAGGTTTTTATTTCATTTGAGGACTAAAACACCTGCAGTGTCTTGTATTTTACTTCTAATACGTAGTAGGTATATATTAATAATCTTTCTATTTAAACAATATATGCCTAATACGTATAAGAAAGTCCAGTATACACTGCAGTTGTTTTGATATGGTGGGGATAGCTGAAAAATACTCTTTCTTCACCATAATGACGAAACTTGAATTACAATAAGTAATAAATGATACGATCTAAATAACAAATGCAAAAAATACGAATTAGATTACATTTACTGACTGAAGGTGTTAACTGAATTGATAAAAGATTTGAAGATACGGTTTGCAGATATACACATGACAGTGAGGTAATAGTAAAACCATTATATTTTTTGTGGGAATATTGCATTGCTTAACTAGTTTCTATTTCGAAATTAAATTTCATTTAGATAAATATTTGTGTTTTACAGGCTGATCAGGGTTATACTAGACAGTCATCCAACGATAGGACGCAGTTCTTTATTCCGTAAGTGCAATATTATATTTATTTAACTTACTAAAATATACATAAGGTGGGCCATCTGTTGGCTTCTTTTTGATGTGCGTGTTATTTGGACAGTTTGCAACACTAACGCGTTTGACATTTATAGATATGTAATGTCAAACTGCCGTTGTAAGGAAGTTGGCCACTACATTGTTACATTATTTTTTTAGATATTAGGAAAATCTTAATAAAATTTCGTATTATAGTATTTTTTCGTAAGAACTGTGCGTTAGTCTTATGATGACCATGTCGCTCTCACTGACATAGCATAAGTGCAATCTTTTATAAAAGAAAGGTGGTGTAATACTTCATAAATGAGATCGACAAGGTACGGCTTAAGACTAACACAGAATTTTTACGAAAACCAGACTATACAAAAATTAAAACATATTATTGATAGTTTTTATAACTTATATTAGAGTCCTCTGCCAATGAGCAAGAGGAATAGGTAGTACCTATATCTTATCTATACTGCATACTTTTTTACTTGCTCGAATGTATTATTAAAAACAGTGCTCATTACGAGAGTTGACCGCTGCGGAAAGAGTAATCGAGGAGGAGATAGTAAAAAATAAAAGTCGGGGTACATTTGGATAAATACAATCGCACGAATGATTCATAGCTACGAACCTCACATACATACTCGTACATACATACATACATACAAATTGGTAATAGAACGGTGTCAACATTGTACTCTAGCTTTTACAAATAATAAGCACACTTTTAATATACGCTTTGTTGAGATATTAATCCGTAATTGTATTCTTTATTCCGGTCAACTATCGTGGCAAGGACTGTAAGTAGATATTGTAATGATAAAACAAAATCGGTCTCCAAATTTTAACGAACTACACCTTTTGACCTTTTCTGATTCAAGTCTGGCTATTTTTGGAATTTTTGGCGCTCATGTGTGTGTGTGTATCATACACTGAAATATATAATAACTGGAACGGCGACTGACGTGCTCGCTGCGAGCCGTGAGAGAGTCACAGGGAGGGTATACCTCTCTTTGTCGGTGCCGTCCGCTTGGCAAGTAAAACAGTAGTTATAAATAGTATATATCATTGACGGTTTAGCTCATTAAATAGGTGATTTGTTAACGTAGGAATTCCACGCAGCAATGCTTCACCGTTTTATTTTTCTTAATAACCGTCTAAACCTAAACTAAGCACATATATTTCATACTCTCTGCACTTCTAACACTTTCTAATGAGACTGTACATAACGTGGCTTCGTCATTAATGCGCATGCACAGAAGTGTGGGATATCATGTTATCTCGGCCCGTTTACACTCATAGGTTGGCCTGGCAGTGCCCCTTCCAGTTATTATATATTTTCAGTGGTGTCATATAAGTTTAATTCTTATTTAACTTAATGGCTTTAATAAGGTAACAATTTGTTATACTCTGCATTTTCTACAGATCTAGACCCTCGGAACGCAGTGAGAGTGTTACCGCATCTACGTCATCCATAAATCAGCCGCAAGAAGCAAGAATGATTCCGTCCGAAATATACTCATTGCCACCTACCTCTACATCCACCAATACATCAACTACATCTACCTCAATATACACCGATACATCTACTTCTACCTGGTATTCAAACGAACATGAGCATGTCTCGACCACCTTCCATTGCGATATCTCGAATGAAGACTCACAAAACAGAATGACCACACCTACATCCATCCTTGGGGCCACTCCTACCTCCACCATTACTACCATCCCCAGTTGCACATCTACAGCCGTCCCTTCAAGCACTGTTACACGCTGATCGTCAGCCACGTGTCTCTACCTTATTTTTTTACTACAAAACAACAGAGATCAAATCCACACAGACACAATCACTCCAATTGTACACACACACACACACACACACACACACACACACACATACAAAATACTCGCCAGACGAACATAGAAAATAAAGTAATTTAAAGATGATTATAGGTATCATTATTTTCGGAAACTAATTAAAAATAAAAACGTTCCTTTACTAATAGTAAATATTCAAATATTTGATCCACAGAGGGAAATTAAATAAATATTTCGTAAATTTAAAATTGAACAATAAAATTGCTTCTTAATCAATATTTTCACGATAAAAAATTTTCAACAAATTAACAATATGAATATTAACAAAGCAGATTTATGAATTTTTTTTAGACATATGTGATAACGTTCTTTTTTTATGCATACATATATACATTCTTATCAAAAATCTCTTTTATGCTTCGTCCGTCGCACATATATTAATAACGCGCAATATTAATAATTCTAGGACATATTCATAATGCACCCAAACATACGCTAGAAAACATACAACCTAAATACATATTTAACCATCCGTTGTAGCTTCTTCCTAATCTTACACTCTGTTCTACAATCATTCTAATAAAACAGTATAACTTTAGATTCTACCACATACTAATTCAAGATTACTTTTCGTTCCAATCACACTAACAAACGAACAACTCAATAGTTTTTACATTTTGTCGGACTACCTATATCTGTAAGCAGAGAAACAAGCATCTGGGGATATTGTTTAACCCTCGCACTACCCTAAACAAAATCTGAAACAGTGGAAGGGCTTGCGTTCATTACCTATAAGCGACCCAAGGCACAATAAGCCGAAAACGTGGAAGGAGTAGTCACCCTAATACCTACTCTCAACCAATCCAACAATCGTTCTAAAATTGCAACGGATATAACATATTTCTCGCCAACTATATATGTAACTAATATTCGCTTTTCAGCTGTAGATTCACCATATTTGCATTTAAAAAAATTACGTAGTCGCACTCGTATATTTACTTGATACCTATCTGTTTTGTATTTGTAATCATTTTAACTCTAGTGACATTACTATCTTAGTTATTCGCTTCACGATCAACAAAATAAAATACCTGTCTATTATTCATTTTATGAACGGACGTTATCTTTTCATTTAATGTTTGCTCCACGTTTACTTTATGTTCTTGCTCAATCTGTTTCTTATTAATCATTCGTTTATAGTGAAACAAGTATTGTTAACATTACTTGGAACATATTTCATTGAAATAGCTAAGCTATGCTTTATTTGTTCTAAATACGAACTCTTTCTCGTACTTTTTTAACCAATTGTTATACTATACTTGAAACGAAGATGTTACTGATTTAAATCGTCATTTATATTATATGATTGAATTAAAATCATTGAATTCAACTCTTGTAAATAATACCTCTGCTACCTGTTATCTCTAGTAGAAAGTTTTGAATGTGCTAACTCAGTATAGTGTCTTTTAAAAATGAAAATGATTAAGGTGAACCATCAAGTTCGCTAAAACATCGTGCCTTGTAAATGAAAATTTAAAAAATACTATTCGATGTCAATTTACATGAAAAATGCCTGGTAAAAATTTCATTTATTTTGATCTTGTATTAATGGAGAAAAAAAATAAAAACTATGAAAAAGTGCCTATTTTGGGGGTTTTTATTTTTTATCTCCAATAATACTAGTTGAAAATAAATGAAATTTTTACCATGCATTTTTAATGTAAATACACATCGAATGACATTTTTTTTTTTAAATTAAAACTTCCAAAATTGGCACTTTCTCATAGTTTTTATTTTTTTCTCCATTAATACAAGCTCAAAATAAATGAAATTTTTACCAGGCATTTTTTATGCAAATACACATCGAATGGAATTTTTTTAATTTTAATTTGCAAGGCACGATGTTTTCTAAACGAGCCTGATGGTTCACCTTAAAGGCCCGTTTGGTTACCGTCTGCGGTTTTGGAATAGAGTGTTTACTGAGCTACATACCTTTAAGAGCGTTTAGATGCAAGAAGCAAGCGATCGAAGCTGAATCGAATGCACCAAGTTTAATGACAAATTTAAGTTTACGATTGAAGGATTAAAATTAGACTATGGAATGTTAATTATGTGATAATTCGCTTGAGTATGAATATGTTAGGAATATTTTGGAGAAAGTGTTTTATTATGGAGAAGTAACGGTGCCAAGTATATGGCAAATATATAATTTAACCCTGTTTCTTAGTGGTTTCACGTTGAAACCATAACTTTATAAATTTATTTGAAGTTTCCTAGGGTTTTGTAATGATACCTTAGTTCAGTGTGCGTTTATATATAATTATATATATATATATATATATATATATATATATATATATATATATATATATACATAAATAAATATATATATATATATATATATATATATATATATATATATATATATATATATAAATATAAATATATAGAGCCCTTTTACTAATTACGCCGATTTTTTACTTTGAGTTTTATATAATTATCTCAGATTATAAAGAAAAATTGAATTAATATATTTTAAATCTGACAATAAAGGGTTAACGTATGCTTTTTAATGTCTCCTAAAACGTTTGAAGATTTATTTAGAAAATTGTATAATATTATTTGTTGCCATTTTAAGTGCAGAGACATGTCAACATTTGTAATTTCACCTGAAGAATATTTTACTCTGTAAAGCTTACTCTAAAAAGGTGTAATAAATAGAATTTTGCCATACGTTCTTTAAGCGCTCTACTCTGATATAACCGGACGCCAACGTTTTGAAAGAAAAACTGCATTTATAGCTGTTTTTTCGGATTATATTATAAACAAAAAGGATTCATGATTTTGTGACACGCTTCTTTTAACATACGTGTGCTTAATAAATTAGATGCAATAAAATGTATTAACATATAAAAATTTTAATTCCGATATGGTTCAAAGTTCAAACTTGACAGTAAAAGAGTATGATTAATTTAACAGTTAAGCAGACAAACAACAAAGTGTTTTACGTGCTAGTTATAATCTGTGTTCACCTTAGTAAATAATACTCATTAAGTGTTCTTATTAAAAACAGGAATAATACGATTATACCGACTCCCACAATGTCATCGGTATCCGGTTTGAATGTTTCTCTATCCAGACTTTCTCTGGAGGAACTCAATATTGGAAATGAACATTTGGGAAGCAGAACTGGAGTGAACAGAAAGATGTTCCCCTATTCAAGATATATGCGCATACGACAGAACAAAATAGGTAAACTTCACATGGCGCATACACCGTTTGTCAAAAGCAAGACCAACATTAGCAAGAAATTCAGTCTAAGCCTTTTGTATGGCTATAATATTCGTAAAGGTGAAATTGTATACATGGATGTTTTATATCCAGATGGACTGACAGTACCTGTAAGATTTGCGAGTAATAATACAATTGCGGTATGTATTTTTTTATTTTAAATTTTATTTCATATTCACCCAAAAATATAGTTACTCTATGCTACTAAACACATTCATTTAAATTCACTTTGACATGATTATTACATTTTTATATTAAAACAACGTGTTTTTTTAAATTTCAAAATTATGATCTAAGCTATAGGGGAGTTTTAAAAATCACAGATTGTAAACAATGCAGCTAATATAACTGATTTTGAATTTGAGAGTGCTCTTGGTATTGAATATTCGTCTGTAAACATTTCTTTAATTAATATACACTAATGATGCAATTGAAGACGTTGCAGCAACAATCAGGTATAAAATATTACAGAAGAACATAAAAATTAGATAACTTTTCATAGAAGAAGCTTTTTATTGTTAAAATCAATCTTTACAAAAATACAATGATGTATTTTGAGATGCTAAAAAACATTGTTCCATCAAGCAATAAAGCCAATTATTTAGTTCTACAAAGTACAAACTATGTTTTTCCGTTGTAAAAATGAGAGTCTCCTCCTTTTTGTAGCAATTCCTTCGTTCACATCCGCACTTTATATTTCTGTTCTAAATACACCTAATTCTGCAATTTTGTCATAATTAGGAAGTATTTTTTGTTGTTGCAGAAACTGATTAATCGTCTAAAAGAGAGTGAACCTAGTCTCGCATATAAGCAACACGAAATCGTAACGTATTGTCCACATCGGATTATCACCAATATGCCACGCGCATTAACATTGAAAGCCATCGGGTTGACACGCAAATCTGTTATTGTTATTAAAATAATTTAACTTAATGTTTTATGTTCGATTCAATTCTATATAAAATCCATTACAAAAAAAAATACTCTGAAATTACTGTATGTATTTAATTGTGAACAGAACCAAATATTATTTTTTGAATAAATTTACATATAAAAAATCGTAATCTATGTATCGCTATTTTTCTTCTTTATTTTTATTTATAGGCACGATAAACTCTAGAATCTTAAAAATAAGGTACAATTTAGTAAGTTTCTATCGCCCTATAGTGCTATGGAATTTCTATAACATAGACACAGAATAACAACCATCAATTAAACACAAATAACTAAGTAATTTTTACTGCCAGATATAAAACGCTTAATATGTTTTATTACCTATGCATGTAAATAATCAAATATGAACAATTTCAGAAAATTATTACTTATTTTGAGAAACTGCTTAGTACCATGGATATTTGAAAAGATATATTTGCACTACTTATTTAGTTATTTATCTAATTTTAAGCTGTCAAAACGAATTTATACGTATATTTTGTTTTATAAAAAACTATTTGAAGGCAACGGGTGAGTTCTTGCGTTACGTTGTTATGAACAAATGAGTATTTATTGATTAGTATTTAATTTTCAACAATTAGTTTCACGTTAAAAATAACCTTTCATTTATTCGCAGATTATTTTGATATAAGTATTTATAAAATGTCTAAAATAAATATCAATGATAGGATATTTTATTTAGATATTCAGAGGAGAAAATCCTATTCATTTTGGTATTGCGAATGAGTCACCAACATTATGGCTAAGCCGTCCATGATTTACTTATCTCTGTTATCTGTTAATACCTTTTTTTCCAAATTATACCAATGAGACTTTATCATGTGGAAGTCCGTTACATCCGAAATTCCACATCTAATAACATAACTATTTACTATTATTAACCTTTTTCAAATCCAGATTTTACGAAAAGATGATGATTCTTAATTTGGAATATATCACTATTTGGTATTTTATATTACTGTTCAAGCTCAGCCGGGCTTTATTGCCCAAGCAATTGCATGTCTATAAGGGCCGGAAATTCGAAACGCACGATGATTTTATATTAAATTTAAATTGTATTAACTTGACAGATCTACCACTATATTTATAGAAAAGTTTAAAGGAGCGTTTCGTAAAAGTACATATTAAATAACAATAAAAAGTTAAATGTATATAATTTGCATTATGAAAATTCTTTCCATGACTATTAAAGGCGGTTTGAGAGAATAGAAATATATAATTTAATATTTAAGCACATTATTATACTAGAGCTTGAGTTTCTAATGTGGACCGTAAAATAACTTCTGGCTCTGGACTCATATATAAACTAAACCTTTCCTAGAACTTCAAGTCGAAATGAAACGCCATAAACCAATAGGCGACTGAATAAATCATGTCTCATTGAATAGTACAAAATTTAAGTGACTTATGTGTTAATGCAGAATGCTAATCTTAAGTTCTCTTTTATGAAAGGCTACATAAAGCAATATATCGAAAAGTTATGCACGGTGTGTAAAAATAAATATTTTTTTAGTTAATGTTTATGTCTAAAATGACAGGACATTCTGCCCAGCGGCAGTATGCTATGTGCATATTGTTCGTTAAAAATCATATATTCCGCGTTTTGATAGACATCCGGTTAAAATTATTGATTATTTTGCACACGGTACTCGCGTTTTGCATGCGTTCGTTTGGTTTCACATATTATTTATAATTAATTAAAAATTAGTTGTTTGTCTCATAAATTTTCAAATATGCATTCTAATAGCCAAGTAAAACAAATTAAAACATTTTTTCTTCTAATACAATGTCCAAATAAGTTATTTTAAGAAATACATTATTTTATGCGTACTAATAAATACAATAAAACGTAGACAAAACAAAAGAAAAAGGATGTTCGTAAGAATGGCACATTTTCGTTTTCAGCAGTAACGAATGGTAGTTGCTTAGTTTAAAACTATTTAAATTGGTTGTTTATCTTCGTATATATTAAAGTTTTATATTTTTAAATTTACTGTTCACATTATATTGAGATTTAGGTATAACATATCAATAATGGACAGATTTACCTCCTCGTTAAATGATTTTAAAAGGCTAACGACCATCATGAGTAAGTGAAAAATATATAATCGTTTGCCTATTCTCATACATTTATCTATACATATTTTCTTTTTTCAGACCAAGTGAATGACAAAGCGAAGGAGATTTTAGAACATAATAGAAACAATTTACACGAATCCATTAAATTTACAGTAGTAAGTTTGAATATTATAAGTACAATCAAGTATGCATGGTCCTCAATATTTAGATTATTTTTATGAGTTTTCTATTTTTATATTTATTTGTCTTTATACAATTTAAGCTTAAAGGGAATCTTATTGGCATTGAACGTTGTGCTTTCAATACACGCTA
Organism: Nebria ingens riversi; assembly: GCA_018344505.1. Taxonomy (NCBI): domain Eukaryota; kingdom Metazoa; phylum Arthropoda; class Insecta; order Coleoptera; family Carabidae; genus Nebria; species Nebria ingens. Next base: position 376,577 of record JADQWA010000134.1, on the reverse strand, counting down.
ACAAAAATCTGCAGAATATATATATATATATATATATATAGATATATATATATATATATATATATATATATATATATATATATATATATATATATATATATATATATATATATATATATAGATATATATAGATATATATAGATATATATAGATATATAGATATATATATATATATATATATATATATATATATATATATATATATATATATATATATATATACGTATATATATATATATATATATATATATATATATATATATATAAATATTTATATATATATATATATATATTTATATATATATATATATATATATATATACATATACACATATATACGTACATACATACATACATAATTTAATGCCTATTCCCAACATATGGGGTGGCAGTATATATATATATATATATATATAGATATATATAGATATATATAGATATATAGCATATATATATATATATATATATATATATATATATATACGTATATATATATATATATATATTATATATATATATATATATATAAATATTTATATATATATATATATATATTTATATATATATATATATATATATATATATATATATATATACATATACACATATATACGTACATACATACATACATAATTTAATGCCTATTCCCAACATATGGGGTGGCAGAAAACCCTATACATTCGCATCTTGACAGTCTTTCGCCATTCAATATATATATATATATATATATATATATATATATATATATATATATATATATATATATATATATATATATATATATATATATATATATATATATATATATATATGCATATATATTTATATATATATATATATATATACATATATACATATATACATACATACATACACACATACATACATAATTTAATGCCTATTCCCAACATATGGGGTGGCAGAAAACCCTTTACATTCGCATCTTGACAGTCTTTCGCCATTCAATATATATATATATATATATATATATATATATATATATATATATATAATATATATATATATATATATAAAAGAACAGTTGGCACGAAGGCATAACAAGGCTAAAAAATAGACTTTTAAGGTTCAAATCATACAAAAAAATTTAAAACAATTATAGCTAAATTTGAATTCAACAACTCATAAATCTAGCGTTCGGAGAGCAAATGAACCATTAAAGATTCACTATTGCCCTTTATATTATTAATAGAATTTTGAGCATAGAAATGATTGTTTTCGGCAAATCTCATATCAAGCAGTGAAAGTTCGGTTCTCATTGGTTATCTGCGTGCGAAGCATGTGTTCGGGACTATTCCGATCAATTACCACAAATAGTAGTAGCAATGACTATTTATAATTATTATCCTGGCTGCACCTCAATAATTGCGTTGCCAATGTTAATATATTGTATTTGTTAATGATTAGGCAAAAGTTAAACTACCAAAAAACATTGTAAATTAGTCGATAACTCTGATTGTATATATATCTGATCCAAAAACATACGTGGTATGTATCCAAATACCTGGTACTGATCAAGAAGTCGCATAATCTCCGAAAAACATTTGTTTGCGTGCTGTTATTATTTTATTTAGTTTATGCTAGAATCGGTAGATACAATAAGGCATGTAGTTGCATGCTGCACTGTTCAGTGAAGGTAAGTAAGTAAGTATAGGCTTGTTCCTATTGAAACTCCCTAACTAGTTACTGATAGTTTCGTACTTTAACTTTGTACGCATGCGCGAGTTATGAACTAGTCCGTGATTCTTCGTTGGAACACAACATCAACAGTCAGAAAAAGTCAGATTCACTTAATGAAGATGATGAAATTTCGTAGTCACTACTTAAATCTGTATCACTCATATTGGAAATACACAACACACAAGGTAAAAAATTCAAAAGTTAACTTCCGAAAACTTCTTGACAACTGTTAACAATCTGCTTTTAACGCAATGCGCATGCGTGGATTTAGAATTTATGGATTGTTCGGCAACTTTTCTGACGGTCAGCAAACTGGTTCGTGGACTGTTGGAACAGAAAACTTTTTAGTCAGGGACATCAGAGATTTTTCACAACCGCTGTTGGAACACATAAAATCAAACTGCACAGACTCCGGACAGTTTTGTACTGCTGTAGGAACAAACCTATACCTATTGGGCAAAATCGCTTCTATTAATCACTTTTCTAGCTAAGACTAGTTTGTCTAATAAACGTTCATCATTATATCAGTCGCATTCATTATAACTGAACTGATCAAATAGTTGGTGAATCAGAAATTATAACGTATGGTTGATATTTGCAGTTTTACTGTAAGAGTTGTACAATTTAAAACTATAATTGTTAAAATAATTTTTACTCAAGAAGAGTATTGATTTTACTGAAACGGAAATATTGCTCAAGTTTGGTGTTATAATAATTTGTTTATAACAAATGAAGGTTATTTCTAAACATCATTTTTGGTATTTGAATTAAAATCTAGACAAGTAATCATCACACTATTCTAAGTCGATCCATCCAATTTAGCAAAGTCAATATGGGTTTAAAATTATATTTAAACAATTATTTTAAATAGTAGTACTTTATTTGATTAAGTACTATACCAACATTCCTGGCAGAGACTCATGATTACAGCATCTCTTAAACTAAACCGTAACAGCAATTCAGAAGTATTTCTTGAAATAGGATGAAATTAGTGTCAGTAGGCCGCGTGAGGTTAGATTAGATTATTCTAGATGTGATTCGTTGAAGTAGATCATACTAAAGAGATATCAAATGTACCTGAAAACAGATTCGATAAGAGAACTGCATTTGGAATGGATTTCTAAATATTGACCTGTTTTATTTTTCTTTTAATTTAAAGCTACCTCAAAAAAGAGCTAGAGTTCTATTAAAAAAAAAACAAGAATAGCCTTGATTGATTACTTTCTGTTTCAAAATAAGAAATCATTTCGATAAAATAAATATGGTTATTTTTTTACAGGAGTTTGATCAAAAGATGAATGATACTCTTCAGATATGCGATGATTTGACGAAATTTCTTAGTCAGTAAGTGCAATATTATATTTATCTTACTAAAATATATAGTAAATTGGAATTTAAGTTTTCTATTGCGCTTAAGGTGAACCATCAGGCTCGTTTAGAAAAACATCGTGCCTTGGAAATGAAAATAAAAAAAATACCATTCGATGTGTATTTGCATAAAAAATGCCTGGTAAAAATTTCATTTAATTTGAGTTTGTATTAATGGAGAGCCTATTTTGAAAGTTTTAATTTAAAAAAAATAATAATGTCATTCGATGTGTATTTGCATTAAAAATGCATGATACAAATTTCATTTATTTCTAACTAGTATTATTGGAGATAAAAAATAAAATCCCCCAAAATAGGCACTTTTTCATTGTTTTTATTTTATTTCTCCATTAATACAAGCTCAAATTAAATGAAATTTTTACTAAGCATTTTTTATGCAAATACACATCGAATAGTATTTTTTTTAGTTTTCATTTGCAAGGCACGATGTTTTTAGCGAACTTGATGGTTCACCTCAACTGTACTATTTGTTTTTAATAATTGTTTACAGATCTGGATTGCCGCTAAGTATTGACGATACTTCAGCATCTACGTCATCTTTAAATCAGTTGCAAGAAGCATCGACTATTCCGGCGATTGACATAGAAAAAAGTATGTCTAATTTAGATCTATGCTCATCCATCTCAACATCCACCGATATATCTACCTCTCCATCTACCTCTGTATCCACCTGTACATCCACCTCTACATATTCAAACGAAGATGAACACGTCTCTGGCATCTTCCATTGTGAAATTTTGAATAAGAACACACAATGCAAAAGGACCACGGATACCTCAACGGTTACATCCATCCCTATAGACACTCTAACTTCCACCTCCATTTACACTACTAAAACTACTCCCACATCCACTATTACATTAAAATGTAATGTTGATCGTCAGCCACATGTCTCAGCACTAGGTGTCCGCGATAAAACGTTCAAAAAAGAATGGAGCATGTCACCATCAACATCCTACTCGGATATGCCTAAGATCAAACGTTCCATATTTACGACTACAACATTATCAGAAGCCCAAGATGACCAAGAATTGAGTTCCACCAAGTACGTATAAACTTCTTTTTCTGCTGATAATTATCAATTCCACACAAGTAAAGTTGCCCCCCGCCCCACCCCACACACACTTTTTCCTCATTTTGTATAATAAAATAAGCTATCATCAATCGTGACAGAACATACAATGTTATATTTTGATATTTTAAATACCATTGTTGCACTAAGCCATAGAGAGATTTATTTAGAACTACAAGATGTCTTTCTGTGTAAAAATGAAAGATATCTTCTTTTTGCAGCAAGATTTTCATGTGCTTAATACATATCCGCACTTTATATTTCTATACACCTAATTCTGTTTTTTTTTAATAAGTATGTGATTTTCTTTGCAGGAACTAATTGGGCATGTAGAAGTTAGTGAGCTCTTTTTTACATAAGCCTCATGAGATCGTATCGTATCCGCACCGGATTATCATCAGTATGCTTCGCACATTCATCATATAATTTTAGAAAATAAATCTGTTATTACTATCCCAATATTTAATTTTCGTAAATTCCTTTGAAATTACTGTTTGTATTTAACTGTGTAAAGAACCAAATTGTTTTTTTAAATACATTTTCATATTTAAATTGTATTTTATGGATTGCCATTATTTTTACCAAAAATTCTCTTTCAGCATCATAACAAATAGTGGACTTGTGAAGAATTGTATAAATTTTTATAATATAGATCTATATAGTCTATAGATGATCTGTAAGTTTTGAAATTATTTTGAAATTTCGTTATTTTGAAATTCCAATGGCAACGAAAAAACAGAGATCGGTGGTTGTTATTGATTTTGAAGAAAAAAAAGGTACTTTGAGTACATTTTGACAGTAACCAAAAAGTATCATATTTCGTAACGTCGCATTCTGTTTGTGCTCAGTATCTGTCTCCGTCTCGTTTTCCATGTTATCGCTTTCACCACTTTATCGTTTTCCTCGTTATCGCTTTCGTTCCGTTTCTTGTTCTCGTTATTGGTTTTGGTTTTTAATCGATTACGCTACTATACTGGTACTGAAGGCGCGAGGGCTACCAAGGGACTGGCGCGGCGCAGACAGAACACCAAGCCTAAAGTCTGGAGGAACAGTAACGTATCCGTATCTTTTTCGTTGGTTTTCTTTAATTATTATTGGTATAAAATAGTTTTATTTATTTTATATTGTATTGACGTTAATGCCTAGTTGAGTTTCCTATTTAATTTTGTAATAAATTTATGTAAACTCTTCTTGCTTCTTTTTTAATTTAATTTTCGGCCAGTGACGACGTATTTATAAGAGGTTTAGAGCCAAACCCATGGTAAGCTAGCCCGGCAATAAAACTACCGTAACAAACTATAAGCCCTATAGATTGCTTGAAAAGCCTACTTTGAACGCATATCTATAAGAGGTCTTCTTATAATGTTTATACACAAATACACGAGTATTTGTGTTTGCAGCTCTATTTGAGTTCACGTGAAACAATTACATAAACTTTTAATATGTGTGTTCCATTACTACTCTTGCCCTCATTTTGAATAAAATCGTATCACGCAATTTTCATATTTTTATGAAATTAACTGGACATTAAAATTAAAAAGCATTTTGCAATATATGTACCAGAGTTCTATAGTTTTTTTTTTCGTTGATACATCCATAACTTCATCCCTATTCCCATCAAATAGAGTGGCAGAAACCTCTTTATATCCATTCAAACCTTGACAATCTTTCGCCATTAAACTCTATCCTTACAAACTTCTTTCGCTTCTTTTAAATTCATTAGATTCTTCAAACATACTTGCTCACAACTTTTCTTTCTCGCAACTCATTCTCAATCATATTTATCCACTTATTCCGAAGACGAACCCGCATTCTCACACTACTATTCATTTTGCTCACGGAATTTCTTTTTGTTAGTCTTTCATTCGGCATTCTTTCAACATGACCATAACACCTCATTTGACTCTCACCTATTCTACGTACGACATTTTTTACAATATCGCACTGCTCATACACCCACTTATTTTTTTTTCCTGTCTATTAGATACATCACAAATACCTCTTAAAAAAGTCACGCGCATTTTAAATTCAATTAAAGTTTTAATGAGCAAAATATAAAGTATTGAAGATAATAATCTAGAGGCTCAGACAAAAGATGTTTCCATAGATCGAACTGGCAAACCACCGGATCAAAGATGCTTGCACCACATACACCACTTGTAGGGAAATTCAGTGCTGCTTAAAGTTAGGGACGAGCTTTTATTATTACGTTAGTACATAATGGAGTGTGGTAGTTTCGACAAAAAGTCAATAAAAACCATATAATATAATATTATCGCCTGAAAATACGAACACCAAAAAGAAGTCTCGGATTTTCAACTATTGCTTACATATTGTTTCTTAGACCAAATACTAAGTTTCAGTACTGCAACTTGTTTCTTTAACCAGAAATTATGCAGAAAAAAACAAGTCTAGATATTTTTTTAATCGACAAGAAATCTCTCCGATTCTAGAACTCTCGGTCGTATATTTTATCTGCGTCAAATATCTAGTACGGAAGTTTGAACAATTTCTGAATATTGAAAATTATTTAGAACTAAGGAAACATTGGCATTATTGTTTATAATTATTGAATATAACAATTTTAAAATAAATTAATGCATTCGTAAGGAATATATTTTTTACGCAATAATATTGTAGTAAAACCATTGGTATTTGATGGCAAAATATTAAGTTCTTGCGTTATTTAGTACGAATAAATAATCATGATTGCTTCATTAATAATTTTGAATTTTCATAAATATAATTTTTACTGCTTAACATTAATTTGAAACTATTATCTTATATTCTAAAAATGTCAAAATAAATGTAGAGTATCGTCAGAGGAAAATTAATTTTGGTTTTGCGAATAAGCGACCGTGGATTACTAGTCTCTCTTTTAATAATAATAATATTTAAAAAAAATTGAGCATCGCTATTTTTATAAATAATATATCCATTAGACTATATATTATGTGACAATAACTGGAGAATATTGAGAATACCGAAGAAATTTGTCCTTTGAATACGAAATGCATTACATCATTCGCTAATTCAATGATATGTTTGTACGTAGCGTTCTTTGTCGGAGTAATCTTCATTAGTTTAAATTAGTCTAATATATGTCTAAAAGGACACAGGACATTCTGCCCAGCGGCAGGTTGAGTAAATTTTCAGTATGCTATGTGCATATTATTTGTTAAAAATCATATATTCCGCGTTTTAATAGACATCCGGTTAAAATGATTGATTATTTTGCAAACGCTACCACGTTTGCATGCGTTTGTTTGCTTTATACATATTATTTATGATTAATTAAAAATTTGTTGTTCGTCTTATAAATTTTCAAATATGCATTATAATAGCCAAGTAAAACAAAATAAAACATTTTTTATTCTAATACAATGTCCCAATAAGTTAATTTAAGAAATAAATTATTTTTTGCGTACTAATAAATACAATAAAACGTAGTCAAAACAAAAGAAAAGGGGTGATTGTAAGAATGGTACATTTTCGTTATCAGTAGTAAAGAATGGCAGTTGCTTAGTTTAAATATGTAAATTGGTTGTTTATCTTCATGTATATTTAAGTTATATAATTTTTAAATTTACTGTTCTCACAATATTGGGATTAAATATCTATAATGGAAAGATTTGCCTCTTCAATAAAAGATTTAAAAAAGTTAACGGACATCATGAGTAAGTTAAAAATGTGTTACCGTTTGCTTATTGTCGTACACTTATCTATACGCATTTTCTAATCTTTTTTTCAGACCAAGTGAATGAAAAAGCAAGGGCGATTTTGGATAATAATAAAAATAATTTGAATGAAGCCATTACATTTACAGTAGTAAGTTTGTATATTATAAGTACAATCAAGTTTGTATTGTCCTCGCTTAGTATTTGAATTATTTTTCTATTTGTATATTTACTTGTCTTTATATAGTTGAAGCTTAAAGATAGTCTTTAGAAGTCTATTAGATTCATTACACGCTAACATAAACTAACAGTTTGAAAACACGAAAGGATAAAGTGACGGTGTTTGTTGATTTAAAATCTAAATGAGATATAAAAAGACTAATAATGTAAAGAAACTTTTATAGTAAAAAAACATAAAAAAACTTAATATAATTGTAGCAACTATTGACTACAGAACTTGCATTCGGTGACAATAGGTAATTCACCTTAACATAAGCTTTCACAGCGAATTGTAGAAAATGGTTCACTTACAAAAATGCACAAAGCAACAAGGTTTTTTGAATGAATCATTATCATCTAGAAATTGGGGAGTAAAGAGGCCTTAGCTTATTCTAGATATGATTCGTCCATACTAAAGGTATATCATTTGTACCTGAAACCAAATTCTGTAACAGAACTGCATTTGGAATGGATCTCTAAATATTGTCTAGTTTTATTTTTTTAAATTTAGAACTACCTGAGAAAAGAGGTTCCAGAGTTTTAAACATTTTAAAAATATATATATATATATTTTTTCTGTTAGAAGCTGGCCTTGATTGACTTCTTTCAATTTCAAAATAAAAAATCACTTAGGTAAAATGGGGGGTTTTTTTCAGGACTTTGATCAAAAGATGAACAATACTCTGCAGATATGCGCAGATTTGACGAAATTTCTTGTCCAGTAAGTGCAATATTATATTTATCTTACTAAAATGTTTAGTGAATCTGAATGAAGCGAAAGAAGTATGTAAGGATAGAATTGAATGGCGAAAGATTGTGAAGATGTGAATGTAAAGGGTTTTCTGCCACTCCACATGTTGGAATAGGCATTAAGTTATGTATGTATGTAAAATGTTTAGTAAATTAGAATTTAAGTTTCCTATTGGGTTTAACAGTACTATTTTGTAATATATTAGGTTTTTAATAATTGTTTACTTAAGCAAATTTTTAACCATGAATTGGGAATAATGGCCAGCTAACTATTAATGTGTTTTTCTTAACTTGTGATCATGATCTGATTGACCGTGATCCTCTGAATATTATTAATTGGTCAACGATACTTCCTCAAATGGAATGAAAATACTTTGTGCTGAATATTTCACACAACAGACCCAATCGTAAAATCGTTTAAAATAATTGCTTCAGAGAGACAAAAGGAATGTGTTATACAATCACATTTTTCTGAGTGGATGATTTCGGTACATGTTAGCAAGAACACCAATTACGTGTGTCTAGATTTTTTTTGATTGTTTAGATCTTTGATTTATAGTCGGAGAGAACACGTCTAATGTTGATCAGTTATGTTTTTTATAAATCCAAACCCAAAGATTTTGGGTTTAAATGCTTGAGAAAATGATAGTTTAAGGTGCGTGGTAAAATGGATTTGTCTCAACTTATACAGATATTCGAATAAATATAAAATAAAAACATCTGCAGTGCATTGCACTGGACTTTCTTATACGTATTAGGCATATATTGTTTAGATAGAGGGGTTATTAATATATACCTACTACGTATAAGAAAGTAAATGCAAGACACTGCATATGTTTTAGTTCTCAAATGAATTAAAAACCTAACAATATATGTATATATATTGTTTTTAATATTTATACTAACCATACGTATAACTTCCTATACCTACGTAACCATGGCAACATAAATAAGACGTTCAAAAATTTAAATAATGATTTTCTTGAAATCGGTAAACTTTTTGAAGATTTTTTTAAAACAAAAGTTGTGCATAATATTAATATCTTTCATTTTGAATACTAGTATATTTTCTGTAAGTGCAGCCGTTTTGGAGATATTGTAGAATTTCGAAAAAAATGAAAAGAGTAAACATGCACTTCCGGTTTGAATATTCTTTTCAAAAATAGAAGGTTTTCTTCCCAGGCATATTCAAGTTTAAAAGTTTGATGATTATTGCATTGGCCGTTTTGGCTGTAGAGCGTTCACACACACACAGACAGACAGACAGACAGACACACAGACGGAATTTTGAAAATAGTCAGACTCGACTCAGGGAAGGTCAAAGATGTATTTCGTTAAAATCTCGAGTCTTTTTTTATGATTACAATACTTCCTTATATACATTCGTATAAGAAAGTAAAAATTGTACAGACAATGTCTAACTGAAATTTTGTCGTATGGAATTTTAAACTTGGTCAGTTTTGATTGTCAGCTGACGATATCAGTTTGGTACAAAGAGTCAAATATAAGACTTGTCATGACTGTTATTATTATTGCAGTTTGTGAAAATGATTGTCTTAAATAAATTCAAAGATCGAGTAAAAGCATTTTTTTGTGAGAATGCAATGTCATCATCAGAAAAATGAATGAATATGATCAAAAATTAGTGAAATGATACTAATGACAATTTTATTAAGCGGAATATATAATATATATATATATATATATATATATATATATATATATATATATATATATCTATATCTATATCTATATCATTGTAAAATTTCCTTCTCAGATAAGCAGTTCTTAATAGTGAACTAATTTGCTATGTATTATTACAGATCTGAATCGTCAGTAAGTAGGTACAATACAGTGGAATCCACATCAAGCATGAATCAGTTGCAAGAAGCAACTGTTATTTCGACGAATGATATAGACAAATATGTGTCGGAGTCAGAAGTATGCTCATCCGTCGCAATATTCACTGATATATCCATCTCTTCATCTATCTTTTCAAATGAAGATGAACATACCTTCAATTGTGAAATTTCGGATGAAAACTCAGAAAACAATAGTACTACTACATCAACAGTTACGAGTACATCCATCCATATAGCTACTACCAGTTCCACCATAACTTCCACCTCTATTACCACTGCTACAACTACCCCTACAAGCATTCATACATTAAAATATAATGTTGATCGTCAGCCAGATATCTCAGCTTCATGTTTCCGCAATAATACATTAGACAACAAAGGGAACATACGACCATCAACTTCCTACCCGGATATTCCAAAGATGAAACGTTCTATATTTACAACTACGGCATCAACACAAACCCAACACGACCAAGAAATGTGTCCCACCGGGTATAAACTTCTTTTACTGATAATTATTGGTTCTGCTACATACATATTTACAATAAAAGAAAGACACACACACACCTACTCACTCACTCATACACACACAGACTTCATTCCAAAAGTAGTCGGACTCGATTCAGGGAAAGTCAAAAGTTGTACTTCTGTTAAAATCTCAAGATCGATTTTTTTTCATAATTGCAATACTTATTACTTCGTATAAGAAAGTAAAAATAGTAAAATGTGTTAATTTTAACAATAAAGTATATCGATTGGCGTGGGAACTTCTTTTTCACCAAACAAACAAAAAACCAAGTGCTTTTCGTGTTAGTTATAAGCTGTTTTTACTTTCCATAAAATTATACTAATTAAGTGTTCTTTGTTAATAATAGAGATACCAAGCAAACTCTCATATCATCATCGATACTCGATTTGAATAATTGTCTAGCAAAACTTTCTCTGGAGGAAAGCAATGTAATAAATAAGGAGATTAATTTGGAAAACCGAACAGAACCAAACAGTAAGATGTTTCCCAATTCAAGATATATACGCAAACGACAGAACAAAGTGTGCAAACCTCATGTGAAGAATACAATATATGCCAAAAGCAATACCAACATGAAGAACAGATTAACTCTAACCCTTTCGAATAGTTTTAATATTCGCAAGGATACAATTTTGTACTTTCGCATTTTGTATCCAGATGGAATGACAGTACCTGGTAAATTTTCCAGTCGTGATACTATTGCGGTATGTATTATGTTTTGCATTTTAAATTTTATTTCGTATTGCCAAAATTAACTACCTAGCATTACAAATCAATACCGATACAAGTGTTACTAACAAAATCAATATGGCAATACCATACCAAATATCTGCAATCGTGAAAATAACATATACCTACATCACAATATAACACAAACATCAATATTATAACATATATCTATTCTAAAACATCAAGGATTCATACTTATTTGCCTTTAAAAAATATAATGACGTCATGAGGATTTACAATAGAGTATTATCGAGAATTAACAAAAAATAAAATACAAATAATTTTCTCTCAACATATTGGACCGGTTGTCATTTTATTTCGATATATTTCTATGTTTTTAATGTTTTCTTTTATTCCGTGTGTATGTTATCTATTTTGAAAGTGCTACAGATATTTCATTGCTACATTTTAGAACTTTTGTATAATAAAAAAGCTTCATACTGACATCATCAATCTTTACGGAAATATAATGATATATTTTGCAATCTTAAGTATTATTGGTGCGCCAAGCCATGGAGCGAATTATTAAGTATTACAAGATATGTCTTTCCGTGTAAAAATGATAGGTACTTCAATTCCTTTTTATATACACGCATTTTATATACCTATCTATGTTTTAAATATACCTAGATCTGCTTGTCTCAATACGCATGTGATTTTCTTTGCAGGAACTGATTAAACGACTAGAAGATAGTGATCCCTTGCTACAGGGTAAGCCTCATGAGATCGTAACGTATTGTCCGCATCGAATCATCACCAGTATGCCTCGTTCATTCACTCTATGGGATATCGGATTAAAAAATAAATCGTTTATTGTCATTAGGATATTTTAGTCCAATATTTTATCTTCGTACTTTCTCTAAAATTGCCGAATCTTACTGTGAAAAGAGCAATAATTTTTTTTTGAATACATTTTCATAAAAATATTTTAAACTATGTGTACTTTTATTATTTCAACCATATTTATTCTTTAATTTCAACAAAATTACGCTTGGACTATAACTAAATGCGAACATGCTTGATAATAGCTATTCCTCAGGCACCTTAACCTTGAAAAGAATCTACAATTTAGTAATCTTCTATAACCTAGAGTCTTATAAAATTTCTTTAAAAGACACATAATATTAGCGCCCAAAATAAAATGCTTAATATGCGTATTACCTCCTTTCACCCATGGATGCAAAATAATAATAATGCCTTTACTATGCAACTGTGGTAGATTCCCCGCTCCCCAATTTTATTTAATACTGACTGTAGGTATCAATAAAACTATCGCCTGAAATTACGAATGTTATTAAGTATGTATTTAAGTAAAGTACTTACTGCAACTTGCGTAGTTTGTGCAGAAATGCATCAGAACCGAAAAAGTAAAATCTGAAATCTTGAAAAAAATAAGGTCTTGATGCTTTTACGACGAAAAATAATAATAAAAATAGTTATAATAAAAATTAAAGCATTATTATGCTAACAATGTGAAACGCATTCGAGCTTTGCTACCAAAGATGTAAAACTAACAATTTTGTAAGCGTAATTCTCATACAAAAGCCACGAAATTGTAAATTTATCCTCACAATCAGCAACTAATTGGTAAACTATTTGCTATCGAATTTGTCAACGTAGGCGCAACCCGCAACCGATAGAGCATTTAAATACAATATAAAATTAATCTACTGATCAAAATTACGTTCACGGTATTAGAACTCAAATATTGCAATGGTAAAATATATTTTGATCTGTACTTTCAAGAGTCAAGTGTTTTTAAATGTTTTTTTTCCAAATTTGCCATACAAAAGAAACGAAAACTAGATGCCAAATAAGAATAATTATCAGTTCAAGTGCATCTCAAAAATTAGTTAATAAGAGTAAAATATCACGTCACAAAAGAGTTACTAACATACATACATACATACATAACTTCATGCCTATTCCCATCAAATGGAGTTGCAGAAGTTCTTTTACATCCATTCGCATCTTGACAATCTTTCGCTATTCAACTCTATTACAGTACTAATTTTAAATAACACAACAAATAACCGTCCTTTTAAATTCAAATATTACTTACATAAACTTCATTTTAATTCAATAAAAAGTGTTAGTTCGGAAGAGCTAACAGTTTTTTTTATCAAAACACGTCCAGATAATGATTTTGGTTGTAATAAAGATTAAATAGCATAGAAACTGTGAAGACACAAGAAGTTTGGTATAATTTGGAAACAGTAATTTAGATCAAACGAATTGTTGCGCTGCTAACAAAACCAATATTTTATTAAATTAAATATTGTAATGCCTTAACCGATCATTGAGTATGGTGGAAGTTTATGTACATACAACAATAATGAGAATTTATTTAAATCGGGCAATTTAAACAATTTAGTAAATTATTTAAACTTTGAATTAAAAGATGCATAATAGTTGAAAATGAGACGCACAGGTGAGTTAGTTAGTTATTAATTGACTTCGAACTTCGGTGACCAGGACGTTAATCCAACCAGTATCCAGGACCGTATTGGTGGGGGCCCCATGATATCCAGTGGTGGGGCCCCATGAATATTTTGACGAATAAGGAAGTATAAGCATGCATAGTTTAGGATATGTTTGGTTTCCTATGTTATAGAAAATCATTTTCATTATAGGTGTCATCTTGAAGGTGGAATCAATAATTTGGTGTTGATGAGGAGCTCATTTTATAGTTAGAAAAAGGAAGTCAGATTTTCTCTGTCAAAGTATTCAGACATCATAATTTCTTACCAAATAATAAAGTTTAGAATCTGAGCATTTTAAAAGAAGCAGTATGAATTATAGTTGTAGAGTTTTTGTGTTGTTGCTACACATGATTGTAATTACCGGGGAAGCTTGGTACAAGTCAGCTGTAAATACTGGAGGACTAAAGGCTTTTCTGCTATATTTTGTTATAACTATTTAAAATGTTCAAATAAAATATAAAATCATTTACTTTAAAATCAGAATATTAGATAAAATTCTTAATTTTAAATTAGAATTTATGAGATTGAAGAATAAAGAATTTACTACCAAGCTTGATAGTTTTATGATTTGTTTTATAAACCATTTCCATAAAATTGTGCCATGAGCTATTTAAAATATGTAGGTTCGCGTTTATTGTTAGGCAAAGAAGGAGTGTGCAGTTTTGGACCATACATTTTGATAATCTATTTGTCAAACTACTGAGTTTCTAAACCAAGATTTATAGGAGTTTTTATCACAGTCAAAGTGCATGCTATAAGCCTGTATGTAGATTGGCCTCTGCATCTGTTCGTTAATAAATGAGGTCCGTAACAAGTCCATACATTTGTAAAGGATAAAAAGTTGGGAGAGAATCTATTTCGAGATAAAGAATTTATATGAAAACGTTATTTCCTTCACACTTTTTCATAGTTTTATTTTTCTCTCCATTAATACTAGATCAAAATAAATGAAATTTTTATCAATGCATTTTTTATGCAAATACACATCGAATGGTTTTTTTTTTCCCAAAAAGAAAATAAAATTGACCAGAATTTGGAAATTGATGTTTGACATCGATTGTCAAAAATAGATTAAATGAAAAAGTATTTAAAAGATTATTGATATACAGTGGAATCCACCTATAATAGAAACTCGTCTATATAAGACGAATTCTGTGAATCCCGCATATCATGGACTCGCTTATATTAGACTAATTTATCTATGGTTTATTTCACATATTTTTAATTAAAAAGTACATATAATACGAACGTTTTTGGAATATGTATGTTTGTGTAATTACTTTTTTATACGAATATATAAGGAAGTAATGTAATTATGAAAATTTTCCAACTCGAGATTTTAACAGAAATACAATATTTGATTTTCCCTGAGTCAAGTCTGACTATTTTCGGAATTGTGTGTGTGTGAACGCTCTACAGCCAAAACCGCTAACGCTATAATCATAAAATTTTATACTAAAGTTTTTTTATATTGCGCGAAAGAAAACTTTTTATTTTTGAAAAGAATATTTTAACCAGAAGTGTATGTTGACTGTAGTGATTATTTGAAAATTCTGCAATATCTACAAAACGGCTGCACTCATAGAAAATATAATAATATTAAAAATGAAAGATATTTTTATTACGCACAACGTTTATTTGAAACATTTCGTCAATAAGTGTATCAATTACAAGAAAATTGCTATTTACATTCTTAATTGTCTTATTTATGTTGCCATGGTTACGTAGGTATGGGAAATTTTACTTATAACATATAGTTGTAGTGTAAAAGTGTTTAAAAGTTTAGTAACATTAAAAAAAATTGCACTGGACTTTCTTATACGTAGTAAACATATTTTGTTTAAATGAGAAAGATATTAAAATATAAAAATTTTAAATGCCAAGATGATATTTTGATTTATTACGTTATATTCTTGGCATTCCAAATTATTATATTTTAATATCTTTCCTATCTAACCAAAATATAGCTACTACGTATAAGAAAGTCCAATACAATATACAAGACACTGCGATGTTTTACACATACATTGTAAATAAATTATTGCTTTATTTGTACACAAAATTTAAATTCTTAGATAGGTTTGTTTTCTTTTTAAATTGTATTTAGCTTCAAGTAATGCTAAGTTATTTATAGTAAAAATTATACATAAGCATATTTTAACTAAATAAATGAATTCCAGAAATATGTAGTAATATATGATTCTGTATATGAATGGAGACAATAAAACGCAGGCAAAATAAATGAAAAGCGCTGATCGTTCATTTTTCGAATGTAGTAGTAAACTGTAGTTTTTAGATGACAGTTCGTTGTTGCTAGGGATAACTTAAATTCATTTTACCTTTTTATTAAAATATTTTTGATATTACATGTGCAATATTTTGTGTTGCGACTTATATATTAAATTGAATATAATGGCAACTAATGCAGCATTGTTAGATGCAAAAATGCTATCGAAGCTTTTGGGTAAGTCAACAAAATATTCATTCTTGGCTACATAAACAAATTTTATTTTATTTCAGCATGCTCAGAAGAAGAAGCTGAATTACTTTTGAATGGATCTGAGCACAGCTTAGTAAATGCTATAAATTTAGCTAAGGTAAGTTTTATTATTATTTTTACATGAACTAATTTCTAAAGCCCGGTGAGGTTAGATTACATTAATTTTGAACCTAAAGCCGAAAAGTTTTATTTTTTTTATGAGTACATTGTAGAAATGCAGGGGTATTGTTTTAAGAAACGGACGGTACCGTTTCTTAAAACAATATCAAATAAATTAATGAAATGGGGGTTTAGGCTAGTAAACAAGACCAAGGTGATACTCTTCAAACATATGAGCTACAATCCAACGCTGCCGCTATGTAAGTACACTGTATTATATTTGTGTGTATTAGGTCCGAAGTTCATAGGTATATATTATTGAAATGATTTTCCTTGTCATTCGATAATGATTTAGTGATCGAAATTGCCCATAAAGGAAAATAATTTCAATAATTCGCTGTATTATATTCATTTTACGAAAGAATAGTAAGCTGGGCTACCAGTTAGGTACCTGTTTCACAAATTTGATCTTTTGTATTACAAATGGCATGTTTTTGAGAATATAGAGGTTTAATTTATGTATAGTCTGTCAAACAAATGCGTAACCGACATAATTTCAAAACTATTATAATGAAATGGAAAATATACTGCTGGATTAATAGCTTTTAAATTAGAAGTTGAGCAGTGGCCGTCGGTAATTGTTTGGCATTTACGAAGCGTAGGGTAAGGTTGCCGATATCGCATCGGCGCCTAAATCGCACCACTGTTGATTTACAGAAAACTGTTCCGCTAATTTTCTATCTATCAGCTATTTTGAGAAGTAGGCAGTAGTTTGAAGCTGTGCAGAAAACTGCATCAGAGTGCCGCGAACCGTTTTGATGACAAATCGTCTGAAAAGTTTAGTGTGCTTGAACTGTAATATTCCGGTACCTGTTGTAAGGAATTAGCCACGAAGTACCTAAATGATATTAATAAGTAAACTCACATCTAGGATAGGAGCACAACTTGTATTTTATCGAGTTAACAGGCTAAAATAACTTTTTGATTGATATTTGGGGATTAAAATCGCATTTTTATCATAAAATGATAAGTTTCCTATATCGCACCCACTATTGAGTTGCTCAAATTGCACCAGAAGACTGGTATTGTTTTCTTTGTAATGAAGAAAATATTGAAGATATAATGTATTTTCTCAAAGTATTCTTATATTATATTATCTCCTAGTTTATTATCAGTTTTTATAAGAATTATATGTTTTGTTTCTATGTTGTTAAGTATCTGTTTGTATCCATTCATCATATTTTATGAATAAACTACTTTGCCATTTAAACTAAGTACCATTTTAATACAGAGTGCGATTTAAGCAACCCATGGTGTGATTTGGGCAACTAGTTCCTTAAATCGCACCACTTGCAAATTTGTTTAGAAAATAGATTTGCAATGGTAATAATGCGTTTCCACTTTGGAATTATCTGCCTGAGATATCAAATAAAACGTTAGTAGTGATAACTTGACCCAAAATCATGTTCCCTATATTAAATTGGGAAAAATTCGAAAAGTGGTGCGATATAGGCAACCTTACCTTACTTTACACTATGGTACAATTCTGTGCATATGCTTACGAACCTGAGAAATATTAGGATACGTTACCGTACGGATGATTCGTAAGTAGAGGTCCTATAGATTTATGTAAATTGTAATTTTGAACACTTATCTAGTATAAGCGTGCACGTTACGATACGTATCTTATAAAAGTAATGATATAGAAGTGTTTTGACAGGACTACTTACAATGAGGTGAACTGTCTCTGTAAAAATTTACAAGATATCGTAAGCTACAAAAATGCACAGAATTGCATATTCTGCCATAAGGACTTACTTAGTTTTTAGACTTGTTTATGGATCTTACGGGCAAGCACAGAATTGCAGCATTAGTTGACAGTGTGTTCTGTAGGACTAATTGTTTCTCCTGCCATATCGTCTTTTCATGAAGCTTTTGCATCATATATGCCCAGATATTTTCGATAGAATTCGCTTCAGGTGACTGTAGCGGCTAATCCAATGAATTGATGTCATTTAGTTCGTTCCATTATGCGAAAAACTTCAAACAATTTTTGGTAGACGGTGTCCAGGCCACCCATATATTTCTTAAATGACGTCAAAGTTTATTTTTACATTTTGTATTAATTCAATTGTTTAGCCTTCTTTTGAGGATGTTTGTAAAACATTAGTTTTTGTTTCCAAGAATTTGCGCTCCTTGATCACAGGACATGGTTGTGGCAAATGTTACCATAGAAGAATATGATTGGCATGTTCGCCTATTGTTATGTCTACTTATACGGTGACATGTCAAGCAAGTTTAGTTTCGGTCATACAGTAGTACAAACAACATTTAAACATTGTTATACATTTAAAAATATAATAAATCAAAGGGCTTCGCCCCATTATCAACATTGCCCAAGTGTTTGCCTACGAGAAAACAACCCTGATGCTTCGCCCCAAACAGACGGAAATTGGAAATTTTCACCATTCTTTTGATACTCAGTTTGTTTTATAATATATTCAAAGCTATTGCTTCAAAAAGCAACCCCAAACACGCACTTTTACAGGGTGATAAACAGTCTGTTGGAGAAGTTAGTAGGATTAGGCTAGGTTTGACAGTACTTCATGCCCAAAACAAGTTCTATATTTTGCCTTATTATTTTTTTTGAAGAATTCAAGGTTGATTTCTTCTCTCAAACCATTTTTGGCAGACGGTAATTAGAAAATTTCACCATTCTTTTGGCATTCAGATTGTTTTAAAATATGTGCAAAGTGCTAAATCTTTGTCTTCAAAAAGCAACCCCAACCACACGTTTTTACAGGATGTTTAACGGTCCGCTGGAGAAGTTAGTAGGACTGACTAAGTTTGACAGTATTTTATGCCTAAAAGAAAGTTTAGATGGTGAAAATTACACTATCATTCGCAAACGATATAAATATGTAATTATCTCACAACGGTTCAACAACGACTGAGATATGTTTATTACAAAAAGGTCTCACTATCTGTTCTTCTTAGAATTTTCCATTTTAGATTGCCAGACAAAAGTTTTGTCGGACACGGTCTTGTTTGACAGACTACATATTAGGATTTTTGCAATGTTGTGAGTTTTTACTTATGTTTTGCATATTAACTCATACATTATCGCAAATAACTATTTATAGTGTATTACAGATCAAACAGAACAGTTTTTATTTTAAAATAACTCTTTTTAATGAAAAAATATAGTTTTTAAACAGTTGAAAAGGAAATAATTGCTTCTGTAATAAATTAAATAATCAGCAAATAAAAAATGATGTATTGAGAAACATCCTTTTAAAGAGAATAGATTATTAAAATTATTATTCTACGAACATAACTATAAAATAGCAATTCATGATAATCTTATTAAATATTTTCTACAGATCTGGATTCTCTGCAAAAATGGAATGCACCGAAACATCTATATTTAACCCAATTGCATCCACGTCATTCGCAAATCCAATACCAAAATCAATGATTGCCCCTATAGATACCTCTATTTCCGATATGCATTTACCTGTCCATGCACCCACTCATACCATAGATCTTGCAACACAAATTTCGACTACATCCTTTCACGAAACCTCAGTGAACAACGGGTCAATGTCAGATCAAGCGGATCCAGAATCTAATGATCGGTTGTCGTTGGGCTATGTTGAGTATGTATAATCCTTTTATAAATACTTACATATTGGAGAAAAAAATTGGTAAATTCTATCAATTTAATTGTTTTTTTTAATAACAACAATATTTTTATTTATTTACTGAAGTGGAAGGTACAACTGAAAGTGATGTGGTTGTTAGATTTTTAATTCAAACACCAGAAGTTATGTTTAAATAAAGCGTTCATTTGTTACAATATAAACTAAATAATCATTTTACTACAAAGATAAAGCCATTTCTACTTTCTAGCATTTAATAACTAATTAAAAATACTTCATTTTATTACAAAGAAAACTATTACTATCGTTTTGTATATACGTCATTTTAGAACTCGTGAGGAATACCCTTAAAGGTATTTGTAGTTCTACTACTTTTCAACATTTTATAAAAGGATTGCGATATTATTGCTGACATAACATGCGTAATTTAGCACACACAACTTCATAGCTAGTCTCATTAAATGGGGTGGTACAAAACTCTTTACATCCATTCACGTCTGGGCAATCTTTCGCCATTCATTCTATCCTTACAAATTTCGTTTGCCTTATTCAAATTGTGAATATAATCTAGAGGGGCTCGGAAATTCGCAGATCAGCACTGTCGTTATTGTGATGAGTGATGACATTAATTATAAATTGCTTTGGCGTTATATGTTGAAATTGAAATTTGTTATATAACAGGGAAAATGCAAGTACACAACGATTCGCATTACCAACGACATCCAAACTTGGTATCACTGGATCGGAATATCCTCTCGATGAGTTATGTGTTGAAATTTATCAAGAGGAAGTAGAGGGTGATGATACAAATGAATTCGGACCGTGGCTGCCGTTGCCAAAGAATGTCTTTGAAGAACAACCGTACAGAAAGAAGGTAGCCACTTGCTCCCGTGTATATGAGAAGAAATCTAGCTGTCTCTCGCCATGCAAGGTTGTTAAAAATAAAATGAAAGATAGAGTCGAGTTATTATTATGGAATGCATACCATATTAATCAAGATGAAATATTTCTCCTTAATATAATGTATCCGGATGGGATGGTCTTGCCCGTAAGGGTTTCTAGTGAATCTACTATTGGGGTAACTATGTTTATGTTTTCTCTCGTGTATAGTTTATAATGGATGTTCAAGCATATCATGTTACATAATGTGGTTCCTTAGTATATTCCGTTATCTTATTCATTATTCGTAGAGTTGACCATTGCTAGCGAATTTTGTATATTATCCATATTTAAAGAGCAAGTCTGGTAATGATAACAAAACTTTACGTCTCTGTCTGAAATCGTATCTATTTCTATTCCAAATAGAATTAACTATTAGATAACAAAAGTACGTTTATGAGATTATGATTTATAAGTATTGCTTATGGGGCGTCTGTAGTCTAGTGGCTAATACTACCTCACAGTAAGTGAAGTTTGTCTAGTTTGAATCCCGTCTAGGTCGAATGGAATTGTTCACTTGTGACAATTCGGTAAAACAGTACGTCGGCAAGTTTCTCCGGGTACTCCAGTTCCCCTATCTAGGAAACACACACACATACATGCGATTCGATAATTCCAGAACTTAATACCATACAAACAAATAAAGGGAGTCAAGGCTCAGTCATGTTAGCTTAAGCACACTAGGCATGGCAAATATCGGCCACGCACACTGACACCACCGAACACACTGAAAAGGGAACATTCCCAATAGCAGCGCACACGATAATATACATACCATACATTACATCATGCCTATTCCCATTATATGGGGTGGCAGAAAACCCTTTACATTCATTCCCATCTTGACAATTTTTCGCCATTCAATTCTATCCTTACAAACTTCTTCTCGCTTCATTCGGATTCATTAGGTTCTTCATACATGCTCTTCTATTTCTCATGCTCACAACTTTTCTCTCACGCAACTCATTCTTAATCATATTTATCCACTTATTCCGAGGACGAACCTGTATTCTCACACCATTCATCTCGCCCACGTAATTTTGTTGTTGTTTATCTTTCATTCGACATTCTTTCAACATGATAATATAAATATAATAGTTTCAACACATAAACCTAATTTTTGTTTTACTAATAAATGTCTTTCGGATTTGATTATGAGCCAAGATTAACGTATGGAATACGTCAACTAAATAAGTTAACATCCATTATAAACCAGATGTAACGGTGGTGCATGTTTGAAAAACAGGAAATGGAAAAAATTATGTTGGGTTTAAAACAGTTTGAATTTTGAAAATATTCTATGTATCCGATGTATGCATACAATTCACTTAGCATTGTTTCCGAAAAAATATCCTTTTCCTGTCTTTTATATTTGCCTGCACAAATATTTCTCCTACCTCCCCTTTCCCAGGATAAAATCTTCCCTTCCATTTGCTCTCCCTGATTATTTATCCCTACATGTTACCGAAGATTTTCTATTAAAATATAAAATTTTACAAATTCTGATTTCTTTCTGGTAACACTATAATCAGGTGAAAATTTTTCTTTTTTAGATGATGTGTAACTACTTCTGAACATTTTTATTTATTTTAATAGTTTCTATTTTATTTGTTATATAGCAACAACGTTTACCTTATAGGCCCCTGTCTATGTTTCCAATAGATACAGGAACGGGAAGAACTCACTATTTTCTTTTTAATAACTTAGTTAAATATTTGCAGCAATTAATATCATATATAGAGAAAACTGAGCCAACGCTGCTTTATGATGCATATGAAGTCGTGACGTACAACCCCGACCGGAACCTCTCTGACATGCCACAAACGTTGAGTATTCGAGAGGTAGGATTACAGAACAAAATGGTTGTTTTTGTTGTATTCATGTAGTTCGATCTAGCAATCTATAATGTATCATTATCAAAATTTAAATTCCATGCCTCATTCTGATAACAATGCTTTAAATTTAATGTAAATAAATTTATTGTGCAATGATTTAATGTAACTTAAAAAACCCTAGCCTTTTTTTTTGAAAATAAAAATTTTATGTAACTGAGTCTTTGTTATAATTCATTGGTTTTCTTTCTAAGCAATTTAATAGAATTGTTAAAACATAGATTCGTAATAGTGACAAATTTCGTATGATTTATTTATTTATTTTTTCAAATATTTACATTAAAAGAAGAAAAGTAGAAGTATACGGGACTATGTTGAAAAGCTTTTTATATTGGTAAGAAGTTAGAAAACATTCTATTAAAAAATTGTGACACCAATACAGTTATATTTTTGAATCTTTTAAATATTTAAGTCTATTTAGGGGTTGATTCAAAGAACTCCTGAGACCAAAGAGAGAGCTACATTTTCTGGAATTTTGAACAAGACCGCTGTTATAACATAATTTAGGGATTGACTCTTGTATCACCCACATCCAATGGGTGTGCAATACTATGGTAAATGGTAGGATGCTTTTTAATGATGGTTCGTCGTTATTATTTTATTAATAATTCAAATGAAACATATGAATACCTCTTCTCTGGAATGATTATTATAACGTGTTTCTGTATCGCAAAAGTCGTATAATCAGCAAGAGGAGTACGATGCTTAAACTAACAATATCTATTTTGTTTTAAACTATTTGTGTATGACAATTAAGTGCTAATACGACAATCAGATGTAAATAAATCTAGACGACCTGTGGTGTCGCGTTTTTTATAAATATATACAATTTTTAACAATAAAATTCAGTCTTTTCGGTTTCATTTTTCATATTTGTCTTAAATTATATTTATTTTTTTGCCCGAAAATTGACCATTTTTTATGATTTTTTTCTATATAAAAGAATAATGCCGCAGCCAAATTGTGAAGCGGTCAAGAAATCTTTCTGCCTAACGGCCCGAAACGATCAAAAGGATCCGATATAATAGCCCATTAAGCAATATAATCCTACCCAAGTTATGGGACGCTGGGGAACCAAATTTTGTTTTGTTTTTAAGTTTAAAACTATTATATCCATATTATTGATTTGTAGAGTAGGTTGTTTAAAGAAAAGAGCGATCATATTTTTTACGAATGATTTTTTAACTGTAAAATATTTATATCTAATGTTTTTAATTAATATCTGTATGAAAAGAGTCGCCAACCGTATAGATAATCTCTTGTTTTAATGTCATTCTTGGAGCTGTCAACGCGCAACGTGATCTTCCTTTAACCTGGGGTGTGAGATCTTTAAATATTTACAATTTTTGACAATAAAATTTAAATCAATAGTTTTATATAATAAGAATTATACTTTAAAAAAATTCAAATTTGGAGACACTTCAACTCTATTTAGCGTACAACATTTTCTCTGCATTTAACAAATTTCATGAATATGAATCTCCAGGATTGTATTTAGAAAAAAGATTTTTTTTCGAAATTTAGATTTGATAACTATTAATTAATAATAACATTAATCAAATTAGTTTCTGCTTAGTCTTTTAAAGCTCCTAGAAATTTGCTAAACTTTGTTTTTGTTTTTAATTTGACCTTGAACAAAGATTAAACTTTAATTTTTAAAATTATTTTTAGAGATGAATTTAGATTCCCAGATTATTATTAATCTACCTGAATGCTGACAATTTGCACTTTCTTAAAAATGATAAAATATGTATATTAATATAAGTGTATGTAAATGTTTAATAATACTATTAATTATTTTATGAATTAAATTCAAATGTCAAATATAAAGTTTTTAGAGAACTGTAATAATTAAAGAAAAATTGCACCCTCTCCTGGATACAGCCCTGGAGATTTATATATATAAAATTCGATAAATAACCAGCGCAGTAAATCTATAGATTACGTTTTAACAGTTGTTCGGGAACAACTTGTTCGGAAACTAGTTAGCTACAAGGAGTTCTTTTGAGCAAAATTAGACAAAGCGAGTTATTGGGAATGAATATATGGCAAAATATTGTACTATATTCATTTTATGATAATAGATCAACTAGTAAACATTTTTACTTTAAATGTCCAAGTTTAGCTAGGATCAAATTAACACCATCAGTCTGATATATTTATCAATATAAATTTGCTGATGAATTAGTTGTTATTTTGTTGCACCGTATCTACTGCTGTCATCTGAGAGGCGACATTGCATATGTTTGGTAGCTTTTCGATCTAGTTACGTTATAGTTAAGATCAAGCAACGAAAGTGAAGTGTGTGAATTCTGTGTTGGGTTTTATATTATAATTATTGATCATTAATACTCTGAAAAACTTGTGAAAAAATGTGTGATGGAAACCGTGTGTGATCAAAAAGTGATATTTGCTGAAATCTTCAAGTATACCAAGTCTTCACTAGTAGTATTTATTATGATAACTATTAGTTTAACTATGTCAATCTAGTATTGATTAGTGAGGATATATACATAAGTATTAAAGCTTTGTTTGTGAGTGAATTTTCATGTTCATTGCATGTGCTAATAATGGTTGTATTCTACCATTATTGTTGCGTAATGAAGACAAAATATTACTCGCTGCTATAACAAAATGATATGGTGATTGAGTTTTAGTTGTAATATCACCTGTTCTTTAGTTCTTATCTATTAAATTTGGTATATACCTACATAAATGCAATTCAGCAAATTTAGATGACAGTGTCGCAGTAGTAAATTTTCAAATATAAAAACTAGTTATAATATATTTTTGAGTATATTTAATTTATACAACTGGTTAATTAATCCGTTGCAAAATTGTTTATTAATAATAATATTAATCGAAATATATTTGCACCCTTGCTGCGCCACTGATACATTGGTGAAATGCGCTGGAGAAATATCATTATCTTATTTTGCCCAACATATCATTTTTTAAGTGGCTTATAATAAATAAATATTATCTGAACATATGATCTATATCTATAACGAATGCTCTGTAGGTATTCAATCTATTCGGCCTTATATTTTTATTATTTTATTTATTTTTATTAATAATTATTTATCATAATTTTTTTTATATTCATTATAACTTTCGTGCTCATTTTATTATTACGTAAAGGTATATTTTACTATTTATAGTGTTATCGTTGTTCTTTTATAATAGTTGTTAGAATTTACGTAGCTAAATAAACATTTTCCGAGAGTATACTTGCAAAATAGACTATTAAGCAAGCGGCACGCCCCTTTAGGTCTTTAGTTTGTTTGGTCATGCGTAGGTTGTCTAATATAACGTTTCGTGGAGCGCATATGCCCCCCTCCCTCCAACCGGCTTCAACTTTAAGCTAATGTATTCTTTATGTAATATTGCGAATAAGCTCTTTTGGAACCTAATAACTATTGACGCATTTAAATTGCTAGTCGGCCGAATAACCGTATGATATAAAACTTGTATATTTTTACATCCAGTATAAGCTATTGTTGAGTAGTACACGATTTGCGCACGTTTCATTCAAAATGCCGGACGGAAACAAGTAAGTCAAGAAACAGCGCGGCTACAATAACTAGCCTTCTGATTGGTCGGTACTCGTTAGAGAGGTGGCAAGATCAAAATAACTGTTACAATCGTAGTATTTTATAATGATTAAAATTCGTTTTTGCTAGATATTTGATTAAATTTAAACAGCGTTTTTATTATTGGATTTTACCCGGACGAATGGAGAGAATTTAACGTACCGAAAACTAAAAAACATCGTCAATTGTTACTCTTTTGTATTTAGCAGTATAGTCAATTTTTACTAGTAAGCCAACGATTTCAGATAATCTGGTACAATTTTTATTATATTATGTCAAATAATTGAATATAATGGCGAATAAAATTCCTGACGCTGATATTATCAGGATGATTAGTAAACTATTCAGTAAGACAAGAAATTTGTTACAAAAACGCCATGCATATATAAATTTTATTTTAGAATGTACTGAAGAAACAGCAACCTCGTTTTTTACCGGAGATAGAAGAATATTGTTGACCATGATTAATTTAGCTAAGGTAAATTTTATTATCATTGACAAAATATCATACAAGTTTATCAGATTCTTTATTTATCTTCATATTTAGTGATATTAAATTCGAATTGCACAATGTTTCCACGTAAATACTTACGCATGGCTACTGAATTAAATATAGATTGTTTACAAATAATAAAGCAATTTGTATGTTCAGGTTATTTCAGAAATGAACTACAATCGCACTTCGATAACTCGAATTTTTCATAATTCGAACAAAATTGATTTGAATTTGATTAATCGAATTTTTTTGTGGCAAGTTTTCTATCGTAGTTCAGCTATATTTCTTAAATATGTTTGTAATTAACAACAATTGGAGGAAAAATTGTTGTGAATTGCTTTAGGATGAAACGGCAAGGACGTTTTGAGCCTTTCTTTTCGTCTTATTTTTGTTTCGTTAATTTAAAATGTTTCAATTAGATTGAGGTAGTTGAAGATAAGGTATAAAACGTTTGTTAGGTTAGTTAAGGCTAGATAGATTTATTATAATAAAGTTAGGTATACTCTAAGAGTAAATTAAATTTTATTAGGCTTTTATAAATTTATAACTATTATTACATAAATGCTAAATTTTCGGTGCATGACTATTGTTTATAAAGTAATAAAATGTGTTATTTATTTTCAGGAAGATCGCGAAGGACTATTTAAGGACTGGGCACTAGTATCCAATTTGCTGACTATGTAAGAACCTTAATATATTTATGTAATAAATTAGATAAGCCGTATATTATTAGCGTCCGTTTGCGTTCGATAAATGCAAAATCGTGATACCGCGCGACGAAACAGTTGCGTTCGGTGAGCACAAAGCGCAGCGCTCGGAGTTTGCTCTTTTTACTCCATCTGAAAAGGTTGTGCAAACTAATACTTAAGATGTATACATCTCTTTCTCGCACGAGGCACGACAATTACGGTTATAATCATTCGGTTATCCATATAAATATATTTTTAAAATTACATCTTTCTCCCTAAGTTCTAATGAGCTTGCAATGCTTAATGCTTCTATAGGCCGTTTTATGATGATTATGCAACATGAGGGTATAGGCAATGCTAATCTTATGGAGTTTTTTGTACAATGTTGCCACAGTTTCACTTACAACTAGTTCAGTTATTTCTATTATATCTCATGGTTGTACCACATTATGATTGCAGTACAGAACCTTTTCTCTCGGCTATGCGATCTTATCTTAGGGTTTATACCTGTGCGACAGATAGTTTATTAAAAAACTAATATTTAAATAAATCTATTATTATGTTATTTTATTTACAAAATCATAAGCAAATTTAAAAAATACTTGAAAACAAAATTTGAACGATAAAAATCGAATAATATTTAGCGAAAATATTTAACATATTTAATGTGTTTCAAATGCATTCAACATTTTATTTCCGCTAAATATATTCCGATTTTTATGATTCAAATTTGTTTTTCATGTATTCTTGATTTTGTATCTAAAATAAAATTAATTTAAAGATTCATTTGTTTAATTCATTATTTAATTTTAATAAATGATCATGCTCTGAAGGTAAGAATCCTTGCGATAGTGCGGTCATACATTTTTAATGGTTTGTCTTTTTTACTCGCACCCTTTGAACTCCTATATCTATGTATGTCTTTGTTCCACTCACACATCAGATGGGAAAGATGTTTCAAACACTGTTCCCCATAAGACTCTATGTTACATAATCAACATGCAACGGCCTATAGTTAAGCCATTTTAGCTTGTTTACATGCGTCAGTGAGTATAGAAGGTTTCAGATCTGATGAGTATACGTCATAACAAACATTCGAATCTAAGACAGCCAGAAGTATAGATTCTCTTTGTCTAACATGCAGCTTCATGGAGTCCAGCTTAATGGGCGGGCTTGCAATTTTAATGTTTTTCACATTGGCGTAGCAATTTTAAATTTTGTATTGATTAATTTATCAATAACAAAATGTATAAAAAAGTTATTTTACTACCAAAACAGCATACTTCTTACACTTGATTAAAAAATTAATTGTATATTATTATGAAAATATATCATAAAAGAAAGGGGCATAACCTATGTGCACTTATTTTATTGTTTTATTTCGCTACTATTATTCAATTAAAATCTATTTGATTACAACACTTAATAAGATAACTGAAGCTAATGAAGTTGCAGCTAGTCCCATCTATGAAATATTTCGTGTACTAAAACCGTGGATTGATTCGGATGAATGCTTGATGACATAATACTCATCAGACTGAAATGGAGTCTATATTTATATACGTGCCTATAACTGTAGGATTACATTTTTACGTAGTAGGAATAATATAATAATTGACATATTTATACAATTTAAATATATGCTTCCACTACTCTAAATTATTCTCCGAAGAAATGCGAACATTAACACAATTTTAACGCTCTTTTAAAACTGCCAAGAACATTTTGAACACTATTGAGCATTCCGCTTGTTCTGGGATCACTTAAACTCAACTCCAGCACATCTCGTGTCGTATTATGAGAAATAACCTAAACACACCTCGGAACACACATTATAAATGGTACATTAGGAAGCTCTTCCAGCAACTACTGTATCAGAATTGGAAGAAAATCACGCGACTCTGATAGTAAAAGAATGCTTTACCTTAGTAAATAATGTTTTTATTAACTTATGCTTGCTACATGAATTATTATTGCATCTGTTAATTATAGCCAACAATAATAACTTCTGTTTTCAAAAATGGCATTTCTTCGACAAATTGAATGAAACTTTATTTATAGAGATTGTCAAAAAAGGAACAACAAAACCTTTCTGTCTGTCTTTGTTGTGCTTCGCAATTCGCATGTATCACATTTTGTGATGGAGTAAAAGAAGCATTCTTCATTCTTTGTATTCACCGAATGGTTTTCAAACTATTTCCGATCTTTCGTCGCTCCAATTCGCGAAGTTGGCACAGAAAAGAAAAACGCAAATCGAGCACTCGGATCTTACTGAGTTTCTGAACGCATTTATATTGTCCTCCCCAATGAAAAAGTTACATATTAATTCCTTCATTTACGCGGTTAATTAGCTAACTAAATACGATTTATTTCAATGGCGTAAAACATTATAAAGCAGATATTTATACTGTGTCGTTCCCGCTAGATGATAATGTTGATATTTTTGATATAGTTAGTTTAAAAATTCTATCCAGTATCTAGAAATAAAATTTATATTTGCCCAGTCTTCTAGTGATCACTACTTAACAGTGTCAATTCTAGTATGTAATTACAAATATCTGCAAACGGGAATAATCGCCTTACAGTGAAATTGTGCAAATGGATACCATGTTATTGAATGAATTATTACATTTGTATTTTAACGCAATTTTCTAAATTTTATCTAAGCAAATTTGAAATGAAACAGGGGAGGGAATATATTATTTAAAATACTATTTTGTAAACACTTCAATTTCGTTGCGCTCTCACATATTTTTTTACAGGCATAAGTCAAGTATTAACCTTGAAAACAATATAACTTCGCCAGTTAGTGCTATCACTACAACGTCATCTACGAGTAACTCAGATTCAAGAATTACTATTGCTAAGCCATCTACATCAAAATACGAGTCAACTACATGTATATCTAATGTCGAAGTTCCTATACTATCATCAACATCGACGGCCACAGATTTATCATTTCGATCTACATCATCATTAGAAAATCCCTTTTTTCCATGTACTCCAAATGCAGAAAAAAATTCAATTAGTCATTCAGAGACCCAAGATTTACCTATTTCCTCTAATACATCAAATTCCGAACCATCCTTATATCCGTCTACCCCAATGGCAGAACATTCTTCAGTTTTATATTCACAGATCCAAGAGTTACCATTTCAATCTAATACATCAAACGTTGAACCATCCTTATTTCCATTTACCCCAATTGCAGAAAATACTTCAAATTTTCATTCATCTACCCCAAAAACTCCTTTATCTTTACATTCCCAAAGCCAAGATTTGTCTTTTCCAGCTAATACATCAAACATCAATCATTCCTTATTTCCATCTCTCCCAATGGCAGAAAATCCTTTATTACTTTTTTCTCAGACCCAAGATTTACCTTTACCATCTAGTATATCAAACGTTGGACCATCCTTAAATCCGTCTACCCCAATGGCAGAAAATCCTTCAGCTTTATATTCACAAACCCAAGATTTACCATTTCCATCTAGTACATTAACCACCGGATATTCTTTAGTTCCATCTAGCCTAATGGCGGAAATTCTTTTATTTTTACATTCTCAAACTCAATATTTATTTTTTCCATTTAGTACATCAAACCTCGCACATTCCACAATTCCATCTACCCCAATGGCAGAAATTCCTGTTCTCCTTTCACAGATCCAAGATTTACCTTTACAATTTAGTACATCAAACGTCGAACATTCCTTATATCCTTCAACCTCAACGGCAGATATTCCTTCATTTATTCATTCACAGAACCAAAATATACCTTTTCCTTCTAATTCATCATACATCAAATGTTCTTTAGTTCCATCTACCCTAATGGCAGAAATTATTTCATTTTTACGTTTCCAGACTCAAGCTTTATCTTTTTCATCTAGTATATCAAATCCCGAACATTCCTCATTTCCATCTACCTCAACGGCAGAAAATCCTTTTTATCCTTCTCAAGCTCAAGATTTAACTTGTCCATCTAGTACATCAAACATCGAACATTCCTTAATCCCATCAACTCCAATGGAAGAAAATTCATCATTTCCATCTAAATCACAGGCTATAGGTTTAAATTGCGAAACGCTATTTATACCATCTATATCACAATTGGATGATTTCTTATTGACATCGGCCAGTAATTTACCCTATTCACAGAATCCAAATTCTGTCTTAAGCATTAATACCTCAGAAATGAACTGTCAAGCAGGAACGTCGAGTTCGAATCTCCACGTCCCATCTAAGAACCAGAACCAATATACATTAATGTCATCGTTGCCGACCGTATATGATGACGAATCTAATGCGCTCTTGACAAATCTGAGATACAGCGCAGCTAAGTATGTATTACGTAGAATAAGTGAGAGTCAAATGAGGTGGTATGGTCATGTTGAAAGAATGTCGAATGAAACATTAACAAAAAAGATTTACGTGGGCGAGATGAATGGTGTGAGAATGCGGGGTCGTCCTCGGAATAAGTGGATGAATATGATTGAGAATGAGTTGCGCGAAAGGAAAGTTGTGAGCAAGTGAAATAGAAGAGCATCTATGAAGAATCTGATGAATCTGAATGAAGCGAAAGAAGTGTGTAAGGATAGAATTGAATGGCGAAAGATTGTGAAGATGTGAATGTAAAGAGTTTTCTGCCACCCCACATGTTGGGAATAGGCATTCAGTTATGTATGTTTGTATGTATGTATGTATGTATGTATGTATGTATGTATGTATGTATGTATGTATGTATGTATGTATGTGTGTGTGTGTGTGTGTGTATGTATGTATGTATGTATGTATGTATGTATTCGCAATTGAAATTTGTAAGGATGGAGTTGGATGCCGAAGATTGTCAAGAATGGATGTAAAGGGTTTTCGGCCACTCCATTTGATGGGAATAAGCATGAAGTTATGTATATATGTATATAAACTAATATTTATTAGACACTGTACTAAATTAGAG
The DNA here is from genome assembly GCA_018344505.1 of Nebria ingens riversi. Classification (NCBI taxonomy): domain Eukaryota; kingdom Metazoa; phylum Arthropoda; class Insecta; order Coleoptera; family Carabidae; genus Nebria; species Nebria ingens. The sequence continues at coordinate 343,345 of JADQWA010000134.1, read as the reverse complement.
AATGCTTCAGCTAATACGATACTTAAAAATATCTGAAGATGAGGATACAACTAACATAAGAAAACTATCAATCCAAACAAATAATTCTCAACAAATGATACAGATTCAATTACATAATTTGATAGAGCTATACAGCGTATGCTTGTTTATACACCGCACTGAATCTTCAAAACCTCACACATATGCATGTGATAAGGAAAAAATATTAAAATACAAATATAAAAGTTCAAGAAAATATTATTAGGTATTCATTTTTATATTTTACATAAGACAAATGAATAATAATTGTTAAATTGCCAAAATATTCACTGATAATTTAAAGAATAATAATCTAAGATTAATATTTGACAATGTAATATTAAATAAAAGTTAGGATATCGTATTAAGGAAAAACCGAGAAAAAAACTATGGTTAAATTCGCTATACAAAATACAATAATTACCGGTATGTCAATACGGTTGCGGTAAGACAAGAAAACATCCAACATAGCCGCTATTGCGGACGCGTCGTTTTGCGAACCATGCCTAAACTATAAATGCACATGTGGATTTGTGTACATTTACTTCTTGCGTGGCGATCGGTACGTAAACTACCTTTACCCTGTGAATGCAGCGATTTTCAAGATGCTGAAACAACGATAAGAGTATAACAAAAAAAACATGCAATTCTGGTTCAAATATTCTTTTTAAAAATAGAATGTTTTCTTTCGAAACACAAATCTTAAATTTTGTACTTGTATGTAAAACTATTAACGGGCTAGAGCGTTCGCAGACAGACAATATGAATTTAGAGACCCTCAAAACCGATATCCCCGTTAAAATGTTGATTTCGATGTTTTTTTATTATATTGTTTATTATTTCGTATAATGCTTTGCCTTCACTAAGTATAAAAATATATTAATTAATTCTACAATGATTAGTGCATGCAATGAGGCGTATAAACAAGTATACAACGTATTTGCATTTATCTACTCGTGTTAATCATTGCAAAATTTACATAATTATATTACTAATTATAATATTTATTACTTAGTCAAGACTAAACATAAGAAAGTTAAACTTCAGTTTATTCTGAGTAGCGTTTTTTATTGTATAATTTAATACTATGCAAAAAATGTGTTTAAAATGCGAATGTTGCATTTCAAGGGGACTCAATTCTTATTTAATTTCTAAAAAAATAATTAATTAGAGTAAAAAATGTTTCAGTTTGATGTCCCTAATATAGTATCTTTCATATTAGATTTCAGTATCGGTGTAAAACGATTAAGTTTGTTTACAGAACAATAGTCGGCAAATTTATACCCAATAAAATACAGTCGCGTAAAAATTTTTTTTAAAGTTTACACACAGAAAACGACATTTTGTACGATAAATATTTTCTGTACGCTAATGAACTTGTGTGCTCTGTACACTTATAGGGGGAGGTTTAATCACTGTTCGATTAAGTATTAATAAATTTAATCGTTTTACACCGATATAGAATTCTAATATGAAAAATTATATAACATACGGGAAAGCGAGGTTGTAGTTAATCATTCAAATGGAGTTGAAATAAAAATAATAATAATTTGAATTTTAATGGAGTGAATTGAGATGCAAAATGAATACAGCTATGATAAGTTTATTGGTTCACTTCTAATTCGACAATTCCGTATCTTTTAAACACAATTTAAAGATAAGTTATATTTTTAATTTAAAAATGTTAAATAAACAGGGATTTCACGAGCACGACTGCATCTTCATCGAACATTTTCCTGGATAAGAATCATGAAGTAACAGCTGCACAAAATGAAAATACTGTTGTAAGTCAACAACCATCGACATCAACAGCAGATACGGAAGAACAATGCACGGTAGATTTGTTAAAAGACTACCCGAAATTGTCGCGCGCAAGAATGAGAAAAGTCCGCAGAACTTCATATTACCAATGCAAATCACCTCGCCATTTTATAAAAGCTAGGATGCTGGATAAGTTAGAAAGGCGTATATGGAACTTGTACGAAGGTAAAAAACAGAGAAATGTAATTCTGTTAAAAGTCGTATTCGGCGACGGAACGATTGAACCAGTTAAATGGAATGACAGCTATTGTCTAGAGGTATCATTTTTTATTTATTGTTTTGCTTTTTAGTATTGTTTTATGTAAGGAAGAATATCACTGTGTCGATGATATGGACATTTTATAGAATACGCAAAAAATCGCATTCAAGTTTAAATAATTTGTTGAAATTTAAGTCAAAAAAATTATTTCCTTTCCGTCGATTGTAACCATTTCATGCTTACGTATTTTCAGCATTTGTCAACGTAATTTTTTGCGGCTCGTAATTATTACCAAAATCACATATGTATACCTATTTTTTTTTTTTTGTCAGGAAACGATATACCTAACAAAAAATATGAATGCGTACTTTATTATTAACTCATCTGCCTATATTCAAGTACCTATAGAGTAATGTGAATTAAATTTAACCTTAAAATTACAGAACAAACTATTCAAAATTATCATATACTAAAATCCATTTTACACGATATTTTCTATTAACACTTCTATTATGTTCCATATTTTATATATAATGTGTCACCATATCCCATAAAACGTTATCAAAAGGAGGTAACCATTGCTTATATACCTATATTTAAATATTTCGTTATATAATCTTATTCTAATTGAATTTATGAATACTTTAGGCGTACGAGTTAATTTAAGATTATTTAAAAAAGTAATAAATTATTAGCGTAGAAAAAGTAGCAATTATATTTTTATTCGAGAACTTATTTAAGATTATTTTGAAATGTAATAAATAGTAAATTATATTTACACTTGAGAGAGCTTTTATATCTTTTCGTTTGTCTTGCACTTTCAACTTCATATAAGTTTAATTATCAACTATCTAGAAGATAAACTGGCCTAAAATAAAGATAGTTTTGACATTTTCTGTGCCATATTGTATAAATTTAAAAAAATATTTCTAATTAATTAATAATGCCGTTTTCGTATATTTAGTACAGCACAGAATAAGTTAGTCCAGGACAAACCTATAGAAATAAATAAGAAATGTCTCTAATATTGCTATTATTGGCTCGACTTCCTCCAACACTATTTATTTTAGAAGCAGGATGATCGAGCAGTAAGATCCAATAAATAATTAGTTATTATATGTGCATATCATCAGATAAAGAAACATACAAAACATTGAACACAAAATATACATCAGGCAAAATACAACAAACAGTTATTGTGGGTCTCATAGTAAAATATTATAAGCCTGAAAAATGTACAATCGGCCTGCGTTTCAGAACCTTCTCTTCTTCCACTAATTATATAAACAACAAAATATTACCCTACTTGAAATGCCGTCTAGACAGACAATCTCTGCTGCTCTTTTCTCGAAAACTAACTTCTTGTATTGCTTATCAATTAGGCGTATTCCTTTCCAGGAGAAAATGATCTTTACTGAATGTCATACATGATCCTATCAAATGAGTTCCGAAAGGAACGATGCGTGTTAGTAAAATGTGAAAATGAGTAGAAGTGTGGTGTTTTGATATGTTTATCTTAAATTTGTTGCTTGTGATAGATATTTTGTAAAAGGAATTTTCATTTTTAATTACTTAATTGCAAAAAATATTCGTATCGTAGTGCATGGTTTGAAACAAGTTTGCGCGATGCCATCCTGGTTATTTAATATATACATGGATGTATTATTACGCCGGGCATTATGTGGCGGGAGTGACGATGGTGTAACTGTTGGTTTTTGGTGAATCTTAAGAGCAATTGAGTAGAATGATACAGAATATAAGTGCAGTAGGGAAGGATATGAATCTTGAACTGAATGTAGGTAAATCAAAAGTTATGGTGTTCGAAAAGAATGAATGCAGGACAATGTGTAATATTGTGGTAAATGGACATCGATTAGAGCAAGTTTAACAGTTTGTTTATTTAGGTTGTTTATTCTCTAGCGATGGAAAGAATGATTGCGAGAAGAGTGTCTGCTGGTTGTAAGATTTTAGGGGCTTTAGGAATGTTTGCAAGAAATTTTAACATTTTTAAGGATGCAAGGTTCCGCAATGTGTACAATGATGTACTTGTGTCATCGTTGATGTATGGAAGTGAATGTTGGGTTTGGCAAACCAAGCATAAAAGCGCGTGACTGCTGTGGAAATTAAATTTTTAAGAAGTATTTGTGATTTATCAAAGAGAGACAGAAAGAGAAAAACGTGGGTGTATGAGCAGTGCGATATTGTAAATAATATCGTACGCAGAATAGGTTAGAGTCAAATGAGGTGGTATGGTCATGTTGAAAGAATTTCGAATGAAAGATTAACAAAAAAGATTTACGTGGGCGAGATGAATGGTGTGAGGATGCGGGGTCGTCCACGGAATAAGTGGATGAATATGATTGAGAATGAGTTGCGCGAAAGGAAAGTTGTAAGCAAGCGAAATAGAAGAGCATGTATGAAGAATCTAATGAATTTGAATCTTTACAAGGATAGAATTGAATGGTGAAAGATTGTCAAGATGTGAATGAATGTAAAAGGTTTTCTGCCACCTCATATGATGGAAATAGGCATGAAATTGTGTATGAATGTATGTGATTTTGCGCTGCTCTGCTATACATGCTCGTACACTTAAACACATCATACAAAAAAAAAAAAAAATGTGCACATAGTTTGAGTGTAATAGAACGGAGTTTAACATACACAGTCTCACAATATGCACAAGCATACACAAACGAACGCGTTCACACTAATGCACATTATATATTTGATAATACACAGCTACGAATGTTATAACACATAGGACGCACATACACAATATAATACAATTGAAGCACACACATCCATTTATAATACAATAAACAGAAACACATTTTCTGTGTGGAAACCATTCTTTGGACGATGCGTTATTATATTTTTTGAGCTTTTCTTTAACATTATAAGACTCTTTTGCATATGTTTCAAATGGACTATGTTGAAGAAAATATTGTCATTTTAAACATGTTAAATACTTTCAGCATCTTGTGGAATATATCGAGACGACAAATCCAATACTGCTGCGCAAACCGTATGACGTCATCGCATACAATCCTAACATAACCATCACAAAAATGGACCGCAAGTTAACTCTTAAGGAAGCAGGACTTACAAATAATATGAATCTATATGTTGTGTAAATGTGTGTACTGTGACACAACTTACAAAATTATACATTCCATTCTATTATAAATGCTACATATACTTAGATATAATTTTTTTGCAAATTAAGTTTATAAGTTCCCAGTTAGTAAATTAAACAACGTTAATATCTAATAGCATTTTATATATCTTATTTTTTGTTTTTATTCTCTCTTACAAAAAAATCTCATTTGAATAGTCAAGCAGGTACTATTTTTCTTATATATGTAAACTATGTTCATCATTTAAAACAATATTATGTAATTAGAAATGTATATACGCTCACTAGCATGAACCGGTAAATGTGCACGTGTGTCGTCAGGCTTAAGGTGTAAATGTAAGTTTTATATAATAAATAATTGTTTTTTACCCTTATTACCCCCAATTACTAATGTTTTTCGATGGACATGTACATTTCGTTAATTCAATTGATGAGGGTATGTTTGTAATAACTAAATCTTGGCGGCAAATGTACACACAGTAAATTACCAGTAAATATCCATTTTTTTCTACGACTTTGTTTTTATTTTGGGTGTTGAAATTTTATTTATAAGATATACAATTGAAGTCTGTTATTAAAACAACTTTAAATATTCAGGTGTGAAATAATTGGTTTTTGGAATATTGCTATCGTTATAAGTGTTATGATGCCGAATATTGCGGCGCCGCCAGACACGTAGGCCAAAACATATCGATAATATTCTGGACATTGAGTTTTGTCAGCACATTTCCTGCAATAATACAAAAATTTATGTATATTATTTAAAGCACAATAAAAATAGTGACAACGCTGTGCAGTTGTCGCCCGTGAGAAAGCAGACTACCAAAAAGTGTGAAAAATAGAATAGGGAATAATTTACACCATTGCCAGCGCTTTTAATAAGTGACAATACTGCACAGTACATCGAATAACAAATCTTACTGCAAAATATTCAAATTGTTAGACAATGATAGTCTGTATATGCGGTTTAATTTTTATAAGTTAACCCTTTAATGCACTGTATTTTATTTAAATTTAATTTCGTCCGAAAACATAGTATCTTTTTTTTAATTCTGCATTTTCTGTTTTTAATTTTCGGTTATGAAAAGAAACATACATTCAAGAATGAGCAAAACTTCAAATATCTATATTTGAGACGTTCTTTATTTATACTAGCAATGTGCAATCAGAGGGCAACTTATTGTATTCAATTCAATTCGATTCAAGCAACTGGATACTTATATTGTTCTCATTTCATTTTTATGCGCCAAAACTACATATAATAAAACGTAAAACTTATAGCATAGTTTTGCTCTCAATTTTTCCTATACTACATATAATATTAGAAGTCAATTTAATATACTCCAATTGCTATGCGAGATTGATTTAATCTCTTTGGATATTTACTATCCTATTATATACTGAGTATTTTTTATCCAAAGCGGATTTAAATCGAGATTTAATTTTAACTTTTTATATGTTACGAGACAGTTAATGCGTTTGGTGTCATTTGATTTACAATCCGAATACTTATGTTCTCAACACTTTCCACATGCGACTTGATTTTTACAGTCATTTCTCTTGACACTTGAAGCGCCGTAATTAAATAATGTTTTTAAAAGCATTTTTATTAAGTTGTAATTTTAACTAATTCCGACGTATTGCAGTACAAACGAAAAAAAAAAGAATTTTCTTAAACATCAAGTATAATTCGGGTCATGCAAGCTATTTAATTTTGGAAAAGTATCATATGTTCCAATAACCACATAGTATTAAAAATATAATATTTGGTATCATGAGTTCATGATAAAAGCCTGTATTTATTTATTTATTCGCAATTGAAATTTATTCTAAATTTTGAATTATGACGTCAGAGGTTGGCCGTCAATGTTGCCAACATTAGAATGAATTTTTATGTCTGCCATTACATTTTAAACTTATAAATACTTGGTTTTCAATTAGTCAATTAAAGAATGATTAAATTAAACAATTAAGGCATACAATCTGTAACTGCCAAATGGTATAATTAGCAATGTAATCTTCGTGTAAGAAAATTACCAACATACAATGTTACTAATCATAGCAAAAATTGAGAAATAACATATTTGTATAAAAAATAAAGAAATGCAGGACCCAAATTACCAAGGTTTAATCTGATTGTTTTCCAAAGTTTCTTTAGATCAAATATATTCTTATTGGAAATTAGCATGTAAATTGTTAACATTGTAGTGGATATATGATGAAAACCTTGCGCAAGTCCATGGTACCCTGTTTTTTTTTTTTAATAATATATCACAATTTCCTCTTGATAATATTTTATCCCTAAACGAAACTCGCATGGTATGGGCGTAAAATTAATTGCCGTTATAAGCAAATGTATATTTGTTGAACTTATACTTAAGTAATTTAATAGTTTGCAGTACTTATACTTAAATATAATCTTTTGAAAGTATTTGTACTCTGCACATAAGTACTTTTTTTGTACTTGGCACAGTTCTGCTTTAACCCTCGCAAAATTTTACTTAAGCTTCACATACATTTATGACTGACCAATTTTTGCATGATCAGCAGGATTTCAATAAGCAACTATGACATGTATATTGGTGTAACAATTGCTTTGATTTGTTGCATGTAAATAAGGAGATTGAAGTAAAATACGTAAGATTTTTAAATAGCAACTTACAAATGTTCTATAATAACAACGACCAAACCACATATCAATTTATCCGTGAATGTGACAATACTGTATACGGATGCACCTTGGTTTATGTTTGGACCAATGACATTCGCTGTTAAACACAAACTTGATACGATCGTGATTGAACTTCCAGCACCTAAAACACGAACAGAATTACAATAATAATAGAGAATATGTGTATTTTTTCTTCATTACACTAGGAGATAAAATTAATTGTATAAATAAGAAAATTATTTGGGTAGCGTCAATGAATCTTTAAATAATAAAAAAACATCTTTTATCCATAACGTACAATTTCTTTTATTTCTTAAAAGAAATAAAATCGCCGACCGGTTTCGACCAGTATATAGGTTATTTTCAGGATAACCGAGATGAACTACGTATATAAGTGTCATGCTAAACGGTTTCTACTATATTTATTATGAAACCATTTTGAATACAATTAAAAGATAATAATTACCACAGTTTGCTATTGGTTAACTTACCTATAAGAACTGCAAGTAGATATACGTAAAATACATCTGAACTTTGAGATATGTAAAATCCAATCCATAAACAACTAGAAAAGGAAATAATTGACCCAACAAGGTATGTGATCTGTAAAAAAAGTTAGTATAGATAGTAAATCACTAACAGAAATAGCGTGGAATAACGAAGATAGAATTGCGTTGATTGATTTTGATTGTATATTTTTACTTTCTTATACGAATGTATATAAGGAAGTATTGTAATCATGTAAATTTCTGAACTCGAGATTTTAACAGAAAGACACCTCTTGACCTTCCCTGAGTCAAGTCGGACTATTTTCAGAACTCCGTCTGTGTGTGGGTGTGTCTGTCTGGCTGTTTGTGTGAGATCGCTCTACAGCCAAAACTGCCAAAGCTATAATCATAAAACTTTAAACTCAATATTTGTGTATGGCTCGCAAGAAAAACTTTTATTTAAAAGAACACACACACACGGATAGACAGAGAACGAGTGTGAGAGTGTGGGGGGGGGGGGGATTCTGAATATAGTCAGGCTCAACTCAGGGAAGATCAATAGGTGTATTTCCATTAAAATACATATATAAGAATATTATTACATTATATGATAAGTCCTCTGTTGTAAAACTGAAAATCCTATTTTCCTAACTATAAATAAGTATTATTAGCAAATTAAGTAAAGACATGTGGAAAGTCTGTTATATTTTATAATACCTATGTTTATTCGTATATTTTTGTTTGGTTACTAAATATAATTTTCAAAATAAGTATATATTATTTTCATTACAATCACCTAATAGCTAAACTAAATAGAAAATTCAACTAATGTTTATTTATGATTGTTTATCTAAATTCATTAGAAGTCCCAACTAATGGTATTTTATTTATTTATATACATTTATTAGACAAATTAACTAATATTAATTTGAATATTTATCTATATTCTGTAGACAAATGAACTATTTGAAATAGAGATATTTTTCTACTAGATATAGTTGAATTCACTAATAAGAATAAAAGTTTTGTTACATTATAGTAGATAAATGATATATTTACATTTTGTAAATATATCTAATAAATATTTTCAATAAATCTATTTATTTAGACAATTTGTCTAGCATAAAATGTAGTTAAATTAACAGGTTTCAAATAGCCAACTTAATCATTTTAATTAGTTAGCTAATTTTTAATGAATTATTTTAGATATTTCGTCCAATTTTTATATAATTTTCCTACTTTTTTCTTTCTGTGTAGTACTTACGATTAGCTAAAAATAAACGCAATACACTTGGATTCTAAAATAGCGAATTGTAGTAGTTAGTTGATTAATAATTATGATTCATACAATATTATGTAGATTAAAATTACTTCAGAGAATTAGTTCCATTAATTAAATTTCAAACAAAAACAGTAATTACATTATGAAAATATGTTGTGTTAGCACAAACAATTCTACGTGTTCATTCTGTTTATATTTATATAAATTAATTCGATATTTTAACTTACCTTATTTCCCCATTGTTCCGTTTTATTTTTTAATATAATTGAAGTCACAAATGATGCAAGATATGAAACTAACGGTACAGTTGCTAATGATTCTCTTAAATTTTCGGATTGATTTTCAACATTTAATAATACCCGTTCATCTAAATATAATGGCATATAAACTAAATTTAGTGTCATGTAAAGTCTAGACGCGACGTATCTAAAAAGAAAATATTTTAAAAGAATATAATTTTATTGAAACTTGTTCTAACACTTACAAAAATGATATCTGGTACATCAATGGGGATAACAGCATCTTTTTCATTGACATTTTTACTATGGAAGTTGAGCTTTCTGATAGTTTTACGTTGCATGTTTTCCATTTTGTACCAAGGTAAAATATTATTGAAGTTAGTATACCAATGATTAATATAATTATCACTATTTCCTATAAGAATAACAAAAATGAGTAAATCTTTTATGAAATAATCTACATGTTAATGGGACAAATTTGTTAATATATCACTGACTGTATCCAGTATTACAATCTGGAACGGATTGAAGAAAAAAGTACTATACATGGCGTTGATGGTAGATTGAGCGAATAGTTTGATATTGAAATTGGTGTGAAACAAGGTTGCGTGATGTCGCCCTGGCTATTTAATATACGTATACATGGATGTATTATAACGCCGGGCATTATTTAGCAGTGATGGTGTTCCTGCTTTAGCTTATGCAGATGATCTCATGGTTTTTGGTGAATCAGAAGAGCAACTGAGTAGAATAATACAGTATATAAGTGCAATAGGAAAGGATATGAATCTTGAATTGAATGTAGATAAATCAAAAGTTATGGTGTTCGAAAAGAATGAATGCAGGACAATGTGTAATATTGTGGTAAATGGACATCGATTAGAGCAAGTTTAACAGTTTGTTTATTTAGGTTGTTTATTCTCTAGCGATGGAAAGTATGATTGCGAGAAGAGTGTCTGCTGGTTGTAAGATTTTAGGGGCTTTAGGACTGTTTGCAAGAAATTTTTAAGGATGCAAGATTCTGCAATGTGTACAATGATGTACTTGTGTCATCGTTGATGTATGGAAGTGAATGTTGGGTTTGGCAAACCAAGCATAAAAAGCGTGTGACTGCTGTGAAAATTGAATTTTTCAGAGGTACTTGTGGTGTATCTAAGAGAGACAGGAAGAGATATATATATTGTAAAAAGTGTCGCACGTAGAATAAGGGACTATCAAATGAGATGGTGAGGATGTAAGGGTTCTCTGCCATTCTATTTCATGGGAACAAGCTTGAAGTATGTATGTATGCATGCAATTCAATAATATAATCATATTTTTAAATATCTACAAATTAGCTCGAAATTGCACTTTATGTAAAATTTTATAGTTATGTATGTATGTACTTGTTCTAGATTCCTAATCTTACTGATAATTATAATATATTTTACCTGAAATTTGTAGTAGTCAGAAGGTCCTATTACAATATTATCTATGGAATTTGTTTGCAACACTATCCAAGTAATAATATATGCTATTACACTAGAACAAACTGCTCCTGTATATCTAAAAATTAGCCATGTTAACAATACATTATTAATTAAACCCTATAGTGGTGACGAGTGGTCTCATAAATAGACAGATTATAATTTTTACAAACTTCCATATTTAAGGATATTTATTACTATAATAATGAACAATTATCAAACATTGGCTTATTAGAATGCAAATTAATAATTTAAAAATTATAAGACGAATAACTGTCTGCCGGAGTACCGGCACCACAATAGGGTAAATCATTAGTACCGTATAGCAGTCAGTTCTGATCTTCTCGCGGGAGAATTAGTCAAATTTGGTATGATTGATAAATGAGATATTTGTACGATAGCCCAACCAATTTGAAACATAATTATAACTAGAGCATGATAAAGTAATTTTTGTTCATTACTTTCTTCGTTACATATGGCACATGATGAAAATACCAGCGGAAAACTAAATGTTACCATAATAGTTCCTAGAATACCGAATGATAGATAAAATAGATTATTTTACTAATTTATTTGCAGAAAAAATGCTAGCGTTAAGCTTGCTTGATTTCCGTTTTATAAATAACCGAAATTCTTGTTACGAAATAAATTGGGTTAATTCTTGAATTTTAGTTGCCATTACTTTGTTAAATGAGATCATTTTAAATAAATGCACAGTATTCTGTGTTAATAGAAGAAAATCAAGTGCAACTTTTAAATATTATTTAATTTAAATTGACTTAATTTATGAATTTAAAGCTATTTTAACTTAATGTTTTTACATTTTATTATCTTGTTTCAATACATCAAAATACATACACACCTTAAGTTTAAATACAGTTTACCAAAAATAGCTGTAGAGAAGAGCAACAGGCTATTTTTGGTAAGCTGTATTAATGATGCAAATGGCCATAAGTGATTTATGAATATAAATATAGTATTTAGTATTTGTACGAGCATTCGAAATAAATGTCTCATGCCTAGTTGCGCCGCGCCGCTAGCTGACTATTAGCACAGACAAATATATATTACGTCCGTGCTATTAATTTTAAAACTCTAAATGTAGGCAATCCAATGATCTAGGATGTACAATCAGTTATCTATTGTTTACATTATCACAAACGTAGTCGAGTCATAGCGTGTGACACCTATAATGCAGTAATGGAATTATTGTAGCCGTCTATAGTGCGGGGATGAAACTACAATATTAAGCGCTGTATAGCTTATGCATTAGGTTATACGTCTTTGTATACTGTGTCTGTGACATTATAAATAGTTTTAAAAGTCTAAAAAGCAGGCAACCCAATGATATATTCCTGAATGCAGAACCAGTAGTCTATTGCTAACATTATGGAAAGTATTAAAAACCCAAAAAGTATGCAACAAAATGACTATCTCTCGAAATTTACAACTAATGTTTGTCTCTAAGACAAGAAACATAACAATCATCTTTGTCTAACATGCAAGATACGCCTATGAATTGTATGTATGTAGTATTTGAGACGGTGCTTTGATTCATACGAGCATTTAGATCACGTGTAACAATGCACAATACCTATGTGATATGAAATAAACCATAGGTCACATTATACATAGTTTTAAAAGCCCAAAAAAGTAGGCAACCTAATGATATATTTCCCAGAACGCACAACCAGTAGTCTATTGTTCATATTGTAGACAGTTTTGGTGGACCTGTTCAAATTTTCTAGACCATAGTAATTTATTTATTATTTTGAAATAACTTACCAGCTGTGTGCCACAACTTTCTAGTTCCATATTTATCCACTGCCCATCCTGCAATTGGCGTAGCAAGCGCATCCGAAACTTGCCCTAAAACCGAGCATACAAATAAATGCACAATTTTATCTTTCATTAAATCAAAATAATATATAAATACCAAGCATTAAAAGTGTCCCAGCCGTTGTGGATTTTAGTTGTAAAATGATTTGTAAGTAAAATAATAAATATGAAAACCACATTGCTGCGCATAAATCGTTGAATACATGGCCAAAACCATAAGCGACCCTTTGAAAGATAGACAAATCATTATTGTCAATTCTTGAATTTAACAATGGTGTATTTTCAATATCATTTTCATGATTTGCAGTGTTATTCATACTGTTTCGGAACCCAAACCAATTTAATCTACTCGCATTTTTGCGACCTGTAAATTATCAAACATTTTAATTAAATATATGCATAAGATTAGCTTTGTTTTAAAGTATAATTTTAAACAATGTTGCTAAATTTTCTTTATTTAAATTCTCTATTTCACGTAAATATTTTATGTTTGCAGTATTGATAGCCAATATTGAAAGCTGCTATAATACAATTAGAAAACAGTATTAGAAAATAGTTTTCCTACATTGATTATTTCAATTTTAATGTTAGTGCATTTAAAATTCGAAAATTCATTATAAAATCCTTTTAAAACGAATTTTCTATCTATAAGCAAACTAACATTGCAATTGGAATGAAAAACGTCTTTACCAACCAGAAGTTAAGATATATGATAAAAAAAATATTTAAAATGAACTGTAAATGAAATTGTCATCAGACGAATAGCATAATTTTTACTTTTAATACGAAATGCATGTTCGTTTCTACAAGAATGACGATAGTGTAATTTTAGACGGAATAAATGTATAAATCAAAATTATGACACTAACGACATATAATTACAATTAAGAGCATTAACAAACCCATTAAAATATCAGAACACCTGTTACAAATTAACCACGTGTTTCCATTAACGAAATGCGGGTTGCATTAATTTCGGCGAATAGATATCTTGGAGAATTCATTGCGGAATTTGTAATTTTCGACTTTTGTAATCCCGATAAACCCAATATGTAAAATTTACGTTAAAACAAATATCTCATGTTTCATATGTTTACTTTCTTATACGAAGTATAATTAAGTTTTGTAATCATGAAAATATTCGAACTTAAGATTTTAACCGTAATACACCTTTTGACCTTCCCTGAGTAGACTAAGACTTTTCGAATTACGTATATATATGTGTGTGTGTGTGTGTGTGTGTGTATGCATGCTTTACAGTCAAAACGGCCAATGCTATAACTATGAAACTTTAAACTTAAAACTTGTATATGGCACGCAAGAAAATCTCATACTAATGAAAAGAATATTCACACCGGAAGTGCATGCTTACTCTAGTATTTTTTTGGGAATTCTCTAATATCTCCAAAACGGTTGCACTTACAGAAAATATACTACTATTCAAAATAAAGATTTGATATTATGCACAAGTTATGGCTCGCAATAAAACCGTTTATTTTTTAAAAGAATATGGAAACCGGAAGTGCATGTTTACTTTAGTCATTAGGAATTCTGCAATATCTCTAAAACGGCTACACTTGCAGAAAATATAGCAGTATTAAAAATGAAAGATATTAATATTATGTACAACTTTTGTTTGAATTTTTTTTCTCAAAATGTATACCGAATACAAGGAAATTGCTATTTAAGTTTTTAAATTTCTTGTTTATGTTGCTATGGATACCTACGAAGCTATGGAAAATTATACTTAAGACATATAGTTTTAGTGTAAGTGTTTAAAAGGTTAGTAAAATATTAAAAATATTATTTATAAACATTTTGTAAGGTTTTCAGCTAATTTGACGACTTAAATTTTTCCGGCCATAATAATCTCTAGTACAACGTAATGAATTATTTAAATTTTTTATTTTAAAATGTTAAATTTAACATCCTTTTTATCTAAACAAAATATACCTACTACGTATAAAAAAGTCTACACTTCAATATGTTTATATTTACTTTTTAATATATAATTATGTTATGACTATTTTTAAAAAGCTTTTCGAATTTAGTAATACTGATAATAATATATTTTAATCATAATTACAGGTGCATTCTTTTTTCCCAAATATTACATAGTTTAATAACTATGACAAATTCACAATAAAACATAATAATCGTAGTAAGATAAACAGTGATAATCGTACTTATAATACACATTCTTGCCTATGTCTTTATCTGAACTTGAGCCTGTGTATTAATGTAAATAGGTACAAGTTGCCATGTGCAATTGCTTCGTCTTAATATGACATTTCTTTAAAAATAAATTTTCATCATAAATAAATATAATATATATATGTACATATATATATATATATATATATATATATATATATATATATATATATATATATATATATATATATATATGTATGTATGTATGTATATATATATATATATATATATATATATATATATATATATATATATATATATATATATATATATATATATAAATTCAGTTAAAGAAGACACTAGATAAGCTCAGACGACATATGCCATCGCTTTGAACAGTAATAAATGAGAAGTCTTTCTCCTTCAATTACATTATAATGCTCGTCAATTGTAATACGATTTAAGTTTAATAATTAATACATTTATATATTACTCAAAAGTTGTTTTTGTATTGATTTAATAACATGGTACCGGGATCAGTATTAGTCACTCTACTTTGATGTTATATGGCGTGACGTTCCTACATACATGTATGTATGTAGATGATTGCGAGATTAGTTATAATATTGATGTAATTTTTTTACGAGAAATTCAAAATACACTAACTAGAAAAACTAGAAGCTATGACTACACTAACATTATTTGTAACCAAATTATTTCGTTGAATTAGATATTTATAGATTATATCAATAACAAAATTTATAAAAAAAATATCTGCAGCAACCCGCAATGGACTTACTTATACGTAGTAGGTAAATTCTGTTTAGATAAGAATATGGATACTAAAATACAAATGTTGAAAAATGCAATAAAATATATTTATTCATTATAACATATAAGCAATTATAATGGCCGGGTATTTTTTAGTTTTCAAATAAATTAAATAACTAACAGAATATTTGTATAAACAATACTTTGAATATATCATTAATATTTTACACACCTTTTCACTAAATCTATTTGTGACAATCGATGCCCAATTCCAAATGTCAAATAACAATCTATCTGAGTCTATTTTGTTTTCCTGTTAAAATATTGACAAGCATAGTAAATATGATTGAATAAATGACTGAACTACATAACTATGGCAAAATAAATGAGCTATTTAATAATTTCGATAACAATTTTCTTGTAACTGGTACTTTTTTTGAAAAAACTTTTCAAATAAAACGTGTACGAAATATTAATATCTTTTATTTTTAATATAACAATATTTTCTATAAGTATTGCCGTTTCGGAGATATTGCGGAAATGATAAAAATGGCTTGAGTAAACATGTACTTCCGGTTTAAATATTCTTTTCAAAAATAAAATAATGTGTCCTAGGCGGCCATTTACAAATCTTAACCTTAAAGTTTCGTGATTATAACAGTTTGGGCTGTATGAAATTGCTAATTATTAGTTTATTTCGTTTATTCTCTTGGGTTCGACCATACTAGTTCCAGTCGTAATTTTTATACTCACATATGTATGTATGTATGTACATACATAAATACATACATAGAATTACCATTAAACTTTTAAATAGGGTAGCAGGCAAGCATTCTCTCCTCGGTCAACCCTATCAAACTACAACTAACATCCGTTTCCACAACAAAATTATCAAAAACCAGATTTGTTGCCCACCTTAGTATATATATATATATATATATATAAATTAATTTGTATAATGAAGGTCATACATCATAATTGTATAAACTGATTAAAATAATTAAAACATTTTGATAATTTAAATACAGCAACGCTTTAAAATCAATATTGTTTGAGTACGAGGAACACGCTTAAATTGAATTAACATTTATATTCGTTGTGTGCTAAATGTCCCCCTTGCAATTTCGACAGTTATAATTTCCCGTATGAGTGGTCATAATATAAACCAACCCCCTATATGTAATATAATATAATTAAATCATAGGCGAGGCTAATAATATTACAGTGCTATACCGTCATAGTGTAAAGTAATATTAACTATAATAGAAAACATCTACAGTGTCTTGAACTGGACTTTCTTATACGTAGTAGGTATATTTTGTTTAGATAGGAAGGATATTAAAATATAAAATTTTAAAAATTTAAGAAAATATAATTATTCATTACGTTATATTCGAATTTATTATGGCCGGATGTTTTTTAGAACCTACCAAAATATTTATATATATTCTTAATATTTTACTAACATTTTAAACACTAAAACTATATGTTATAAGTATAATTTTTCATACCTACGTAACCATGGCAACATAAATGAGAAAACAAAAAATTTCAATAGCAATTTGCTTGTAATCGGTATACTTTTTGAAGAAATGTTTCAAATAAAAGTTGTGCATAATATTAATATCTTTTATTTTGAATACTACTATATTTTCTGTAAGTATAAACGTTTTGGAGATATTGCAGAATTTCCAAAAAATAACTAAAGTAAACATATAATTCCGGTTTGAATATTCGTTTCAAAAGGTTTTCTTGCAAAAGTTTCATGATTATAGCATTGACACACACACACACACACACACACAGATGGAATTTCGAAAATAGTCTGACTCGACTCAGGGAAGGTTAAAAAGTGTATTTGCGTTATAATCTCGAGTTCGAAAATGTTTATGATTACAATCCTTCCTTAAATACATTCGTATAAGAAAATATATTGTCATGCTAGGGTACTGCAATGATTGTGTCATTATTGGTGTGTAAAGTAGTAACACGTAAGAATTTCGCAGTATACTGCTAATAAGTATAGATGATACTAGTACCAGGTGAGTCATTATAAAAAAGGGGAGCTCAACTACTAAGTACTAGGTGAATCAGAATAAAAATGAAATTCATAAATTACTCACCGCACGAAACACATATATGCAAATGTCTGGTTGCCACCCTTGAATTTCTAACACAAACTGACGTTAAAATACGCTTCATGTATGAGGGAACCGATGTATATGAAAGGTTTCTCAGCGGCTGAACTAGTGTCTCAAATACTCTTTTCATATCTGAAAACTGATACACCAAAAGAGAAAACACACATTATTTTTATTCTGTTCCACACGAGAATGAAATTTAATCTAGTTCGAGTCTCGGGACCGAGAATAAAATATACCTCCATCATGATGATTTGCTGTAATATCTTATTTGTGAACGGATTTAATTTTTTATATTTACGCTGATAACTTTTTTTATTTGTTTATCTACTGATTAATACAAATTTTATAATTCAATTAGTGTGCTATGCAAATCAATTGATTTACTTGAATGAGTTATGACAGGAAGTCGAAAGACATTTTATGAATCCCAGTCATTTTACAATTGGTAATCAATTTTTTAACAATTATATTAATACTAGCCAATTGTTGTGCATCCAACAACATATTTTTAACTTATTCGTCATTTCGACAATTGTATACAAATAAACACGATTTCAGTCAATTTTCTTGCGAAAATTGTGTTCGTCATACAATTTCCCAATTTTCGTGTATCATCCACGGGCTATTACGCTTATATAGTCAAAGATCGATCGCCTAATTTACCATTTGCGCTCTCTAAGATGTTTATTATGGTACACAAAACACACTAGTTGCCTAAGCACCGGCGTAAAACTTCAACTTATATTTCGCTTACTACAAAGAATTGAGTTTCTTATTTACTTTTCTTGAATTTGACCAACACATTTTTTGTTTTCTTGGAAAATTATTATATTCATCCGGTTGCTTCAGTATCAATAATTATTAAGAAACGAACAATAAAAAGTAAATAAGAAATTAACTATTGAAGAATTAAAATATAATATTTAGACAACTATGTACTTATTTGCTTTATAATTTCAATTAATTGCCTGATTTATTGCTTGATTGTTTAATTGCATCTGTAAACAATTACAATAATGTGGATATAGCAAGCAAGTATGCTGACAAGCACCCCGAGTTGCATATGCTTAGTTATCTAAATTTTCTATACCACGTAAATATTTAATTTGAGTGAAATGGATAGTTTTTGGTTAACGTGACCAATGAACTTGTTGGAAAACTGAACATATCTTTGTTTCGTCATCAGGATGCTTGCCAATGCGCAACTTTAAAAATTCATATCTTTAAAAGCATAAAATTAAGATCATAGTCTAATATTAGAAGAACCTTTCATTAAAAAAATATATATATAATAGAATTAAGAGAGGTATCAATCATATTAGGAATTTTAATTCATTTTTCGAAAACTTCGGAATAATATTCGTATCAGTGCATCGTTTTCGGCAAAGATATGTTAAACTTCTCATTAAATTTCTTTAATAATATTTAATAAAAATTAGTTAATCTAGATGTGTTTGTTTTTACTTTTTATGTTTTTATTTTTATACCGTTTTCCCATGTTAAATTAGAAACTTTTAGTGAAATGTTTTTGAACTATTAAAAATAGTTTTAACAATTTTGTAACATGTTTAAAGTTGTATAAAAATAAACACATCTACATTAATTACTCTTTACTCATAATTACTAATAAAGAAATTTAATGGGAAGTTTAACATATCTCGAAATTAGAGTACATGATATCCTTCAATAATTTTAATAGTAGAAATTAGATTTGATTGTCAAACAAATAAACATTTTATTGTTTTATTAATAGAACTTATCT
The DNA here is from genome assembly GCA_018344505.1 of Nebria ingens riversi. Lineage (NCBI taxonomy): Eukaryota > Metazoa > Arthropoda > Insecta > Coleoptera > Carabidae > Nebria > Nebria ingens. Next base: position 323,355 of record JADQWA010000134.1, on the reverse strand, counting down.
AATTAGGATAGGTGGTCATACATGATAGGGAGAGAGAGAGAGAGAGGAAATAAGTATGTACTGTATATATTAAAATTTAAAAGTCAATATAAAATGCAGACACCTTGAAAATATACAAATGTTTCTTTTTTTCTAAATAGTTCAGGTGTTTGACCCTGACATGTAAACTCAACTCTAATCAAGCAAAATAAAAATTGATCGTAGATAATTTATAACAACAAAACGAAACATATGTTATTCTTTGTTTTATATTGTTTATAATTTTTATTTTAACAACAAAACAAAATTTCATAATTAGGCTCAGTAGCTAATTAATCATATATGCTTATTAATAAAATGAAACGTATTTTACTTTATATTAGATTTAATAAAGATTTGATTATTTTTTATTTGTTTGGTAATAATATTATTAGAAAACATTAGAAACTATAAATGTGCGAATAGATGTTTGACAAGTTATATATGAATGTATATATTTAATTAGTGATTTTCTAGTGATTGTAAATGAAATGTAAACCAAAACAAGGTATATTTATAAATATAGTGTGTGTCCACTGTTGAGTTTTCTAAAGTTACAAGTGAATGGTGACTGATGAATTGTTGTTTTCCGAACATTTAAAATAGGTGTTATGCAGTAGGCAATAAGAAAGTTGTCATGGCCGATGCCCCTAGGCCCAACTATAAGCAAGCGGCAAGCAGTTACGATGTTGCTGAACTCAAACCGGTCTGAAAAGAAGTTACAGGTAGTCAAAGAGTCTATGGCCGTTTGTAGTGGTAAGGGAATGGTCTACGGACGGTGACATAAAACATAAATATCAAAAGTGGAGTGAAGCCAGCGAACCATAGACACATTCGGTGAGGTGAGGCACAAAGGGTACCACACTCATTATGTTTCGTATTATAGGATAGGAAAGTTGTTGCCGAGCGTAAACCGAGCTTAGCCGAACACAGTTAACTGTCTCTCATGGTCATCTCTCTCAGCAGCTTGTTCTGTTCGCAAGCTAGTTTGTGTTGCTTTGATTCGTACGTAAATGTTTTTAAAACTTATCTTTGTTCAAAACTGTTTATTTTCGATCAGGAAATGCATGTTTTCCGATAAATAGTGATTATTTGTAAATGATAGTGGTTTTATAAAACTTTGTGAATTATTTGTGGACAAGTTTTGAATGATAGTTGTGTGTTTATTAGAAAAGTTTCTTAGCTGCTGCTGCTGCTGCTGCTGCTGCTGCCTGTAGCTGAGACAAATAATTATGAATGTACTACTGTATAAAATGCTTTCGTGTATGTGAATGTGATATAGGAAATAGGTAATTGAATCCACAATTTGCCCGCCTAATTCGCACGAATTGAAGAAATGCATAGGTAAGTTATCATCACAGTGTTTATTTATGTTTCTTATCAGTTTACTGATACTGTGTTGACCACGTTTGCATTACCTGCAACCACTTTAAGATTTAAGTTAAGCCATACGGAATATGATAATATATGTATGTACTACATATATATAAATAAGGCAGCGTGGAGGTAATATTTGATATTGTAAAACTTCACAGTAACTTTGTATTAGGTGTAAATTAAGAATGGTTCCATGCGGTGAATTTCAATATAAATATCTGGTGTTTATTTTTAGGTTTTAATCGCTATAATTATTTTAAGAATCATTGCAAGGGAGCATTTATTAATTCATTTATGAATTTAGAGTGTGTTAAGTTTAGGCTTGTCTTGCGTAGGTAGTGAAACATATTAACTATACAATTCTGGATAAACCTGTAAGCAATTCGATAACATAGACATCCTACAGTGTGAACAACTAAATATTTAATATACATACTCTTCTACTAATTTAAAATTCTCCAACAAGTTTAAACTTTCTATTGTTAATAAATATGTTTGTTTATAAATAAAAATTGTTTTTGATATATTTTTGTGTAGTAAGTACTTAATAATAATAATAATAATTTTCTATTACGATATTCTAAACAAATATTTAAAGTCCCAGTCACTTTTAATGCCTAAGTTTAGAATGTATACCTAAGAATTGTTTGCGACCATCATCTGTGAGGCTAGAATTAACTCGTCAGAATATGAAATACTCACTATATTATGAATAACTTACGACGATAGCAAAAGATGTTTATAACTGTAGTCGCAAACATTAGAAGACTTCAATCTCATAAAAATCGAGATATCACTTCTAAATTATGTTTTTTAAATATTAAAAAAAAAAATAGAACTAGCGTGTTGGTTCTTAGTAATGGAACGGTCGACAACATTGCGTTCCCTGTTGGGAAAACCCATCAGCAATATGTCCAACTGCAAAATCGATTTGCAGTGAGTCGCAATTATCCGATTTAAACGGGATCAAACGGATGTTTGAATAAAAAAAAGATGCGTAATATGAAATATTTACTTATATGAAACACGGGTAGAAATCTGTTTAGTAGCGCCTATGGCAACTCAAAAACATCTGCAGTGTATTACACTGAACTTTCTTATACGTATTCGGCATATATTGTTTAGATAGAGGAGTTATTAATATATACCTACTACGTATAAGAAAGTAAAGGATAAGACACCGCAGTTATTTTAGTCCTCAAATGAATTAAAAACCTAACAAAATATGTATATATAATGTTTTAATATTTTACTAACCATAAGTATAACTTCCTATACCTACGTAACCATGGCAACATAAATAAGACATTCAAAAATTTAAATAGTGATTTTCTTGAAATCTGTACACTTTTTGAAGATTTTTTTTTTAACAAAACTGGTGCATAATATTAATATCTTTCATTTTGAATACTAATATATTTTCTGTAAGTGCAGCCGTTTTGGAGATATTGCAGAATTTACAAAAATTATAAGAGTAAACATGCACTTCCGATTTGAATATTCTTTTCAAAAATAGGAGGTTTTCTTCCGAGGCATATACAAGTTTAAGTTTGATGATTATTGCATTGGCCGTTTTGGCTGTAGAGCGTTCACACACAGGCAGACGGAATTCTAAAAATAGTCAGACTCGAATCAGGGAAGGTCAAAAGATGTATTTCCGTTAAAATCTTGGATTTTTTTTCATGATTACAATACTTCCTATATACATTCGTATAAGAAAGTAAAATACTGAAGCTTCAAACGCTGAAGATGTTAATAAACTAATGATGCAACGAATGAGAATCTGTACATTTTTGACAAATCTGTATTTCTTTAATAAATCCTTTTTAAAAGACACTGATTAATATTTTACGAAAAAATTACGCGAATGGTACACAAATGTATGCTCAATTATAGCACTTATAAATATACGGAATAGCACCATTAAAAGGCTATCCAAAACAAGTCCTTGTAGTTTCTTGTAAAAGGTCTATAGTTCTTTAAAGAATACAATTTTTGATAGAGTTCATCGTATAAATGAAGTATTATGTCAATAACTATTCGATTTCAAATTCGATTAAAATAGTTTAAACGTTTTAAAACTGTAAGTGCAATAGCATTACAAAGTTTCACAAAACTAGTACATAAATTGTAGTAGTATAGACCACAATTGACAGAACAAACGTATAATGCTGCATGCGCATTGACGATTGACGTGAGTGATGTTATACCTATGACAAGTTTTGCCATAAAGGTGAGTTTTTTTAGACTTTTCTAGTTACATAAAAATCGCAAAATATATATCTAGTATTCTATAAGGACATTTATTAATATTGTGAATGTAAAAGTCAATAGCCTCGGTAATAGAGATACATACATACGTATTCAATTCAGTCTGTCAAAAATATTGTAGTTTTTGTTCAGCGTAACTGTCACTTCGTATATTCAAAATACTAATGATGTTTAGTTTTATTATTAAAAATCTTGAGTTCCTCTACATTCGACACGGGATACCAAAAAGTGTATTAAAAATACTAATGTTGTTTAGTTTTGTTACTAAAACTCTTGAGAGCCCTACACTCGACTTTCTTAAGCGTTTAGATAATTAGGTTTCCAAAATATAAATGTAAAAAATCAAGAAAATGTTATATTTCGTATATTCAAAATACTAATGATGCTTAGTTTTAATATTAAAAATCTTGAGTGTCTTACAATTTTCTGTATATATTTGGTTTTATGGTAACAATAAGTTTCGTTTTTGTGCTTTATATAGAAACCTATAATCGTATGAAAAACTTGAGTTTGTTTAGAAGAAACGGATGTTACGAATCGGTACTTTATTTCTAGTAATTCATTTTACCTTTCAAAAATCGTAGTATTGCGTCCAATACGAAGAATAACTTTAGTAGGTGTGATTATATATATATATATATATATATATATATATATATATATATATTTATATATATATATATATATATATATATATATATATATTTATATATATATATATATATATATATATATATATATTTATATATATATATATATATATATATATATATATATATATATATATATATATATATATGTATATATATATATATATATATATATATATATATATATATATATGTATATATATATATATATATATATATATATATATATATATATATATATATATATATATATATACATTTAACATTAATAATTAATTTTAAACTATGTTTTTCAATAATGTTGAATTAACACATTAAATTGAAGAAAACGACCGTTATTTTGTTTTAATATTATTTATATAACACTAAGCTTCACCTTTGGCGTGTAATCTTTAATTTACCAACAGAGATGTTAACTTTTAACAGTGGTGTTAGTATACAGATCAAATTATTAGTTTTGCATTTTGCTTTTACAATAAACGTAAACTTGTTTATATGCATGTATGTATGTATGTACAATGCATAACAGTAACGTTCTTATATACGCAAGCAAGCTGGTTAGATTCAAAGTTTGTTTTCTTCTCAGCTAGCAAAGCAAAGCAAAGCATTACGGTTGTTTTGCTGTCAGCGTGTAGGTATAACTTATGCATATAATATTATACTACGCAACAGGCTTACAAAACGAAACGACAAGACAAGTGCTTGACATATAGAAAGGGCACTCCGCAGTCAAGCTACAGCTACAGTGTACAGCACACCACTCCTTAGCCAATATTCAAGCCACATACTCGTACAATACGCACACACACACACACCATTCATGCATATAGATGTTGTTAATTCGAATATAAATATATAATCATATAATAAGTTCCACGCTATTTGTACAGCAAGGTTATGCTGTTATTTGTTATGAGTGCTACAGCAGGATAAATTTATAGCTGTATTGGCAAACGAAATTATCGTTGAGGTCGCTAGTGTCGCTAGCAAAAATGGCTGCTCCTAGTGCATTTTAACCCTTTGTCCTTTACTTTCATTTAACTTTGAGCAGTTGACATATACATAACCTCACTAAATTACCACAATTATTCTTTATTAATAACACTTTCTTTTTATTTGGGAAGTAATGGATCGTACATTTTTATTTTCCTTTGAATTACATAGACCAATTGACAACACGACATTTTCCTGAGTTTTTTTTTTAAATTTCTGTGAAAAATTAATTTCGACAACTCGTAAATAAACAAATAATGGATCCTCCAAGTTTGATTCAAATAGTACCTAATTCCGCCGTCAGATAGCGAGCTGTTAATTTCGTTTACCAATAATGTATTCATACAAAAACCTGCTTTTTGCTAAAGTTACTATAACATAACAAAGTGAAAGATAACCTTACATTATTTGACATTATATAAATTAAGATTTCCAATGCTCATGTGCAAAATCTTTAGATTAATTGTTCGCTCGCCGTACATTGTACAGAAGTGGTTTATTTGCATATTTAGTCTGTTACATTCTCGGAATCTATATAAGTCATATACTGTTGGTTGTTAGGTCGTAAGACCAAAATTTGTCACCTCTTCTCCTCTGAAGGTACCGAACCGATTTCAATAAAATTTAATACACATATTGTATAGGTGCCCGATTGAGTCCATACGCATTTAAAATCAGATAGGTACTGTACTTCAGGAGATATTGGGCCCAATATGCATTGTTTATTCTAATTTTACCAAAAAAAAAAGGCACGTAAAATAACAATTTTTATGATATTTCTAAAATCTTTTTAGGTTTTAACCAAAGTTCGTAAAATAATTTTTAATTAACTTTTAATTAAAATTTAATCAAGTTTAATTCAAATGTCGCTTTGAAAGACAACATATTACTATTGTATTAAATTTCGCTCTTCTGTTCTGAGAGTTTATAGTTAACCTTTACAATAATATCGCAATTGATATTTCAGATCCAGAGACAATTGTGATTCGATAAACGTCGACATTTTGTAATGTTCAAACCAATAAATTGGTTTTATTTAAGATTTCTAATTTACCATACTAGAGTCAATTTGAAATAACCCAAAACGGAAACGGGTTGTTTTTATTCATATTTCTCAAATAGTATAATTTCTCTTATAATTGATTGAATCAAGCAAACAAATAAGCTGAAAATCACTGTATGTTATACGCGTTATATTATTAATATGAATCCCGAAAACTAGATAACTACATTTAGGAGAGAGAAAACTACTTGAACAAGATGAAAAAGCGCACATTCATCAAAAATGTAGTTATGAAGTAGTTGTTCTAGTGATTTCATCATTTTTGACGGATATTTGTTAGTGTAATAAATATATCATAATCTAGAATGGAATCTTACCGCTGGGCGCTGCGCTGCATTTAAGATTTCTCTAACGATGCAGAACTTGAGAAATTCTAAACTTGTTCATATACTGCAAAAATTCGGTGAAATAAACACCAATATACTACATACATATAAGACTATTAAAGATTGAAAATCTCGAAACGAAACTTATTCACCTGTACGTTCACTGTCGCACACACTCACATACAAAATTACATAAAATGTTACAATAAACTTTCCCTTTTGCGATTGCAGCAATCTTGTTTGGCCAAAAGTAACACGTACATACATACCTACATATCTATATTTTATTTTATATTTTTATTATCCCACCGTGCCTAATGGACAATACGCCCACTTTAGATCATTTATGTTTTCGTCACTTGTACAAAACTCGAAAACCGTAACACCAATATCCGTATCCGTTACTTTTTCAATTGTTGTAGTTAAATATATATATATATATATATATATATATATATATATATATATATATATATATATATATATATATATGTATATATATATATATATATATATATATATATATATATATATATATATATATATATATATATATATATATATATATATATATATATATATATATATATATATATATATATATATATATATATATATATATATATATATATATATATATATATATATATATATGTATATATATATATATATATATATATATATATATATATATATATATATATATATATGTATATATATATATATATATATATATATATATATATATATATATATATATATATATATATGTATATATATATATATATATATATATATATATATATATATATATGTATGTATGTATATATACACACACGTATACACACACATGCATACACACACACACTAGGGTGGTCCATCTGTTGGCTTCTTTTTGAAGTGGGTGTTATTTCAACAGTTTGCAACACTGACGGACTTGACGTTGATAGATATGTAGTGTTAAACCTCCGCTGTAAGGAGGTTTGACACTACATATCTATCAATGTTATAAATAAACAATAAAATAAAAACGAATATATTAAATAACACGCATTACTGGTTAGAAAAAATCGAGAAGCTGAGAATGTTGTCATTAATAGTATGAAATATAAATTAGCAATGGAAAGGAATGAAAACAGCACAAATAGATTTCTTTGCGCGACTGTCGTCATCTGTTCATAATATTATATTGTATACTTATTGCACAACAATTTGCATACCAAAATATTCGAATAGTTCAAATATTCGAGTAATATCTGCAACACATTTCTATTAAATAACACGTTCTAAATTTGGTAACATACGTTTCTGTATAAATCGTTCTAGTGATAAAAAACAACACTAAATATTACCAATCATCATTAGATACTATATGTAGTACACTTGATAGAAATGTTTCAATTTATATTTAGCCATAACAACATATTTCTTAGGTTCACTGTTACATCAATTACGTTGTGAACAAAAAATATATTCATTCAATATTAAATTCTTTATTTAGCCATGTTGAACTATAAAATATAAAGATTATATTTTCGTCTGACAATTGATTTCTCGCAGTATTTAAATTTTGTTTAAGTACATATTGGTTCTTCGTGACTGATATCAATTAAACACGTTTTCCAACATTACTAATGTCTTCACCAGGAGTAGAATGGGTCAAGGTTTATATTAGGCACAGTCGGGTGATGTCGAATCGTTGATGTATAAATAACGGAACTTTACCGATAATATACCTAAGCAACAAACGAAAATTAAATTAAATACTTTTTTTCTTCTTGTTGGCTTTCTGATCTATACCGATCGGCCAGCTTCGTGTCCATTAAATAGTTATTTAGTATTATGACGTTCACAATTTATACTAATGTGGTACGATGGCGTATTTATATTGGTGTTCATAGATAATATTTTTATAATATAATAATAATAATAATATTGGTAATGTCTGGAATTAGGATAATTAAATTATATGCTTATTTTTGATCGCGTTTGTGCCTATATAGTATTTAAATTGTCATCCTAATGATGGAAAATCAATGTAGGTCACTTTAGATAAAAAAGAATGATTATAATATACGTATTTATGATGACGTTTATAATTATATTAATGTGATCCTTTATCAGTGCCGGACTGGACCACCGGGAAACCGGAACATTTCCCGGTGTGCCAACAGGCACAAATGGGCCAAACGACCGAAATGTATAGCCTCTTCGTGGTCTAAAAACGAAATGGAAGCCAAATTATCAATTTTCCCGGTGGGCCAAATTTATAGAGGTGTATTTCTAATAGTTTGTTTTTATACAGTGGCGTATTTAAATTGGTCATCCTAGTTAATAAAAAAAATCATATCGGCCACTTTAGGAAATAAATTTAAAAATATATATATATATATATATATATATATATATATATGTGTTTCATGTATTTCAGTATTTTCAAAAAAATTCTAAAAGTCAATATTTAACCCAATAACTCCAGATAATAAAGGGCCTAGTAAATTTAAAATATATAGCGGCACGAATTGTGTACTCATAGATTTTTGTACACCAAATTTGGTGTCCCTCCATTTAGTATCTTCTGGGAATTTAAAAAAGCGACAAATTTGTCTTAAGAGCGAACGGGCGACGAGTAACATCTAAGTACATGAGGTTGTAAATCTTTAGGTCAGTTCCGTCATATATATATATATATATAGTATATATATATATATATATATATATTACGTATATATATATATATATATATATATATATATATATATATATATATATATATATATATATATATATATTTAGATTCAGGATGATGAAAAACTAACTTTTTGTTAAAGAAATGTTTCAATTCGAAATACTTATAGACACACGACCGAATGCTTTACCTCTTTGATGCTGCTAATGTGTTTACCAACTTGAAATACTTTTATAAGTTTGTATTCCTAACCAAGTTAATAATATTAATAACAAATTACAATAATATTGTACAATACTATATTAATTTTTAATTTGAATACATACATATATTCTTTCATCATAAACGTTCGTTCTATCCAGACAGTTTGGAGGCCACAAATTAACACTTTTTCATTCTAAACTGAATCATATCAATATATTATAATTAGTAAAATAAAAGTTCGTGGGAGTGTTTTCCACGTATTTTTTGTGTGGCTCTGTCACCGTCATAGAACCACAAAAAAAAATTATATAGCAATGGTTTTAAAACTAAAATGTTGCGCTCCAACTCATTTAAATGCGAAATATATTTATTCAAGGCAACTTGGTAATTTTGTCCTTGGTCGTTCCATATTCACATATCCACTAAATTATTATTCATAATTTTTTTTTGTTCAACAACTTTTCAAGATTGTCAATAGAAAAAAATTGGATTGCTATTTCCGTATTTCCATATTGTTTTTGTGTCTATTGAAAATGTTTTAAGTGATGCTTATAAAGTTGGACCACGCATATCAAATCAACATCAAACAATATATTTTTTTTTCGTTCTAATATTTCTATATAAAATGTAACTTTATATACAAAACACGATCGCAAATATATATTTTTTATTTATTATGCTGCAGATAACGTTTTTTGTTTGTTTGTTAAATATAAAGAGGTTATCCTTACATAAACTGGTGAAGTCCATTTTAAATATGTATAGAATTTTATTTTCTTGATATTTTTTACATTGCTGATATAGATTTTCTTTCTTTATTTGATATCAACATTGTAAATACGCCACATATAAGTCATAAATAAGTATATGAAATATGGTACTTACAGATTTTTATATACTGCAGATTTACTATTGTAGAGTCGTACAAACACAGAACATATACAATATTGACCTTAATAACAATAAAAATATAATTTAATTGCCAAACTATCATTAGTTTCGCTAATTATTTCAATCAGGAGAACTATGATTGCCAATAATTTATGAAATGAACATAATTATGTAACATCGAATTAAATTAAATATCAATTTACCGGAAAACTGCTAAACGAATTTGGAAATCACTTTCCGAACAATTTTTTTTAAATAATTCGATTAAATGTTTATAAGGTGAAATCAATTACTTGCGATTCATCTTCTTCTTCTTCTTCTTCCTCCTCCTCTTCTTCTTTTGTTTCTTTTTCTCTTCCTCTTCTTCCTCCTGTACTTCTTCTTCCTCCTGTACTTCTTCTTCCTCCTCTTCTTCTTCTTCTTCCTCCTCCTTTTCTTCTTCTTCTTCTGCTTCTTCTTCTTCATCTTGAGAAGACGTCTTCTTCTTGTTGTTTTAATATAATTTGTTTCTTCACTGCTGCTTATTGCAACTGTCTTGTAATCTAAAACTTAAACCAAAGCACAAATCTAACCTAAAACTAACTTAAACTTATCTTTAACTTTAATCTACTTTAATGTAACTTAAAATTATACCTAATACGAATGAGTAGCTTTTTTTTCATGTTGAACTCATGCTTTCAAATGTTATAATACAAACTAGACAAAATCTAAATTTTAAAAGCAATTTCAAAGTAATCGATGATTTCTTAGGTACCTAATAGGTGTACTTACATTTTTAATGCCATAATGGGACCGCAGAAAAGTGAAGCGAAATAAGAAAAAAGTAAATCTTTTATATATATATATATATATATATATAGATATATATATATATATATATATATATATATATTATATATATATATATATATATATATATTTATATATATATATATATATATATATATATATATATATATATATATATATATATATATATACTTGATTTAAATATATCGAACAATTTTATAATTTTATCAATAATTCCAAAAAATAATCTCAAAATATCAATAAAACAGTCTTTTTCCGATATCTTGAGATATTTTATCATTCAAAATATCAATAAAAGAATGCTTTATCAATAAATCAAATATTAAATTTAAAAAAGTACATTATGAACTTCTGGCTTTTGTCATATGGAGACAAACACTTGCCTAACAGAACTACTAAAACTGTAAATGGTACGTGTAAGTGTATGTATGTATGTATATGACATAGTTTCAATCTAAAATTTAGCACATATCATTCATCTATATATGAGATTGAAATTTATACGAGTGCAAAAGGATAAAATTTAAATCTACTAATACATTTCAATAAAAAAATGTATAAAAAAAAAACTGCGTATTAAGTATAGAAACAATGGACACAAAATATTGCTTCTTTTATTTAACTTGCTTTAAAAATATTTGCGAAGAGAAGTTTAAAATTTAACTTTAGTGATGTAACAAGAGTATTACTCAGCTTACATATTTACCTCGGTACAATTGACAAACATCCGAGGTTTTTTCTAGTAATTCATCATATCATAACTACTACATCATGTGGTTATTGTTATTTCTTTTTTTTGCTGCTTTGTTAGTATAACATGCATGTTCAACGTCGTGTATGAAATTTAAAACCAAGTTGAAGGTGAACATATCATTTTCCTAATAAATTTTGTTTATTCGCTATATTTGACACGCTTAAAAGTTAATTCTGACAAAGGAAGTCACTTAAAACCAAGTTTATTGTTACATTTTGTTCAATAATCAGCGATAGTTAATATTATCATATTTATAATTTAATATTATAGACATTTAAGATGGACCATCAGGCTCGTTTAGAAAAAC
>JADQWA010000134.1:120000-310902 GCA_018344505.1 Nebria ingens riversi | reverse complement strand
TATATATATATATATGTGTATATAAAGCATATTTGCCCTGTTCAGCCTATAATCATATGAAATGTTATACAAATAAAAAACAATCAAATGCCAATTGGAAATGTAAAGCTGTTGCAATAAAAAATGTATTATTTTGAACAGTTTAAGTATAGTAGTAATTTTGCATATTAGTGGGGTGTTTTCCAGTGTGGATGACTAAGGTTTGGGGTTTAATGTGGTGGCCCCATGTGATGCAATAGAACTTCAGGGGATTAGCTACTAGCAAATGGTGCAAACGAAGCTGGTAAAGAAATAACTGTTATAAGTCATGTTTTAAAACTACAACAACTAATATTAAACTACTAACTAATTAGAACGTTGATATTATTATACTTATTAATCTTACAAGAAATCGCACAACCAGAATTTTTAAAATCTACTTTGCATAAAGTTTAAGTCAAAGTATTTGTATGTATTTGGTATGTTTTCTATTGAAGTGCGAAAGCCATCTATTGATAATTCACAATGCCAAATGAATACGCAATGAAGAACGTTAAGACCTTATGACTTTCGGGTCACGGATATTGATAATTGGATTTCACATCGCAAATAATTAAACGCGTTTCTGATAATGTGCTAATTTCTATTTTATCATATCCAGAACACTAAATATTATCTGCCAACTGCAACGCTATCTTGATAACTTTTATTAGATTCTCACATGTGTAGCTAAAAAGTGATTCTAAAAGCGAATATAAATTCGTCCTTGAATAAATATTTTATACATAATCATTGTGCAGTAAAAATGCATTCTGCTCATATATGTTTTCGAATGACTAACTGAAAATGCATTACAAATATGCGCTTGTTCAATTCAGTTTTCTAGCATTTGTTAATTTCATTCGGCGAATCTATTACATTTGTAAATTAACTCAAATAACAATGGCCGGACTATTACCAGATTTGACCTGTAAATTAAAACATACTATTGTATTGTCTTTGTCTTCCTGCGAATCAGAATCATATCAACGAACTCAAATTAAGACCGCTAGTGTCGCTAGCAAAATGGCTGCTCCTAGTACATTTTGGCCTAACCTCACTAAATTACCACGATTATTCTTTATTAATTACACTTCCTTTTTATTTGGGAAGTAATGGAATAACATAGACAATTGACAATACGATATTTTTCCGAGTATTATTTTTTTTATTTCGATAAAAATTTTATTTTGGCAACTAGTACCTATTTTCGCCGCCAGATACCGAACAGTAAATTTCGTTTATCAATAGTTTACCCGTACACTTAACAGCCAGATTGCTTGCAGTTCCTTAGTTTACAGTTAATATTTATTTTGACTACCAACTGCTATAAAAAAAAAACAGTTTATACCAAAGTAACATGTAAAATATCACGTACAGACAAGGTCAACCGTATACGCGTTCGAAAACATTTGCTCAGAAAAATCTGATTGCACGGGTGACGTCACTGATACAGATGAATCGCTTATAATCAATCTGATCGCGTTTTTGTTAGCTGTTATTCATGATAAAATCGGGCGCTAATATTAGTTATGGATAGTTAAAAACAGGAATATAAAACCTCAATCAATTTTATTTTATTACTACAAAAGTGATGATAATCGACATGATTTTTTTTATATTTCGCAAATTAATTTTCGGGCCTAAGTCATATATTTGAATTTAAAAATGCTTATCTATTATTAAATAAGATTTAAAGACGAAAAGAATACATTCTTCTTGTAGTCAAAGAATTTGGTTTCATTAAAATGGAAATAGAACTAAAATTAAAACTAACGAAATAACAAATAGAGAATGCTCTAATTTTTTATCTTCTATTTTTGAAATAAGAAATTATACTTTTAATGTTGATACTGAGAAAAATTATTTTAGGATTTATATAATTAATTATTTAAAGGAAACGAAATTAGTTTCATTAAAATGGAATTAATTAACAGAACGGTAAATCATGTTTTTAACATTTCAATTTTTAATATAATTATTAGATGTTTGAGTATAAAATAACGTCTATTTTCTTGTGGAATAAATAATGATATAAATCATAGTTTTAATAGTTAAGGTTTATATTCCAGATGTTTTTATATTTAAGAAAGTAGCGAAATAAAGATTTTAAATATTGGGCACTTATGGCGTAATTATTAGTGGAAGTAGGGCAAACGAACATAAATATAATAAAAAAATGAAGTAAAACAAAAACAAAATAAATATTTGAAAATAGGATTTTTCATAAGAATTGATTGTAAGATTCTTTTCTTTTCTTTCCAGATGGCTGTTTACAAATAAAAATGGCATAACAACGTTGCTGTAAGCAACCCAATTCAAACATGTATACTAGTACAATAACAAACAAATTCAGCACCGTACTAAATAAAATACCATCAGTATTAATACTTTACACATTATTATCGTTAGAAATATTCTTTGTAAATGCTTGGCTACCTGATACCAAATCAAAACTAAAACTAAACGACGAAAATGGCCTGAAATTTCCGAGGAACGCGTCAACATCAGAACACTTCGTACTTTTACATCAGGATGACAACTTTATCACTATCGGCGCGAGGTATTTTCAAATCGAAAATTCTCTTTGTTTATTTTCTTAATCGTTTACTCATTTTTCTTATTTTTAGAAACACTGTATATAATCTTAGCTTGTTCGACTTGTCAGAAAACAAGAACCAGGTACTTACTTTTTTATTTCTTCTTATAATTATTTATAGATTTATTTTTTAAAAGTGTCTACGAAAATAAAATCTAAAAAATATCGAAAGTACATCCTCCATTTTTTTAGCTTTACAATTCTATTTTCGGTATAAGAATTATATTTTATTTTATATACTTACTAAGAACTATTATTTTTGAATTTACATTACATTTTTTTTAAAAATTAAATACACAACTATTTTAAACGAAAAAAAAACATCTCTCCTAACATAGATTAACAAACGCAATAAGAGACGATGTCCATCCAAAAGTAATCCTACTCTAAGTTTACGTAGCTCCATTTATAGATTAGTCATGTTAAATAAGTAAATTACTCTCAGAATTAAATTTATTTTCGGTGTTTCGTTTATAGGGTGGGTCATCTGTTGGCTTGTTTTTAAAGTGTGTTATTGCAACAGTTTGCAACACTGACGCGCTTGACATCGATAGATATGTAGTAGCAAACCTCCTTACAGAGGAGGTTTTACACCACATATGTATCAATGTCAAGCGCGTCAGTGTTGCTAACTATTTAAATAACACACTTCAAAAAGAAGCCTACAGATGGTTCATTCTATATAAATTATAAGTTAATAAATAACTATTAAAATGATGAATAACGAAATATAAATGAATTACAGAGAATAGATTGGCCATCATCAGGAGCGCATCGAGAATTATGTATCGTAAAAGGAAAAGCAGAAGATGACTGTCAAAATTACATTAGGATTTTGGTTAGGTTATCACCTGATTTATTGATGCTTTGTGGAACAAATTCGTACAAGCCTTTATGTAGACATTACGCTTTATTGGTACGAGAAAGCACTTGAAGATTTTTAATGCAAATGTTTAATTTTTTTTTTTTTGTTTATAAAATAGGGTGGTAAATACCGAAAAGAAAAAGAATTTGAAGCATTGGGAATATGTCCATATGATCCAGAGCATAACAGCACTGCTATTTACAACAGTAAGTTATTAATTATTGTATTTAAAAAAAAAAACTATTCTAAACCTGTTTGTTTTATTTTTATGATTAATAAGTTATAAAATGAGGTGTGGTTATTAGATACAATGTTCGTTTTACTTGAGTATTTTAATCGTATCATTATTTTATACATATTTTAAAACGACATATACTAATCTTCGGTTTTTCAAAAATGTTGTTCTATATAAATTTTAATTTTTAGACACAACCTTGAAGTATTTATAATTTTAAGAAACCTTCATAAGTTTACAAATTATTATACAAATTTCTATTATTAAATTACTTTTTTTTTCATGTTTTCTGAACAGTAATTCTTATTCTGCATTTAAGTAAAACACGGTTTCAGTTTTATCCGAGGTTTTAAGATTAGGTGGCAGCTTAAGTATTTTACATTTAATATCGCTTTTGGATAAATATAATGCTACTAAATATATTCTGAGAAAATGTCATTCGATGTTGCGGTTTATCAGAACCTGTTGAGATATCGTTTTTTTTTTTTGGTTTAATATTGAAAAGAGGCAGAACTACAATTATTAACCAAACAAATAAATATTCTTCACACTTTTTGGCAGTGTGGTAGGTATAGACAATGCTTTTCTTATAGGCGACAACTACACAACGTTGTCACTATTCTCACTTATAACTAAAGTTGGTATACTGGTACATTATAGCACGTATCGTACCACAAACATATTGCAGTATATATATATATATATATATATTATATATATATATATATATATTATATATATATATAAATAATATAAATATATATATATATATATATATATATATATATATACATATATATATATATATATATATATATATATATATATATATATTATATACATATACACCAAAAAAATTGACCCAATGAAGTTACTGTTAAATTTACATTACCACTACCTCAATTAATATATTTCTTCAAAATGATACTTCAAACAATTGGGGTCATGCATGTTATTTAATTTCAATAACTATTATTAAAAATATTTTATTTGGGTACCATCAGATAAAAGCCTGTATTTATATAATTATTCGCAATTGAAATTTAATCTAAAATTTGACTTGGGCAAGTAAATTTTTCCAGCATTAGTATAATGAATTTGTATGTGATCTTTTTTTTTAAAGATGTTCAAACCAGTCTACCATTATATTTTAAATTTACATATATGTAGTTTGTTTTCAATGAATCAATTAATGAATTTATTAAAACACACAATCAGTAACTGTAATTCGCAATGACAGATTGTCAAGAGTAATTGACAGCATGCACTATAACCAACCATAACAAAATAAAAAAATATTAAGAAGTTGCCAACCTCTGACGTCATTTCGCAGGAAACGTTTTTAATTAATATCATATAATATATATATATACGAATTAAAATTAGGTACAATCACATCACAATGTTATACATATTCATAATTTTTTTTTAAATGCATGCATTGTTAAATTTATTGATATAAAAACGTGCAAAAATCACTATTTTAAAACTAAATGCGGGAAATACAGAAAATAGAATAGAAAATCTATTGCCCATAATCAGAACTCGTTATTCAATTAAAAAGTGCATAGAAAAGACAAGGACACATCTGCCATCAAGGTTGTATTTTCTAGTATCATTTGTTCATAAAATCGTGTTTTTTTTGTGATTGTCAAAACGGAGATGTGATTGTGCATCTTCTTTTCTTGCCTTTCTGGCTAGATAATATGTTTTATCTTGTACGGTGAATTGTGGGTAAACTATTACTAATGCATGAATCATCATCATTGGATAAAAGTGGGAGGTCATCAGCATTATAAAAATATAAATCCACATATAAAAATCACGATTAATTCTAGATACGTTTATATTATTCTAATTCAAAATTAAATATTTATTATATAAAAATGTCACTTTTTTATTTTGCCTATACATGTTTTACGTGGGTTGCATTTAAAAAATATATATAATTTATTATTACTTCATTAAGGTTAAAATAATGGAGAATTAATCAAAATAATTTTAAAAATGTATTTCATGATTCTGTTACGCCAACTAGAATTTTTAGTTGTACATTTGCAGATTGAGAACCTAATTTCAACATTGCTTATGTTTTATCTTTTATATAAATTTAGTACAAATTAAATTGTTAATACAAGTCATAATATTCGAAGCCAATTTTTTATTCTTTAACCGAGTGTATGTCAATATTTGTCTTACTTTATTTTCTATATAAATGCATTTCTTAATAACACTAATGGTTGAAATTTAATCTAAAATGGTTTTATATAGTTTATATATTTAGTACAAAAGAAAACTAAGAAAGAACATTTCTACACAAAGATTTGTTTTAAATAACTTTTAATTCAAATAATTAAGGGGTTAATAAATTGAAACAAACTTACTTTAAGTTATTATTCTTATGATTACTCAGTTACAATTTTTTATGTTCTGCAGAAAATAATTTGATTCCCAATTTGTGATATTACGTCAAAATGAGGTGACAAAACTCAAAATCGAAAATGAACGTTCTAGAAAAAAAAACGCATTTATCTAATTTTTGCCTATTAAAATTAAGATAACGAATATACTTCCTTTTAGTATAATTTAGTATTTTTTATTTAAAAATATGACTTCTGGTCAAAACATAGGTAACAGTACATACTACGGATGTAAATTAAATGTCATTTACCTACAACTACTAATCAAATCGTTTTTGTTGAAGAAAAACACTTCCAACATATTGTAATATCCACTTGGAAAACAAGTTGTTTTTGTTTTTTAATCTCTACAATTTTATTTATTTATTTTGTAGATGGACAACTATTTACTGCGACGGTTGCGGATTTTTCTGGCGGGGATCCATTAATATATAGAGAACCACAAAGAACAGAAAGATATGATCTAAAACAGCTGAATGGTACATATAAACATACATATACATAACCGATAAAAGTGTAATAAAAATCTCTAATTTTTTTTTTCTATTGTATAGCTCCAGATTTTGTAAGCTCTATTGCTTACGGCGATTATATATTTTTCCTGTATCGTGAAACTGCTGTTGAATTTATCAACTGTGGAAAAGTAAGTATTAATTGAGTTTAAATGTTATCTTAAGTTACATGTGGAGTACAGAGGCATATTTAAAAATTTGTAATCATTAATCTGGAACCCGAGTAACGAAGGGAATTTAGTTTCTATAATTTAAATAAAATAGTAATCAAAGGTTGAATCTATATGGTAAATTCATGATATTCATTATGTGGAACAAAATTGGAATGTATTCATTTATTGTTAAGACTTTTAAATTTGAAAAAAGACGAATACAGAAAACAATAAATAAATAAACTTTCTTTATTTGATATTTCAATGACATTTAGCAAGCATCATGACATTTACATTAAGAATCATCAAGAATTTATCCATGTAATTCACAATTCTAAAACTGCATTTAAAACAGAAAAGCAGATGTAAAAAGCCATTTTTCTGGCGAAATGTAAATAACTCTTAAAGCAAATCAAATTTTATTTCAAAAATGTTGTTCGTCTTGAAAAGCATATAATAAAAAAACGCGTAAATATCGTGTATTTGCTCAATTGGCTATGAATTCCTTACAGAGCACCGTACTAAAATTGTGACTATATTGATACATTTATTAAAAATTAATATTAATTAATAATAATTTTCTGTTAGGCTGTATATTCTCGCATTGCACGAGTATGCAAAGATGACAAAGGTGGACCACATCAATTCGGTGACAGATGGACTTCATTCCTGAAAACAAGACTAAACTGTTCTATACCAGGAGAGTATCCATTCTATTTTGACGAAATACGTAAGTGATTTATGATTTATTACGTCTATGCTTTCCGTGCTTACAGTTTTGTAAATAACGATAACGCTGATGATAAAATAAACGAGTTTTGAATTGAATTGAACGTACAGTTCAGTGCTATGAAACTATTTACGTCCTATCTACATAAGTCTTGTCCGTTTATAGCCATCTAAAGTCTCGCAACCAGCATTGCATGATTTTATGCAAGTTATTCAGCACGTACAAAATCAGTTAAATTGCGTAGGTGCGTAGCTTATTATGGTAGGGTGGACCACCCCTACTATAATAAGCGAATGATATGGACTCACCTACGTAATTTAACTGATTTTGTACGTGCTGCATAACTTGCATTAAAATCATGCAATGCTGGTTGCGAGACTTAAGGTGGCTATAAAGGGACAGGACTTATGTTCGAAGGTGTACATACAACATATTCGAATGTCAATGACGTAAACTGCTAAGTCGCTGAGACGAACTGTACCTTATGTCAAATTCTCTGATTTGATTTTTTTGTAGAAATTCGTTTCACATTACTGTGATTTCGAAAATGTAGGTATATAATTGATGTATATCTGCTGGTCTGCCGCAAAACTAAATATGCATAGTAGCTTCTACTCCTCTAAGGTATCTAACCGATTGTTACCAAAATTGATATACATATAATAGGATTGCTTAAATCGAGCCACTGGCAATTTTAATCTTATAAACTCGATTCTTGCGGGGTTATTGCTTATTATTAATTTTAATAATATATATCAAGAAATCTACAAAAAGTTATATTGTTTTTAATATCTATAAAGTTTCTTCAAAACCCTTAAAAGTGAAATTTCAAAACGAAACCGGATTGAACCGTTAATTTTATTTATTATTGAACTAATCATGTTACAGCGGTCATGACTATAGTAGTCGATTCGTTATAGTTTCAACGCGAAAAATATTATCAGTAAGACCGTTGACTACCCATGGTTGTGCATTAATACTTGCACAAACGCTTGTTTTTATACATATTTAAATAAACAATTTATTGATGTACGTCATCAAAGAACTAAACATCTAGTTGGCATAAAATCTGCATACGTCAAATTGAAATTGAGATTATTTTGTTTCGCAAATCTTCTTGCATTTTATTTTTCTTGTTATTTTTGTACGAATAAACAAAATTAACAAAAGCATTTACATTTGATTCAGTCGTCGCAAATCCGAACTTCGAAATTTTTAAGTTTTATTGCTTGTCACATTTTTGTGAATTCTTTACTTAATAGTTATAATCAAAAAATTCTAAATTGTCGAAATAGATTTCATACAAACTAAATATAAACTATACTTACGATATGTTTTTTTCTCTTGCATACATATCTGTTGCTGTTTTGTTTTTTTGTTTTTTTTTTTTCAGAAAAAGTTGGGACTGAATTAGCATTGTTAAATGTCATTTTTAACTCTTTCCGTAGTAATATTAGCTTTGCAATATGGTTCAAATATGTTCGTTTTCTTCAACACGTAATATATATTTCAAAGCATCTTTGCAATAGAACAGAACCAAATTTGGAATATTATGTTACTTAGACCAAATTTGGCACAATTATCATTTTTATATATTTTACAAAAAATAATTTTAAGTACACACATATGTATATTTTTTCTAAAAACGCTCTAACAATATATATTTTTACACACCCTTATATGGATGCTTCAACATTTTAATACTTCTTCTTTAAATCTAATGCCTATTGTATGTTTTCATTATTTCAATTTCTAAACATACTCGCATTAAAATGTTCACAATTACAAACTAGATATTTGATTAAAAATTTAAACTTTTGTATTTTAGTTATAAACAGTATTGAAGTTAATCCGAGCCCTCGCTTAGATTTTATTATTTTCAAGAATATATTAAATATCATTTTCAGTGACTGAAAAAATAGAGGCTTTTTCTAAATTGCCATAGATTTTAGATTACGTGTGTATTTCAAAATGACTTTATTACATTAACAAAATAATGCTTAAGGTAATTTACTACAAGAAATAATGATTTTTGTTTTCCAATATTATTTGGTATCTAAAATGATTTTTTTAATAAAGATATCTGTTACCACTTCAATTTGTTGAAGAATATCGTGTTTGTCTATTTTACTCGTAGAACTTATCTAATGATCCTTGAAAATTATTTAGGTGTAAATCCTATAATTAAGTATATTATTATTATTTTGCGGCTTTGAATCAAATTAAATTTAATTAGGATCAACTTTGACCCTATCTCTTCTAATCTCTTAAAATGTATGTAAGTGTTAAGCAAAAATGTATATACCCCTATGTATGTCTAATTGGTAATGATCTGGTACGTCCTAATTAATGACAATAAGTACATATTCAATTTCCTAAACATATCATTAACTTCTAATGACACATTAACTAACGTGTCAACAAATTTTGGTATATCACTCAATTTAAGCATGATATAATCGAGTTTCGCGTAGGATACACTATTTGAAGAGCAATTTTAGACTCAATTTTACTCGAATTACATCCTGCATTTGTCATATATTTGCAAATAAAATTCAGTGGGCATACTTGGCATAAAATGCATACTTGTCCTTGAATTTTTTTATTTTATTATATGCTAGATGACAGCATTATTATTTACTATATGTTTAAAGTTCATGTAATAAGTTGAGATCGTTGCATAATTATGTATATGAAGCTGCCAATAAACTTGTAATTTTTCTTAAAAACAACAAATTAGTTTTTAATTAAATTGATTTATCTTATTTATGATATAATTAGCCTAAAAATAGATTGCCAGTCAGTTTAATATGAATATTTTATCAATGTTGCAAATATGTCGTTGTATTCTAAATAAAATATATTTTATTAATATCCAGAGTCCAGAAACGCATCAATATCAGAGTGAAATTGCACAAAAGTTTATTTTTCTGTCGAAAATAATCATATATGATGTGCCTCCTATTGGCTAACGAAATTAACATCTGGCGGCGAAATTAGATACTATTTGAATTATACTGGGAGCAGCCATTATTTGTTTATTAACGAATTGTCAAAATTAAATTTTCATCGAAATTAAAAAATATACTCAGAAATATGTTGCGTTGTCAATAGTCGGATCCTGATAGTCTGAACTCTGAACCTCCTTACAGCGGAGGTTTGATACTACATATCTATCAATGTCAAGCGCATTAGTGTTGCAAACTATAGAAATAACACGCACTTCAAAAAGAAGCCAACAGATGGCCTACCCTATAGTATAGATGTTTGTTTTTACAATGCACACAGCAGATTGCACCAACAAAAATTAATAGATTAAATAAATTTATTTGTTTATTTGAATTATATTAATTAAATATAAACATATTTTAATCAGTTAGTGCTTTTAATTTCACTTTATTAACAAAATAAAACAAAAATAATCTCTGATTAAAATTAATTCGAGTTTATACAATAAAACACTGATTTCGATCACAGGATATGTAACTGTGACCATTAATAGGCAATCATCAAAAAAATATCGAACACTCCCAAACTTACGTACACGTAATTTGTTTGTGCAAGTGATAAATGTATTTTCATGTAAAATATTTTCAGAATCTTCAACGGATATAGTTGATGGGAACTACAATGATGATGGTACAAACCAGATTATTTATGGTACGTTCACAACACCAAGCAATGCAATTGGCGGATCAGCAATATGCGCGTTCAGTATTAAAGACATTTTAACTGCGTTTGAATCGAATTTCAAAGAACAAGAAAGTATAAATTCTAACTGGCTTCCAGTACCATCGCACAAGGTATGCATAACTTGTTTCTTTTTTTACGATATGAATGGTGAATACACGTCTTAGGAGTCGGAAGTTTGGCTGAATTTAGTTTTTATCTAGTTATGCACAATTTGAGTACTCTTGTTTTGCATTCATTTGCAAGAAAATAATAAATTTACTATTCATTTTACATTCCACTAATATAGATAGTTTATTGTAGGTAGATGACCCGCGTAAGATACTCGCGAGAATCACGCTATTTCATATTTTCTTCTGTTATTGTTCTTCTTATGCCGCGGGTTCTCCACGATTTCAAATAGTTCTGGCTACAGAAACTGATGGTTGACAATGATCTAGGTGTTGTAGCAACTTTATTTAAAATACTACATCTTATTAGATGTTCCATTTACATATTTATAAAAAAAAATGTATTTACAAATAAATTAACGATACATCTAATAAAATCCCAACACTATTTAAAATTGCTATTAAAACTACACCGTTCAATAGTTATCAATGATTGTTGCTTTATTGAAGAGCGTACAGCGGAGTTTTGTCACTACATATCTATCAATGTCAAGCGCGCCAGTGCTTCAAAAAGACACCAACAGATGATCACTCTAAATAACAAAAAATCAAACATAAAATTATTATTCTATAAAGTGTTAGTAATGGATTTTATCTTACGAGAAGCGACTCTCAATTAATACTTTCTCTGATAATAAATCGAAACTTTAGGACTGATTTTCTTAAAAATAGTTATTTTGCAAAAAATATATGTTCTTTAGAATGTTTTGTGACAATATATTTTCAGCCCAACTCATAACTGCTAAGAAGTGTTAACAAGATCTTAAACTATAAATATTGATTTCTAACAAAAAACTATGATTCAAATTAGGTTCCCGATCCAAAACCAGGTCGTTGTGTAAAAGACAGCAGAACTTTGCCTGATGTCGCTGTGAATTTCGTCAAGACACATTCTTTGATGGAAAGTGCAGTCCCAACATATTTTGGACATCCATTATTGATCCGCGTCAGTTTCCAGTAAGTATTTATTCTAAATTATAAATGCAGTGCTTCTCTTTCTTCCCCTTAATACGTTCCTGACTTGAAATTATAAATATGCTTTATGAATACAAACAACCAACGGTATAAATAACTGTGTGATTTGCATATGAAAGCAACATTGTATTTGCGACGCGACGTATTTATTTCTTATTTGTTTAGATAAAAAAAAAGCTAGACAGTCGATTATTATTTATTTATAAAATTTACTATTCAAATGTTTTTTTTCTTCTAAATTTTTAATACTTAATATTTATACAAATACATTTACAGCAAATCCTCGTAAAAACATGCTTCGTTTAACGACTTTATTTGCTTTATTACATTGCATTATTTTTATGAATTCAATTAACTCATTTTTTTTTAATGAAAATACAGAATTATGAAAATCTCTTAAAAATATATTTACTACTGTCTTTCTAGAGTTTAGTTTAGCGCTGCCTCTTTTTAAGTTCTATATTACAAAGAATTATTATTTATCTAATTTAAATCCATTATTCAAATGTTCTAAGAGTGTATTTTTTTTAGGTATAGATTTACAGTAATTGCAGTCGAACCCCAAGTTCGAAGTATAGACGACCGAACGTATGACATTTTATATGTAGGAACAGGTACAGTAGTTATAAATTTATTGTTTGATGGAAAATATAAGGGAAAAGTAACAAAAATACACACTTAGCACAACAATGTTGAATGATTTTAAAGCAACGTTTTTTCAACATATGAAACGACGATTTCTCAATCAACAGTTTTATGATATTTAGAAATAAGTGCTACTTTTCCATAAAACAAAATTTAATTCGACATGAATTTTACAGGAAATAAAATTAACTTTAATAAAACATTTATTCTAGATGACGGGCGAATATTAAAGGTCGTAAATATTCCGTATACAAAAGAGATCAAGGCCGTTGTTATTTCAGAAACTCAAATTTTCTCAAATGGCACTCCAGTAAAAGGTATTCGTGTAACCGCAGAGCCAGGCAAAATTATTGCAGTTACAAAGAATGTTGTGCGATTAGTGAATTTGACGAATTGTGGAGTTGTATCAACTTGCTCGTAAGTTTGTTTTTAATTTTTGAATCTATAAAATGATCTTCTCACATACGGTTTTAATTATTATTATTTGTTTTTCTTCTATTTTTAGCGAATGTGTGATATTGCAAGATCCCGCATGTGCATGGGATATAAAAAATCAAGTATGCACAGCAGTACATAGTAACTTATATGTTAAAAAACTCATTCAAGATGTTGCATTTGGTGATATTAAGAAATGTAGATCCGAATATGTTGCAGGTAAATTGTTTTCTTTTATATATATATATATATATATATATATATATATATATATATATATATATATATATTTAAATGTCGCACGCATCTTTCAGACCGCATTCCTCATACTTTTACTGCATAGTTACTTCATTTCAACAGCAGACACCTTGTAACTTATTCATCCATGCTATATTATATCCATGTATTTTAATTCTCACTATTCTATATAACTTTTATATTGATATATGGTTTTATGAAATTAATAGATAAAAAAGAACCAGCTCCACCACTCCGGAATGATTTCCGAAAAACAGACTATATTGACAACGAAATAACGTACGGTATAGTCGAAACAAATGAACTATTGGAGGAAGAAGAAAAACCTGAAATTGAATCAGGTAAAGTTTCTTTAATAGTATACCAACCAACTAACATTGAAATACAACTAAGCTAGATTTTCACATTGGTGAAATGGATAAACATGTCAATATGTAAAGACAAATTTTTTTTAGTAACAACTTTTTGTTGCTGTTATTTTGTTAAAATTTGTTACCGCGTTAAATATTTAATATTACTCTTATGAAATACCTATTGCACTCAATATCTCAACATAATGCATTCTCTAATTGGTCTGTGCTAATGAATAAATTAAAGGGTAGACCAGAAAAATGAATATGGAATGAATATTTTCAGCTGAGCTATATAATATTTATATATTTTTATAAAAAGTCTTCTAATTTAAATAAAGCATAATAATCATAATCAAAACTGCATCTGTCAATAATTATGCATTGAAAATTGTTTTAATTTTGTTTCAGTGAGTGTACAAGTAAAAGAAAGACTTGTCATATACACAGCCGAAACACTTCATGTTGTTGTGATTGCATCAAGCATAGCAGCATTGGCTGTAGGTTTCGTAGCTGGTTATCTGTTTTCCCGGCGATTTCATCAACAACCACAGTTTGCTGAGACACCATTCATAGAACAACATAACCATCTTAATCGGTAAGTTAACAAACATTGCATATTTGGGAAATTTCCACAATGCTCTAATACTTTCATTTTACCTAAGTTAAATGATACATTAGAAAGGATAAATTTATTGAAAAAAAATATTTTCAACACCTGATTCAACTGAAATTTAAATGCAGTACTTCTAGTTTACCAAACCAGTATTTTTAAAGAAACTCTAATATTTATTAATAATAGAATATATTTATATTTTTTTCGATAAATACTTTATAACTAGCCGTATTCTTTAATCAAATTGTGTTCAACTAATAGAGGAAATTAATAATCGTACTAGAGGCAAAAAAAATCCGTCTATGGCCCTTTCGCCACTGATCTGTTTTTTAACATTATTTTTAGTTATATATATATATATATATATATATATATATATATATATATATATATATATATATATCCGAAAAGAAGCAAAAAGAGATAAATATCGTTATGAAGATTGTATGTAGTAGTAGCAGTTATTTTTATCTTTAATTTTATTGTGTCTATGAACACTTTCTATGTGCAAACAAATAATTCTTAGAACTATTTAGAGAGGCAGCAATTAAAAAAAAACTATTTAAAAAAAATTGATTTAGCTTTTTAACTTGTTTATTTACATTATAGTAAAATATTTTTATATTGTAAATGAAAAATAAAATATATCGTCTGCTGGCAATTAAAAGTGACAAAGTACAAAATCCGAAAGAAACATTTCATGAAAAAGTGACCAATGCGTTTTTTATTTGTCCAAGCTTATTCGAAATTGATATATCTGTATAAATTCGGGCTTAAACTGTCATTTGCTCAAGCAAAATATATATTTTACTTTTCATATGTAATATGAAGACATATTGAGTATTTATTGTAATACGATTAGACTCGCCGTCCATTTTTACAAGTAATCGCAGTATATTTCTCTCCTATTCTCATTTATAATCAGGTTTTTATTTAATTTTTTAGTATCATGCATTGAACAATGTTTTTTTTTTCCCAAATTTACATTAAACTATTGTTTCTTCACATGTGTAGACATTGACGATTTCGTTAAAATTTGATTTCAGTGTATCTTTAGACAAGACCATTCGATTAAAAGCAATTAACCGCACATATTACAAAAACGTCTCCCACTTGCTTGCTGTTCAAGCCAGACTATAAAGACAAATTCGTACTGTAAGAATATTCGCGAACAGAGAAATTATACAATATTATTTAAATAGGCTTATGTGCATCAAAACTGTCTACATTATTATCTTACAGTAAATATATTTTTTTTTGCAGATTAACCAATGTGTGCCCCAATACAAATAGCAATAGTTTTTTACCGGCCCGAGCGAATAAAGCAAATAATTTAGTAAGAACAGTGTCCCCCCCAACAGTGCCTTCAAAAAAAGACAATCTCGAATCAACGAAAGATTTAAATATTTCAAATGAGGGTACGTTACAAAAAATCAAAAAAACCTACATATAATTTAAAATAACAAACAAAATACATAATAATAATAAAATCAAAACATGACAATTTAGAGTTTATTAATATTAAAGATAATAATTTAAGATTTATTTTCAAATCATCCAGCTATATGTTTTAACTTTCCAGCAAACATATTGTTACATTTCTGATATATTACATTTAGAAAATTTAAAAATCAATGCAATTTTAATGGTGGTTTATAACGTCACTGTTAGAAATGCAGTACTCTGTTCATACAAGGATGGTAATTATCTATACGGATCAAATCTTGGATGCAGATAGGGCAAAGTTATTCTTTTGGACGATTTTTCTACACATTTGTCACATCTAAAAGTAGATTCAATACCAGGCAATATAATTTTTTATAACAACACTAGACGTTTTTCTTTCAAGAGGAAAATGATTTTACTGAACTAATCTGAATTGAAAACTATCATAAATGGTGCGTGTTTGTAAACTGCGAAAATAAGAAATATAAGTTTTGAAATACAAATACTGAGATCAGGTCATTTAGTATTGTAAACATTTTTAACTTTGTGGTAGTGAAACGAGTTT
This sequence comes from Nebria ingens riversi, assembly GCA_018344505.1. Classification (NCBI taxonomy): domain Eukaryota; kingdom Metazoa; phylum Arthropoda; class Insecta; order Coleoptera; family Carabidae; genus Nebria; species Nebria ingens. The sequence continues at coordinate 294,221 of JADQWA010000134.1, read as the reverse complement.
TAACAGTGTAATAAGAGTCCATTTGCCTATAGTTGAATTGAACGCATATTTTCAGTTCAGATCTATTCTGATCAACTCTCAGTTGATCTGGGAATTGTAAAGAAAACACATACCGCATCTAACATTTGAACCAAGTTATAGAGGAAAGTTATATACATACATATATGAACGGCGATACAGTAGATTATTGCTAAATATGCAATGGATTTATCTGCGTAAGGTAGGTGATCGTATTTAACTTTATATATATATATATATATATATATATATATATATATATATATATATATATATATATATATATATTTATTAGACTTTTCCTCAAAATGTAAATTCAATTTTATAAAGAAATGTTTCAATCTAAATATTTTACTAAATTAAATTGTAGAATAATATCTCAAAGTATAACACATTGGAATACATTTAAAATTACCTACTCTACACTGAGATTTGTATATATTATACAATGAACCAATAAAAAATATATACTTAATTGCAGAACCTGTGCGCATAACATATGCGCCTTATCATAGCAAATAACGTATGCAAATAACCTATGTGAGAAGTTATTCTTATCTTTTATATTATGTAATATATCTGTAATATGTCAGACTTGATATAAATCTGTATGTTTTACTGGACTAGTTCTGTGAAAGTACTAGCACAAAAAATACTCGTAAAATTTTTAAACATATCTATAAATTTGTATATTTTTTGTAATATTGATTTTCAGGATTGTACTAGATAATTTTATAAATCCGTCCAGATCGAAGAATTATATTGAAGTATTTTGTTTACAATTTTTAATTTTTAACTAGTACAAACACGTCAGATTTTGAATCTAATAATTATTATAATAATTCAGTCCGTCCTGAAGTCTTATAAGTCCGTATCCACCGTTTTAAGTGTAAAAATATATAGTTTTCTATTATAACTAAAATATAAACAATAAAAAATATATTTAAAAAAAATTATGATCATCAATTTTATGGGGACTGTTGTAGTTTAACATTTTAGATGTGCCATTCTTCAGTTGTCATTATTTTGCTAATAGTTAGCTATAAATATGTGAATCAATCAAAAATTGAACCACTCTCGCGTAAGGCCGATTCTGATTTTATTTGAATCTGCTAATTGCATAAATTAGTCGAAATTATAGATTGGTGAATAAATGTTGAATATGTTTTGATAAAAGTGCAAATAATAATAAAACCGAAACCTAACAACATTATATTTAGGACAGGTTTTATTTAGTAAATTATTAAAATATATTTTTTACTTCAAATCTAAGTTTTACTTCAAAACTGGAAATAATCATTTTTCTATGGTCCATTTTTCAAGAAGTTAATAACTTATAATTTGTGAAAATTTGTATATAGCGTTTTTTTTTTTTATTAATTTATCTTTTGATTTCTATGGCTTAAGCTGTAAGCGAAAATTATGTGGCTATACATTTTTATATAATGGTCCATCTTTCTTATTTTACCTTATTGCCATCGTAATTCTACAAAGTTCCCATAAAGCATAAAATTTTGACAGACATTTGATGGGTAAACCGTAAACACACCCCTCTTATCAAATGTTTATTATACCGCTTAAATAAAATCCCTCAATCCGTTCATTAAAAAAAAACTTTTGGTAGATTCTTTGACTATTAATTGGAATAATTCCAAACTAATGTTCACTACTGTTTACCCATCAAATATGCACAAAATAAACATGCAGAATTGTATGATAATTATTTTCGGCTGTGATATAGCATGTGCCTATATCTTTGCTATGCTATGGTAATCTCTCTAAATAATGTAGTATGTGAAATGTATTTTTATATATTTTAAAATAATATAAATAGTGAAACGACCATTTGTTTTGTCTGTGTTGATTTAATGCAGTGATGTCACTGTCTCGAATCAACACAGTTATTTTTACTCTGATTGTAGAAGTGTTTGGTATTGGTAAAGTAAGGTTTGCGAGAAATAAACATTCCAAATATAAGTAATAGTACCTATTAAATATTTTCATTTGTTTCATTTTATACCTGTGTTATTAATAACCACAACTTGAAGGTTATTCTGATTTATTTATTCTTTGTTTACAGGTTTCATTATTTATAAATTAATTAGTATTGAATTATGATATTTATTATTTTATATTGAAATTCAATCTGTATTAGGTAACTCTATATATTGCAATTGAAAGGATTAACGAACTAGACAAGCTGAATAGTGAATACAAGCCAGTATAGTTCTGGCCAAGTGAGTAAACAGTTTGGATTTGTTGTTTATGCGTATACATTTTTGTAATTAAACTATGAGTGTGAAATCTTTAATTACTATTATATTTGCAGAAATAAGGTAAATAACTATTTTTAAGTTATAAGTTTTTCTGTCTTTATGCTTAAATACTTTTTTGTCGGACGATGTTTAATAAGTTATTTTTATCCCTATAACTACTGGGTTCGCTATAACCGGGTTCACAACATTTCACTCAAATGTGCGTCTTGACCGTAGGTCATTTTATGTTTCTCCCCAGTTACGGTGACATTTAAATAATATTTTTTTAGTTAAAGCGTTGAAGTTTTAAAATGTCCGGTATCAGATTTTGCATTTATGTGCAAGTTGTATATTTTAATATAGTAATATGCAACTGTTGTAGCGCCCTAGATGAAGAATAATGCTAGATCTATAACACTTAGTAGTTTTTATGAAATGAAATACCCCGAATTATTCAATTTACTTGTTTGGGATATTAACAGTTAACAAATATTTATAATAATAATCAATAATAATATTATGTGATTTACCGTTCTTTTTTATTTTCTTATACATATGAAGTATAAGTAAGCACAGTAATTATGATTTTTTTCGAACTCGAGATTTAAACAGAAATGCACCTTTTGAATCGATTCTAATTATTTTCGGCATGCCGTGGTGTGTGAACGCTCTACAGCCAAAGCTATAATCATGAAACTTTAATCTTAAGATTTGTAAATGGCTTGCAAAAAAACCCTCCTATTTTTGAAAAGGTAGTGCATGTTTACTCTAAGCATTTTTTGGTTGTTTTTGCAATAGCTCCGAAACGGTTGCACTTACAGCAAATATAGCGGTATTCAAAATTAAAGGTATTCATATTTTGCACAACTTTTGCTTGAAAAGTTTCTGCAAAAAGTGTACCAGTTACAAGAAAATAGCTACTGACATTCTTAACTTATTATGTTACCATATACGTATCTACGCATCTATGGCAACATGTTGCCGTAGATATGGATATAAAATAATATGGTATGGAAAATTATATTTTTTAAATTACAATATCTATGCCTGTCAGTATTTTAATAGGAAAACAAAATAGACTAAAATAATTAGGGATTTGACATTGCATTGGACATCGATTGTCACAAATAGATTGAGTGAAAACGTGTGATATATTCAAAGTATTATTTATTATAAATATTCTGTTAGTTATTAATTTATTTTGCAACTAAAATATGCCCGTCTATACTAATTGCTTGTATGTTATAATGAATAATCTTAGTATATTTATTCTTATCTATAAGAAAGTCCAGTGCACGACACTGCAGATGTTTGTACATGTTTTCAAAACCTAATTGAATGTCTAAACAAGTTTACTTAATTAGCAAATCTCTTCTAAACAATATTTTAAGAATACGTGATTAATTTGTATAACTTTATACAAAATAAGTACATTATTGTATCAAAAATGATATACCATAAAACAAGGCCATAAAATAGAGAAGCGGTCGTCATTGTGCAAATTAGTTTATCTTTTTATTTAGGGAATTAATCGCTTATTTTTAATAGGTAGTGTAAATATAAATTTAGGTAGTGAGTCAACCCCGAATATTTATTGACTCCGCAGAGCGGTTCTTAAAAAATGTTTAGTCTTTTGGGATTCACATAAATAAACAATAAAAGAAAAAAATCACTATATTTTCTGTTTTAAATATTTTTATTAAATTAGGCAACATATTTTATATAATTAAGAAACTAAACTAATAAATATATACATTCACTTATGAATGAACTTTTGTATCTGAGTCCATTCAACCCACATATTTTCATTGAAATCTCAGCATTTATATTTTATCTCTCATACTTTCACTCTGATAGAGATGAGAAAGTACAACCTAATTTTATTTGAATATTTCGCTAATTAATGACGTCGAAGGTCCCAGCGTTATCTCTGGTCCCAGCCCAGGAAGTGTAGTCTTGCTCGGTCGGTAAATGCTGCCTAGTAATTTTTTTTTATTTGATTACCTACACAATTTTTATCTGTGTAAATTGTTATATACTTTAAAGTAAATAAATGGCAATGGTCCAACTGCATCACCTAGCATCATCTAACATTGAAATGTCCTTTCATGTCCTTTTTTTGTTATTGTACGGATAACGTTTCTGCGATCTGCTGTACCGACTGAGTCGAACTTATACAGTGTTACCAGCCGTTGGATAATTGTATATTACGTTACGATATATTTGGAGTGGTGTACGCTTTTCTAACCTTCATGACTTTGTTATTCATGTATTTAATTATTTAATTCTATATATAACCGATAAGGTCACAAAACTGTATATAGTTTCGAAATATGAAACGCATTTGAGTCATTTATATTTTTATAAGTCTGTTTGATTTTTATATAATTACAAGCATACTAAAATAAATCATATATTTTTTTATAAATATTTCAAATTGTATGCTAATTTAACTAAACAAACGATAATAAATGTAATTAATTTTGTTCAGTTTGGCAACACTGTTGTCACGTACATTTACGTACAATAACTTATCTTATTTAAGATCTATATTAGCATGTCATTATTTAATTTGCGCTTTTTAAATGTGTGTTTTCAATGTAAATATTAATAACTGTTTATACGTGTAATATGTGTTAAAATGAGCTGGCTGCGAAATAACTCATTTCGTTCGAATGTTACCAGACAACAAGCAAGATCCTTGTTTCGGACGGACACACAATATGATCCCACGGCTTGTTTTGACAGTTTCAAGGAGCACTGGCAACAAGCATCGAAGATCATTCATCGAAGCCAGGTATGTTTACGCTAATATTCTTCATATGTACATAGTATAAATAAAATAAAGGGGTTATGTTAGTTAGTTTCTTATATGGGTTATGTTTCGCTTGAGTACAATGTATCTGTTCTTTCTAGCAATTACCGTGTCACGATGATGTATTGGGTGTCGTTAATAATTTAGAGCATATGGTTACCCTTTTATTGTACGATATTAGTGGACAGGACAATTTAAGTTTGCCAGTATGTGATACGACAGCACCATGTTTGGAATACCTTCTACACGAGAATATTTTATCGAAACTCTACGAATGGGGCATTCGTACAGGAAGGTATGTGTATATTTTATTAAATTATTTACTTGCTGCAACTCGAAAAGACCGTATTTATTTGAGTTAATACAAGCATTCTAGTGTACTTTTATTGGTACTATAGTCTGTTTTTTATAAGAATACAACGTTAGTCTTATGTTGTTCCTTATCGCTCTCATTTATGAGGTAATACACCATCTTTCTCATACAAAGGATAGCGTATTTAGCCATATTAGTGAGAGCGACAAAGTACATCCAAACTAACGCTGTATTCGTATGATAAACAAACTATAGAGTAGCACACATTAACTTTGTTCATTTATCTTCCACTGATTTACTCTGATGACGTCACCAGAATAGTAATAACAGCAATTTCAATATGCGTTTGTGTAATGACAGTAAATAGTTTGAAACGAAATAGATTTGTTATTTATTGAGTTTATGTTAAAACATCTGCAGTGGCTTGCACTAGACTCTCTTATACGTAGTCGGTTTATTCTGTTTTGATACTAAAATACAAATGTTGAAAAATGCAATGAAATATATTTATTCATTATAACATATAAGCAATTATTATAGCCGGGTATTTTTTAGTTTTCATATAAATTAAATAACTAACAGAATATTTGTAATATATCACTAATATTTTACACACCTTTTCACTAAATCTATTTGTGTTAATCGATGCCCATGCTAAATCCCAAATTATTTTGTTTTCCTGTTAAAATATTGACAGGCGTAGTTGTTACGATTTGTAAAATTTAATTTTTCATACCTACGTGTTTATGGCAACAAATGGGAAATTTAATAATTTTAGTAGTACTTTTCTTATAATTGCTACTTTTTATGAAGAAATGTTTCAAACAAAAGTTGTACCAAATTATACCTTTCATTTTGAATAATACTATATTTGCTGTAAATGCAGCCGTTTACGAGATCTTGCAGTATGACCAAAAATGACGAGAATATACATGCACTTCCGGTTTGAATATTCTTTTAAAAAATTAGAGGATTTCTTGTTTTCATATACAAATCTCAAATTTGAAGTTTCATGATTATAGCTTTGGCAGTTTTGACTGTAGAGCGTTCACACACACACACACACACACATATATATATATATATATATATATATATATATATATATATTTATATATTTATATATATATACACACACACACACAAACAGCCGGAATTCCGAAAATAACCAGACTCTACTTAGAGAAGGTCAAAAGTTGTATTTTCGTTAAAATCTTGAGTTCGAACGTATCTATGATTACTAAACTTACTTATATTTCGCATAAGAAAGTAAAAACTGATAATAACAACCTAATAAGTTATCTGGCAAATATTCTGCACTTCCTGCGCCTACAAATTAATTAGTGCAGAAAACAACTGAATTAAGCAGTCAATAAACAAACGAACAGCTTCATATCAATTACACTGGGACAAACGAACAGATTATTTCCTGCATTTGATGATTTGAATGACCCAATACAGAACAATTAAATAAAACTTGTGTGTGAACGCTCTAGTAGCAAAACCGTTGAACAAACAAATATAAAGTTTTGAATTTAAAATTTCTATACTTTTCGAAATAAAACCTCCTATTATTGAAAAGAATATTTAAAGCAGAAATACATGTTTACACATGTCGCGTTTTCAGTAACTCACAATTGTCTGCACTTACGGGAAAATAACAAAGCTGAAATTCTTAAACTATGGGTGTTGAGCCAAAAACGGATAGTGTGATTTTTATTTTAGATCGCAACAAATAATATAATTTCGTTAACCAAACTGACAATTCCCGATTATTATAAAACATTGTCTTGCACTGGACGTAGTAGCTATATTTTGTTTTGATAGGAAGGATATTAAAATATAAAATTTTAAAAATTCAATAAATTATAATTATTCATTACGTTGTATTAAAAATTATTATGGCCGGAAGTTTTTAAGTCTTCAAATAAACTAAAAACCTAACAACATATTCATATATAATATTTTTCTAATCTTTGACTCTGCATCTTTGTATCATAAGTTATAATTTCTCATACCTACGTAACCATGGCAACATAAGATGTTTCAATAGCATTTTTCTTGTAATCGGTACATTTTTAGAAAAAAATCAAATAAAGTTGTGCATAATATTAATGTCTGTCATTTTGAATACTAGTATATTTTCTGTAAGTGCAGCCGTTTTGGAGATATTGCAGAATCCGCTAAAAATTACTAGAGTAAACATGCACTTCCGGTTTGAATATTCTTTTCAAAAATAGAAGGTTTTCTTGCAAGCCATATACAAAACTTAAATTTAAAGCTCATGATAATAACTTTGGCAGTTTTGTCTGTAGAGCGTTCACACACACACATACACAGACGGAATTGTGAAAATAGTCAAACTCGACTCAGGAGAGGCCAAAAACTATTTCCGTTAAAATCTCGAGTTCGAACATTTTCATGATGACTAAACTTATATTTCGTATAAGTAAAAATGTAAAATAAACAATGTAACAAGTTTTTGCATCCTATTTCACTGGGATATGATGTGATGTATTTTAATTGAAATATGAAATTTATTTATTTCTAGATATGCAAACGCCGTACGATTAGAACAATTAAAATTATATGAAATGCTAGTAACTCAGTCTCGACATCAATTGTTGGTACATGAACCATTTTTGAAGCCACTTTTGAAGCTGTTGATGTCATGTCTTGGTGAATGTTTGCCGGATAATATCGAAAAACGATTAGTGTTATTATTAAATCAACTATGTGTTTTATTAATGCAAAATATCGATTTATTGGACTTATTTTTCTGCTCATCATCTGAAGATAAAGGAGTTTCAAAGTGAGTTATTGTTTTTCTTAAGTTTATTATAGTATAATTTAAATACAGTTGAACTATTTTGCCAATTTATTGCATATATATACATATATATATATATATATATATATATATATATATATATATATATATATATAAATTACATTATAAAAATATTTATTGAAATATGACTTAGTAGTTGTTTTTTAAAAGTATATTTTGCATTGTTATTATGTGAGGTAACTTATGATATTTTGTTGCTAAGCATTCTATATTTAGTTAAATTGTGATAAAAACATGTCAAAGTTTTATTTTTTATCTTTTCTAAGATATATTCAAATAGCTTATATAAAAAGTTTCTCGGTAGTTATAGTGGAGCTACACTATTTATAAAACATTATTCTAATTTATTATTAAAAACATTGCAGTATCTTGCACTTTTTGAAGAAAAATTTCAAACAAAAATTGTGCGAATTATTAATATCTTTCATTTTAATTGTAACTATTTTTACTGTTAGTGCAGTCGTTTTGGAGATATTGCAGAAACCGCAAAAAATGACTAAGAGTAATCATGTACTTCCGGTTTGAATATTCTTTTCAAAACTAGGTTTTCTTGCCAGCCATATAACAAATCTTAAGTTTAAAGTTTCATAATTTCACCTTCAACAGTTTAGGCTTTAGGTGTTTCGACTGGAAACTAAAAACTAAAATTTAGAACTTTAAATGGTGCCAATTCAGGGAATTTTGTAAACATTTTATTTGTTATAAATAAGATGCTACAACGTAGTATTTCATACAATAATGATTTTAAACATACACGTAAGATTAAAATGTTCATAACTTACTAAATATTTTAGCATTATTGTACGAATAAACAAATATCAAAAGATCGTTGGAATGTGTTTGTTGCACAGGTTTAACATAGAGCTTGTACTAGTTTATAGACGAAATAAGTAAAATTTAAATGAATTCTTAATCTTCGAATGAATTAAATGTAATATTTATATTTTTTTGTTTAGGTTTGTAATATTTTCACTCCTCATCCCGTTCATACATCGAGAAGGTGCTATAGGTATGCAAGCAAGGGACGCATTACTTTTATGTATGTCGTTATCGAAAAAGAATACAAATATCGGTGTTTATATAGCAGAACATTCAAATATTTGCGTGCTGTTAGCGTCAGGTAACAAATATCGCATATGCATTAATTCCGTGGCTTTTGAACAAATGTTTATATTATATGTGCAGGTTTGAGCGGTTTGTATTCCGTATTACCGCGCACGTTAAACGATATTGAAGCCGAGGACTGGCATCGATTTACACCCGATGATGTAAACGACATCAAAGATCTTGCAACGTTTATGAATTCGCTAGAGTTTTGTAATGCTGTTGCTCAAGTTGCCCATCCCATGATCAAGGAACAATTACATGAGTTTCTATATCGAGGATTTTTGATTCCAGTTATGGGACCTGCATTGTTACAGGTTCGTTTTTTACTTCAAACAATATATTCATGACAACAGACAGATGATATTAAATGTATATACATACATAACTTCATGCTTATTCCCATCAAATGGGGTGAGGAAAACCCTTATATCCATTCACATATTGATAAGCTTTCGCCATTCAACTCTATCCTTACAAACTTCTTTTGCTTCATTCCAATTCATTAAATTCTTCAGGCACGCTCTTCTATTTCACTTGCTCATAGCTTTTCTTTCGCGCAACTCACTCTCAATCGTACTTATCCACTTATAACGAGGACGCCTACACATTATCACACCATTTATCTCGCCTACACAAATCTTCCTCGTCAATCTTTCATTCGACATTCTTTCACCATGCCCATACCATCTCATTTGACTCTCACCTATTCAACGTGCAACACTTTTTACAATATTACACTGCTCATATACCCTCGTATTTCTCTTTCTGTCTCTCTTAGATACACTACAAATAACTCTTAAAAATTTCATTTCCACAGGAGTCACGCACTTTTTATGCACAACATTCACTCCCATTAACGATGGCATAGTACACCATTATACACATTGCATAACCTTGCATCCTTAAAAATGTTAAAATGTCTTGCAAACATTCCTAAAGCCCCTAAAATCTTACAACCAGCAAAATCTCTTCTCTCAATCTCGCAACCATACTTTCCATCGCTAGAGATTAAACATCCTAAATAAACAAACTGTTTAACTTGCTCTAGTCGATGTCCGTCTACCACAATATTAAACACTGTCCTGTATTCATTCTTTTTGAACACCATAACTTTTGATTTACCTACATTATTCGTTTAAGGTGAACCATTAGGCTCGTTTAGAAAAACATCATGCCTTGCAAATGAAAATAAAAAAATACCATTCGATGTGTATTTGCATAAAAAATGTCTGGTAAAAATTTCATTTATTTTGATCTTGTATTAATGGAGAAAAAAACTATAAAAAAGTGCCTATTTTGGAATAGTATTTTTTTAAATTTTCATTTAGCGAACTTGATGGTTCACCTTAATAATTATTCTAACCATTCCGTAAATTTACAAAAGTAGCTTATCCTGAAATTATTTTTAAACCCAGCTTTCTTTGTAGTTTATCTTATTTTTTGCTGATAAGTATAATTTTCTATGAATTTGAAATTATAAAGCGAATAATGCATTATTTTTTCGACTCTATTAGACAAGTTCATATCGAAACTGATTTTGTTTTTACTCTCGAAAAGTGATTAAGCTACTTTCGGAATTTTAAGTGTCAGATATCGTATTCAGTCAAGCTAGAAGCTATATGTAATCTAAAAGCAACTCCTCATTGAATTTGTGTTTTATTTTTAGAATAGTGTAGAAGAGCAAATCGCAGCCACAGCCTATCTAGATTTATTACTAAGATCTGTGACTGATCCCGGATTACTCATGTCCTTAGTCAAATTTCTTCTAGAAGTTATCTATGATGGGAAAAGAATACTACTAGTTTTAATCAACCGAATCAAACATAATTCAAGGGTAACTATATTTAAAAACGAACAGAATAAAACTCTAACAAATGTAATTTGGTTTTACAGTTGAGTTTGGTATCTCTAGCTCTTTTTGAATCATTAGTTGGCTTAAACTGTGAAGATATAATGCTGGAATTAGTATTCCAACATTTAAAACCGTGCAAACATTTCATGACGTCACAGTTGAAACTTTTAAATGATTTTGATCCGTACTGTCAAAGCACAGAAAAATTCTTACAACTAGCTCCACTATGTTGTATCAGGCAACAGCAGCAGCAACAACAACAACAATCAAATCCAGTAACACGTCACGGAGACGGCAGATCGCCTCGAAGTTCAGTGTCCAGCATGGATCAACAACCAAAATTGATCGGTATTACAAATCGGAACCATTACGGTGGCCAAATTAGTGATACCCTTTATGGGAATTATCATGCATACTTGTGCGATGCAAGAAATAAAATTGCAACGTGTATGATAGGGTGTACAGTTTGGAGTAGTAAATATTGTGAACCAGAATTAACAGGGAAAGTTAAATTTGTTGATTTAAAAGAGAAAAAGCGAGAAGCTTTACAAGAGATTGAAGATTTGTTGAGTTCGCATGCGGGAAATTCTGCCAAAGAGGATCTTTCTGAATTTAATGGTAAGTCTGAATCCATATTGCCTATTTTCTCAATGACATCTGCAGTTCCTTTGTTCTGCATTAACTTACGCTAATAATAAGTGGAAGATCAGTAATGATACTCAACAGTTTAAAACGAACGTATTTTCGTTAATAGTTTGATTGTTTATTGAGCTTACAGTAAATAACTGATAACAGACAAAGCGCTTTATAAAGTATCTAACAACTGTTCTACACTTTTTGTTTCTACAAATTAGTTACAGAAAAACTGAACTAAGCATCCTTTAGCAAGTTGCACTTTACAAACGAACAATTTCAATTCAATTAATTGTCTGCATTCCCAAGAATTTTTCATTTTTCATACTTAACCAGTCAAGAAAATCCACCATTTCATTAATATTTCTAACAAATTTTATTTTTTTAAATCCCTCACCTATAAAGTGTACTGTTTGTAGTAGGTATATTTTGTTTAGATATTAAAATATAAAATTTTAAAAATTCTAGAAAATACACTTATTCTTTACATTAATTAGAAATTATTATGGCCGGGCGTTTTTTAGTCTTCAAATGAACTCAAAGCCTAGCAAAATATTCATGTATAATAATTTTAATATTTAACTAACCTTTCCAACATTTTGACACTAAAACTATATGTCATAAGTATCATGGTAACCTAAATAAAACATTTAAATAGCAATTTTCTTGTAATCGGTACCTTTTTTGAAGAAATGTTTCAAACAAAAATTGTGCATAATATCTTTCATTTTGAATACCACTATATTTTCTGTAAGCGCAGCCCTTTTGTGGGTATTGCAGGTTTCGCAAGAAATGACTTGAGTGTAACATGCAGTTCCGGTTTGAATATTCTTTTCAAAAATAGAATTTCTTGCGAGCCATATACAAATCTTAAGTTTAAAGTTTCATGATTATAGCATTGATAGTTTTAGCTGTAGAGCATTCACAGAAACACACGCGCGTGCACGGAATTCCGAAAATAGTCGGTCTCGACTCTGGGAAGGTCAAAAGGTGTATTTCCGTTAAAATTTCGAGTTCGAACATTTTCATGATTACTAAACTTATTTATACTTCATATAAGAAAGTAAAAAGAGATAAATCCTTATTATATAAGAATGTCCAATGCATGGACACTACAGATTTTTAAATTTTGGAGTTACTTCAATGTATTTTTATTACAGAAGAAAACACAACAATGAGCAGTTTACAATCGCTGGGCGAAAGTAGCGGATATGAAAGTTTAAAATTAAAACTTGAAGATAGCCATACAAGCGAATCATCCACTAATTCAACTACTAATATACCTGTCTGGCAAATTTCACAGGTTAGTGATGAAAGCAACGAATACGACACCGAACCATCTGAACATACATCGTACGAAAACTCGACCGTAGGTTAGTAACATTTACAGAGTCACCTTGAATATTGTTCAATTCAATTAATTTTAAACTTTTATGTTTTTTTGCAGGGTTTTTTTTAAATGTTCTATTCGATAAACTTGAAACAATGCTCTTAAATAACATATACATAAATTTACATTTGACTGGTCTCTTTTCACGACTCGCTGTTTATTCGCACCCTCTGCTTCGCACATATTTATTGAACCATAAACTAGTCTTACAACCAAATGTGCGGTCTCTATTTCAGGTTAGTACACAATTTATATTTATTTACATAAATAGCTTTTTAAGGTGATAAAATTCAAATTTGTTTCTTGGTCGCAAATCTAATTATTTTTCCTACTAATATATAATCGTGATTTAGCCTAACCCTGCGGTCGATACGTTTACTACAAGATAGTATGCAACAATGTTGAAACTCAAATATGATTTTTAAAATAATTGAAGTTTCTCTCAATTAAAAAATGTTTAACGATTGCAGTATTACTCTTTTGTGAACTCCATTTTAGTTTTAACAAGAAATGGCAGTTCACTACGTAAAGTTGTCAGCCATTGGGTCAACTTACATTTGACTAAATTTGCTTAAAAGTTTAATCCAGATCAGTATTGATCTAAATTGAATCCTAATCATAATCGTGTAGCGTTTATATCAAAATGTAGATTTAGATTTGAAAATTCATTATAATCCAACTTAAATTTTGTGATTGACTTAAACATTTTTAATCCAATCCAAAACCTATAGTTCTTAAATGCAATATGAACCTATACATGACAATTATATTGTATATAATACATATTTATTGCATTGGTTCACTCTGAAACCATATCGTTTATTACCCATTATTAGTAATTGAAATATCGCTATTTTCAAAATATACGTGACGTCAAAAAGAGAACGTAATACTTATCCCCTTCCAAACAAAATCAGCCTGCATTGTTACCATAAATAGAAAACCAATTTTGTTTTGTAAATTATACTAACAAATTAACTGTCAAACTGATTATCAGTTTTGTTTGTAGCAAATTTCACGTATTGATCTCATCTTTTTTTATTTTTTGTTCATTTTAAATCATCCTCTAAGCTAATCAATTTGTATTTATGCACAATCAGACTTTTTCAAGGCAAATTTGCAAACACGCGGGAACAAACTGACACCTACTGTCAATTGTCAAAATGTTACCAACATATAGTAATAAAGTGTCGCAAACCGTATGTTGTGAAAAAGACTAGACAGCTCTTGTTCACGTCAGACTTAGAGCTGTCAATAGACAAATTTAAAAAATCATATCTTCAATAAAATTTAGATGAATAGTCTTATATTATAAGAACGTTCCATAATTTTTTTTTTAAAAGTTGAGGTATCAACCCTATTGTGTGTTTACATCTCTTTTTTTATCTAGATCCGAATTAACGCTTTCGATGTAAATATTGTGTGTGGCTCTAAAGCATCTAAATTATTTGGATTGCTTTTGTTCTTTACATAACATAATTACAACTTCACTATTCTAATTTTTGGTTTAAAACATACATTTCTTTAAAAAAAAAAGATTAAACAAACTTTGGGTTAATATAGTCCATTACAGGTCACATATATATTATTACATGTGATCATATCAAAGCGCCGCCTAATATTGCACAATGCCTACGTGATTTGTGATGGACTATATTAACCCTAAGTTTGCTTATTAATTTTAATATAAAATAAATGATTTGTTTTAAACGTGCAAAATATAGATTTATCTTACATGTTAGACAAAGATGCCTTTGAGAAAATTTCGTTATTGTACAATATTTATGTAACCTGCGACGAACTCTATTATACAGTCTAATTGATCTAGTATTTCTTTTGCTAGAATTAGTTGATGTTGCTCTTATTTTATGATTATTCTGCCACATTCGGACAATCCTCCTATATAATGGACACATTATACATGAAAATCTCTCTAAACTTTAAAGTTTAGTTAAATTTCCATTTTTATATTCCGATGTTTATTTTACTAGGTAATTGGTGCATTAAAACAAAAAATCGACGAATACATGTCCCAACACGTAGACGCGGAAACCGAAATGAAACACGCCAAATATTTTCTAATCGACCGCGAAACACGGCTATTCAATGCGCGCAAACGAACTATCGAAACCATGTCCCCGTCATCAACCGGTCCAACAAACACCACCGGTAATAATTCATCATTCATCATCAATGATCCGTTCAAACGTGACGAACCGAAACGTCGTAGCCTGACGTCGTCGTTTTCGTCGATTTTCCGACGTTCTAGCCATGCGGAACCACATAGTATGCTGATGATTAGTAAAGAAGACGAAAGAATGGAAACGACAAACGCCGCACAGTTAAATAGTCACTCGTTATGGTACAAAGAGAAATCAGAAATGAAAAACTTCGCGATTTGTGCTGTTATTTTGGAAGAATGGCTCAAAGAACTAGCAGCAATTTCACAAGAACACACCATTGCACAATTAACTTCGGCTGTCAAATAATATTATATTATAGATAAGAAATCTGTGATCATGTTTTTAATATTTTTGTTTGTTTTTAAAGATTTTAAAAAATATATATAACTACGAATTATTGAGAGTGTGTGAATGTTTTTATGATAGACGATACTCATTCTGATTTCATTGCTTAAGCTCTGTGATGTTTTATGAACTATTCTTATCAACTTTTTTTTTTTGGTACATTTTAAAATGGTCCACACATAGATATTGCGGAAATTGTTCGTATCGCTAATACCACCTGCAAATCATAGACTTATCTTGCATGTTAGACAAAGATAGTTTACTTGCCTTAGAGGACAAATTTCATTATTGCGCAATATCTATGTGATCTGGAATAGACCATACATCCACCACGTATCAAGTGATACTTAAACTATCTTATTTTCGTAGATCTTAAACTAAACTTAATTACGTTAGTTACTTTTAATGCTAAACATGAGGCGATTTTTGGCGACAGTAATAAATAATGATCATTAAAGCAGGAAAGCAATCATATATATTGACTGCTTTCCAGCCTTATCGATCATAACTAATAAATTAATCCGGTCGATTTATCCATCAATTTCAAGTAATTATAATATTAACCATAGTTGCTTCAACGAAAGTAACACTCGAAAATATAATTACTGAGTTGTCAATAGAAAATTTACCTATTAGATGGAATCCTTTTTTTTTTAGATGTAAATGTTGCGACTTACTCGAGTTCGATGCATAATACGATCAGTAACCACGCACCCGAGGTTGATAATTGTATGAACAACTATAGCTGGTAAATGACGTCTTAAACCACTCGCGAATAAGAACCAGAGTTGTGGTTACTCCCCAAAAAATCGCCTATGGTTTCAACAAGTTTTATTTATTAGTTTTTAATCAAATTTGAACCTGAGCTAAAGATATATTGATATTTGTAAGAATCGATCTAAAACTGTTGCCACTGTAGATTTTAAAATGAATATCGTATATTTTTAAAAAGAAGATTGTTTTATATGCGTGTAAATAATGTGTGTGGACATTTTTAATGCTTTTTCTTCGCTAAAATTATTGTCAATTTAAACAATTAATGTTAAAATTATTAATAAAGTAATCTCAAAAACAGTTATTATTGTTATTTGTTAATAATACTGCCATTGTTTAAAATATAAGATTCTCAATAACAATGTCACAAATTTTACTAAAAAAATATATTTTATGTACTTATTAAACAAAATAATAAAAGAAGGGACAAAAATATATTTAACATATATTTTTTTAAACTAGTACGTAACATAAAATATATGTTTATTGTTGGCTAAGGTTTGTATTCTAAAATTTCGACTCCCTTAATTGGCTTGTAAATCCTATTTTTATTTTGGCGAAATACTTTGGAGTGGGAGTATTTTTAAAATTCCAATTTTAAAAAAAATTGTTTTAGATCAAATGAATGATAAATTAAAATAACTACATAAATTATTATTGCACCAATTAATAATGGCCAGCAATAAATATTTTTCAAAATCAAAAATATATGCACAATTTTTTATAAACTTTCCTGTCACACCGAAACTATTCATATGTTTAAGAAATATGAATCATGAGTAACGTATTTATAAGTTAAGGAATTAAAATTTCAAAACACGCATTTGTTTATAAGATTACAGTTAAAAAAAAATTACATTCATGGTAATCATGTTTAATTATTTTTCATTTAGTTCAGGCGTTTTTGAGAAAATTATGATGAAAGAATGTATTTTCTAAAGTTTTATTTAGCTACAGTTAATTTATGACGCGAATTTTATTATATTCGGGTTCATAGCTAATAATACGTAACATCGCTAGAAATATAATTATTTATATATATAAATAAATAACTACGCTAATACATGTGAAAATTATAATTTTTGAATATATTGCGGTTATGAAATAACTTCGGCGCCATGCTACTGATGTCACGTCAATCACCCTAGTTTATTTGGTTTCATTTTTCTTATTTGTAATATGTAACCTCAAACATTCACGAATATATTTTTCTAAAATTACATACCTATGTATAATATGAGTTTAATTCATAAAATTAAGTGATTACACACGTTTATAATCTACAGACTATTTATATATAGGAAAATATACATTTATTTGCATATTCATTGTTTACTGAGAACTGTCACTTTGACAGTTCGATTTGGCATATTATTTTATATATTATAATATAAATCATACAGCTAGTTATGATATAGAAGTTTATACAGTGATATATAAAACTAATATATATTGTTATCGTCAAAAACAAGATGTTGGAATCGAGTGATATGTTAAAATATAATTATGAAAAAGAGACTTTTCGTAAGTAAAATCACATTTCTACTTTTAATATTATATAAACATTAATAACAATATCAAGAGAGATCAGTGGGCCGAATAAAAAGTTATTTTGGAAATATAACTATAACCGCCCCGCAATTATTGAAATATATATATGTTAACAAAATTTAGGATATGCATTAGTACTTTTTGTTTGTACTAATTTAGGATATGCATTAGTATGTTTTGTTTGTACTAACTTAGGATATGCATTACCCTCTTTTTGGTTAAAGTGAGTCTTAGGAGGACTCACTGACAGTTGCTATCGAAATACATAGAAAGCATACCCTACGAAGGGATTTGCCCCTTAATCCAGGGCAAAATGTAGGTTGTTGGGAAGGGGGAACAGATCAAAAAACCCTTTCGATGAACTATCTGGGACTATCCTTCAGCGGTTATGTGTTTTTTTTTTTTGCTAAATGACAATGAGACCTCCTAAGACTCACTTGTACCTTTTTACTGTTTACTAATTCAATTTAAAGCTAGTTTCCTTATTATTTTATTTTTTCATGCTCTTGGGGAAATTGCTTGGTAAAAGTTATTCGGGCGAAATTTTAAATAATACATTATATTCTTTATGTTATTTATTATGATATTTGATAAATGTAATTTTTTAATAAATAGGTAAAATAATGTTAGGATGAAGGGAAAATACCATAGTATATATTTAATTAAAAACAAAATAAAAGTATGTAATATTTTTTAAACCCAAGCAATATTGAATCAGTATCCCAGGTTAGATTTTTTTCGTTAAATCCGTCTTTACATTATCTGTTATAGTTCTTCAAATTCATATTTACAATGCTTAAAATTGTTGATTATTCATGCAGTTATTTATTTATTTTATTCATATAAGAGAGTTGTATTATAACGTATTATAGATGTATCCATTAAAAGTTCTGTATGTATACATGCTAAGACAACAGCCTGGTGTAACGTTTCTATCACACTAAATTGATTATTGTAGTGTTGACAAATTCAAAACCTTAAGAATATCAATATTTCAAATATTATTCTAACGCATAGATAAGTCATAAATTTTAGTTTAACTTTGTCACCCCGGAATTTATGTAATAAACATATGTGAATATGTATACTTTTTTTAGAATCTTCTGCCGAAGTTCAATTACATAATTATGGAAGTTTTTTGGATAAATATAATTCCACATTGCAGTCCTTTGAAGAACAATTACCCAAGATAAAATGCAATCATGTGAAGCCAATTACTATTAAAGTAAGTGGAGTTATCTCAATATATGATTGTAACTAATGAAATGTGTTTATTATATTTTTTTAGTTTCAACCAGAAGAGAATATTTCACTGCTTCAACTCGTTCAATCCGACAATAAATTGCTTAACAGAATTTTAGCTAGCTTAGCATCATTATGTAGCGAAATTAATTATTTAGTGAAGGAAGCCAAAGAAAAATACTATCCAAAGTTTATTTTATATGGAGAAGGTAAGATGTTTTATTTATAGTTTTTCGTCAAAAATGACGTATCACTGCAACAAACATGCTTTTTAGGCATTTAAATAAAATATGAATATGGAATATTCTAATTTTGATACTAGAAACCTAACAGGCATGTTTATAATTTTGCAATCATAAAATATCATAGTATGAGTTTCTCGTTTTCATTGCGAAATATAAATAGATATGTTGGATTAAAACTAACATTTCCAAATAAATAATATCATTAATACATAAATTAATATACAGACAACTCCTTATATGTTCAAATTTGAAGAAACCTAAAGTTCGAGTGATTGTAATAACTACAGAGCCATACGTTTGTTAAGTGTTGTATGGAAGTATTATAATTGGGAAAGTTTGCCTGAGAGAGGATGTGTAGATCAACTGTTTTCTCTTCGTATGATTGTCGAAAAGCCACTTGATAACAATAAAAAGTTATTTTGTGGTTTTCTCGATCTGAAAAAGGCGTGTAACTAGTGTAGTACGCGAGAGTTTATGGTGCATTTTGAAAGAATATGGAATGAATGGATCTTTGTTAAGATTAGAGATTCTGCTGGTTGTAAGATTTTAGAGACTTTAGGAATGTTTGCAAGAAATTTTAACATTTCTAAGGATGCAAGGTTATGCGTGTACAATGGTATACTAGTGCCATTGCTGATGAATGGAAGAGAATGCTGGGTTTGGCAAACCAAACATAAAAACGCGTGACATTTGGGAAATGACATTTTTAAAAGGTATTTGTGGCGAATCAAAGAGAGACAGAAAGAGAAGTACGTGAATGTATGAGCAATGCGATATTGTAAAAGAATGTCGTACGTAGAATAAGTGAGAGTCAAATGAGGTGGTATGGTCATGTTGAAAGAATGTCGAATGAAACATTAACAAAAAAAGATTTACGTGCGCGAGATTAATGGTGTGAGAATGCGTGGTCGTCCTCGGAATATGTGGATAAATATGATTGAAAATGAGTTGTGTGCAAGTGGAATAGAAGAGCGTGTATGAAGAATTTAATGAATTTGAATGAAGCAAAAGAAGTTCGTAAAGATAGAGTTGAATGGCGAAAGATTGTCAAGAAGTGAATGGATGTAAAGGGTTTTCTGCCACCCCATTTGATGGAAATAGGCATGATGTTATGTATGTATTCAACTATCGTCAAATACGACAGGTTAAAGTACTGCATATTCTATATTACATAAATATTGGTAATATAATGCATTCCCTATTTATATCGTTATATAACTGATGAAATATTAAGCAAATCCATAAATTACAAAATCCGTCCATAATTAATTATGTTCTCATCAATAAATTATCTAAAATAGTTAATATAATTAAATATGTTATGTCATGAAATTACTCTCCAACTTGTGTAGTTGAGTTAGGTTTAACGCAAACATTCGTCTTGTAGCTGTGCTACAATATACATACTATAATAAATAACGTAAAATTGTTTATTGATCTTATTCGATTTAACTGAATATACTACAGATATACTTCTTTAAGGTAAAACTAGTGACAATAGCGAGTCTTGCAAGAAAGGTATTTATTTGAGCACTCAAAAGCAAAGCTTTCACCGAATATTTACTAAACAGACTTACAAGTATTCATTAAATATATTGGTGAAAAATTACAATACAATAATTTTTTTTTAAGTCAGTTACTTCTGTGTCTACATAGTGCCCTTTAAGGGTTAAAAGTAGTTTTCTGAACACGTATAGCTTAACGTTTTCGTGGCTTACCTCTCATATCAGTAATATAACGTCTGTTCATTTCTAACTCGCGATGATGATATGCTTAATTAGCTAATAGTTACCTTATTTAAATAGTTGACGAATTCAATTGCAACGGAATTTATATTATTTGATATAAACGCAATATTATAGATACAATAGGATGCATAAGTTATTATAAGACAATTGATTGACATACTTAAAGACTCTAGTTATACTTTCATTTTTAAGATTTAAGCGCATAGGCGTATCTTATTATAGTCTTTAAATAAGTAATATTTCATTTAATTGCCTTCTAATTAAGTATGCAACTTATTATATCTAAAATATTGCGTATATATCAAATAATATAAATTCTGTTGTAATTGAATTCGTAAACTATTTAAATAATGATGAAAGCAGGATGTTATCTCTATGTTAGTGTATACATCAAAATGTTACTAATTATATTCTCTCTTTTTTTTGTAGTTATCGGAAAAGGAACTGAAAATCTACAAATGTTCAGTCGACTGTTAGAAACTTTACAACAATTAAATTTCTTTATCAAACGATCTCAACAAGTTATTACACTTTTGCTACAACAATTATCTGCAATATCTGGGAAAGATTTGTATGTTAATAACTCAACATTATATTTTCCGGTAAATATATATTAAAATATGTTGTGTCAAATATACAAAAATCCCTCGCTATTCATGGTTGTAATAATACATTTTTAAAAAATTCCGCTACTATCGGCGTTATATATACCATCCTATATGTTAAACGAAGATAGAACAATTATCTCAGCCTTCGTCCTTCTTATTGGGTAAATTTGGCATCACGGTTCCCCATAAGACTACACTGCCAAAGGATTTGAAAAATAGTATAGCTTAGTGCTTGTAATAATGTTATATTTGGTTACAAAAAAAAATTAGGACATCTACGCTGGGACTCTGCCTGCTCGCCTTGATATCGTATTACGTCACTAGGACGTAGTTTTGGGAGGAGCTATACTCCTTCCAAAACTACGCCATAGTTACGTAATGCAAAAGTAAGGCGAACAGGCAGGTCATCTACAATCTGTATATCTAATAGTAGAAAATCGATTTTTAAGTGTAAATTTTTAAATCTAAAGAATGAAGATTTTACTCCGAAATCGCATTCTTTAGATTTTAGGTATTATGTAAAGAATTTTAATACAGGTTGCTTTCGTCGTTTCAAATTATAAAATTCAGAACGAATAATTATTTTAATATAATACTAAATATATATTTTTTAATTATACTTGTATGTTTTATTACTCACTATATCTAAACATATATGATTGAGATATATATATATATATATATATATATATATATATATATATATATATATATGTATATATTCATATATATATATATATATATATATATATATATATATATATATATATATATATATATATATATATATATATATAATTTATTTTAAAAGCCTACGAATATAGGTAAAATACCAAATAAATAAAATTTTAAATTACCTTTTGCGTATCATATGAAGTTATTTCATGAAGACTAATATTTTGATTTGGAAGAAATGCGTGTATTTCGTATATTTCGGAGAGAAATATGTTTAATTGAACGATTGTAAAAATATGTAATAAAAAAAGGAGAATTTATAATTTTTCTTTGTGCTAGGAACCTCTTGATCATCTGGCAGAACTTCTTGTCTGTTTTATGACATTGGATGGACTGTTGATGAGCACAACTTTACAAGAACATTGGGCCCTTTATAAACGGGCTATCAAAAATACACTTCATAGTCCAACCCAATTTGGCGTCTCCATGGAAAATTTGAAGTTTCTCAGCAAAGTGTTGCTTGATATTGAAGAAGAACTATTAACTGGTAATATTTTTGAGGTGAGTTTCTTTCACATCTTATATTAAATTCTGGTCTAGGCGGTGAATCTGCAAGCTTATTATGTGAGAATCCTATAACCCTGCTTCCTATATATCATGTCGGTAAGGGTTTCTGCATACATCTAGATTATTTTTCCTTTATTAAGACTGAAGTAATTTTACATCCCTGTCGAGATCAAACCTGATTTTATTGTTTAAATTAATTTGGACTATCATTGTCTAATTTTCTGTTTATACTTTCTTAGATATTTTTCTACTTAATACAACGTTTTCTTTTTATTCTATGAAAAATTAAATAACATTATGTAGAGAACATATAATTTAAAACTTATTTTAACAAAATGAAATAAGATAAAACTATGGGGGCGTCCGTGGTCTAGTGGTTAAAGCCTCTACCTCACAGTAAGTGAACTATGAAGTTTGTCTAGTTCGAATCCCAACTAGGTCAAATGGAATTTACTTTGGTAAAACGGTACATCGACAGGTTTCTCTGGGTACTCCGGTTCCCTTGTCTCGGAAACACACACATAGTACATGTGACTCGATAATTTCAGAATTGCATACCATATAGACAAATACAGGGCGTCAGGACTCGGTCAGGTTAACTTAGGTACATTAGTTATGGTAAATATCGGCCACGCACACTGACCTAACACAACACGCTGAAGAGGGAACAAATTCTATAGCGGCGCACACAATAATAATGACTCGAGTTGAGATCTACGCTCGTTAAACTATATAATTCAGTGCCCACGCCCTTCAAATATCAACACCATATTGCCTCCGCAATAATGTATTCATATTGACAATAATGACTTTCAGATTTTTCTTTTATTTATCCATTTTAACATTAACAAATATATTAAACACTGATATCGCAAATAGCTCGCACTGAAGTGAGTTTTGAGGTTCCAGATAGTAATATTTATTAATTCCCGATAACACATTAAACATGCATATGAAAGCGTCTATACAATTTTGATAAGGAAATAATATTTTTACAGATTTGTGATGTAACAAATTCCTGTAGAATATAAAAACAGTTGCATGATAGAATCTTGCAAGGATATTAATTGAGCGATTCAGAGCAGGTTTATAGATCTCTAACGAGAATCTATAAAATTTTGAAAGGGCTTAACCTATTTTAATTGAATTGAAAATCAAACATTTGTGGAATCTATAAAATATACTGAACATAATTCTTGTTCTTAGCAATAAATTATCCTTAAATATGTTTTCATTATGGAAGTATAGGTTTTTCAAAATTTTACAAATTCTTATGGAGTATAGATTTGCAAAATAGTTTTGTTTGTGTTACTATAAATATGTTTGCTCAAAAATGTGTAGAAGATGGGCTGGTGTCAAAATAAATATATTTTTTAGATTATCTCTGTCTTATTTTCTGATGAAAATTATTTAAAATTAGCAAATACTACCGTTTTTCATACTTTTTGAACAATATCAAACAAATTAGTGCAGAACAATAGAGCAGACAAAATGTATAGCTTTGTTAATATTTTATCGATTTCTCGTACATATTTACAAATTAGCCCAAAATTACGAGTAAGCCCTTTATTAGTTATCATTTCATAAATGTATAAAGTAGCTCACAATCGAATTGTTATTGAAATAGAAAATCAGTCAGCTATAATAAATAAATCAACTTTGATACAGTGCAATTTTCGAAAAACGTTTTATTACCATGACTGTACATCGGTGGCGCCTATTGTAGGGCTTCATAACTTATGGATCGGCAAGTAGTTATTAGGATATTTATTGTAAATAACTGTGCTTCCTAAATCCGATATTGGAAACAGTGCTGCGCACCAAATACCACTAATGATATTCGGAGTATGCAGACAAACAAAATGTGTACAAATTTTTGTTTCTGGGAATACTAAAACTGGCTGCTTTCGTAAAATTTGCTTTCTAGAATATATATATATATATATATATATATATATATATATATATATATATATATATATATATATAAATATATATATAATATATATATATATATATATATATATATATATATATATATATATATATATATATATATATTAGAAATATTTAGATGTTTTGGACTATGACATTAAACACTAGCCAAAATCGAAAAGCTGAAATAAATTCCAAAAATTTGTATATTTACCAATCCTTACAGAAAAGAAATATGTTCACAATTTAATGAAATTGTACCTTGTCGGTATTCATGGTCGCTTGATTATTGTTCTGCAATTAATGTTTTTCTTTTCTACAAATAAAATTTTGACAATTTTTTTCTTTATTAATACATTATTAATACACCCTTGGATTTTTATAAACTTGCTTTTTCCACTTCCTGGCTTGCTAATAATTATTAATGTTTATGTATTTAATTTCAGTATATGATTGAACATTGTATTGAACACCGTAGTATCCAAGCAGTGATTAATTCTGGACTGAAAAATGAATTTACGATATGTATGCAAAATATGCTGGTTGAACTTGAGAAGGACGATGAAAACATATCATACACACAAATATGGTTACTAGTAAATGCACTTTTTGTGTTTCAGTACCGTATTTTCGGTAATATCGACAAGAAAATTTTGAAAAGACTTGTAGAAATCAACAAAAAGGTACATTTATGTTATTACGAATATTTAAGAGGCGAGCATTTAAAAAATTATCAGTTCTGTTATACGAACTTCGGAAAATCGCTACCAATGCTATTTAATTGTAATAATATTTATTATACGAACATATTTTGCTGTAAATTCTACATCAACTAATTTACTTATATTTTTAATATTGAACTTTGTACAAAGGAGACCTCGTGTTGGAATCCCTTCCGCGCATACTTAGGGTTTGCATGTTTATGCATGTCTTTACTGTAATCCACAAATGTTGGAGTCACGTTGTATTCATTTGATGATTCTTGTCATGCTGTAATTTTACGTTGAACCGATTAGAGGCTACTACAATACTTCAGATTTCCAGAACAATATTGCTTCTTAGTAAATAATTGTTAGATTTATCATAAAAATATTGACCTTCCTTAGTTTTCGTCCTAATATAATAAAAACGTCTAAAAAATTTAAATTTAGAACCGTTTTTAAATGATTATTTAAATTTGCAATCGAAATTTTGGTATTATCTATGGCTTTTTTAAAACATATATTATTTAAACGTCCAATGTATTCTGTATTAATTATCTTGGAAAATTAAATTTAAGTAATGTTTTTAAATTCACATCAAATTGCATGCATATAATAAAAAATCACAAAAATTTAAATTAACATATATTTGTACTTCTTTTTCTTATCAAATATTTTTATTTATAGCGATAATCAAAAATCCTTTTATAACAAATATTGTTCCGAATACATAAAATGTCTTCAAAATTTTAAACTTTTCAGTATATTTAGCTACAAAATTATTATATATATATATATATATAACATAATTTCTTATCCATGTAAAAATCTTCCAAATTTTGACCCGAGTATAAAACAACTAATTTCAAATAAAAGTATAAGTAGTGAAAGTAGAAGCATTTGTAGAAGTTAGTATAATAAGTCATATTCAATCTATATATTTGCATTTGAGCCTTTTGAATCCAAAAATTGTGAGCACTTACTACAATTGTTCATTGGCCATGAATATATAATATATATATATATATATATATATATATATATATATATATATATATTATTCAAAAATCTCTCCTAAAATCAAGATATAAAATAAAACGATATAAATTAAAGCATGGAGATGTAAATTTACCGATAAGAGATTACAAATTTACGTTATATCTTAAATTATATATATATATATATATATATATATATATATATATATATATATATATATATATATATATATATATATATAAAAATTATTTTTGCATCTCCTACGCAGGTGTAATACATTTTCTTTTGGTTGAGTGAATTAAAACGATGTGTTTTCAATTAACTTTTAATGATCTAAAACATACATTTATTTTTTAAATAATATTTGTATATCTACAGGTGTGTGCTTGTACGCTTTATGGAAATGTGTTATGGTATCCAGAACAGTTTTTAACCAAACATATACCAGTTATATCAAAATTCTTGGATGAAAAGAGTTTGATAGCAAATCGTCAGGCTCATATTGCAAACCGATCACAAAATTTACTTAAGGATTCGTATAGTCTTTGTATGCAAGTATGTATCAGAATATTTTCATAGATTTACATTAATATTGTCTGTGCTAACGCACTTGTAAAATTACTCTTCGGAAATATGTTTTTATCTTTACAGATGTTTGCCATATATGTGTATATTATTTCTATAAAATTATTTAATATGTAGTATATTTATTCTACTTAACTTGTTTATATATTTAGGTTTTTCTTCATCTTAGGTTAGTCAAGTTTCTAAGGTTTGTCGTTAAATTTAGTTATATATTTCGAGACTTATAAAAAAATATATATGTTAGAAAATTTGTAACATTATATTCAAATTAGTCTTCGCGTAATTATTGGATATTAATAGAAGTTGAACATATTTCAGTTGTAAATTTAATAGTATTGAAATCGGTCCTACATTTTTTGGAAACCGAAACAATGACTCAGAAGTAACTGGGCGATATATGGTTATTCATAAAACATTTGATGAATAATTTTTACCATAAAATTTTCAACTATCAATGGTCACTTTCGGTTGGAAACATTTAATTAACTTTCTTCATATTTAATATGTTTGTGAGATATAGTTATGACAAATCAAAATATATACAATAGAACTATCTATATAACATAATTCTAATAGTAAAAAAATAAAACAATAGTTAATTTATAAATAACTAAAGAATATTTTCAAAACAACATTATTCGCACAAACAAATATGAATATAACAAACTGGAACAAAATGAATATTTCAAGTTTTTAATATTTTGTTGGGAAACTTTTTGCGTCTATTACGGCTTGTAGCCTTTTTGGTATATATTGAACTATTTTCTCGGTGTGCCGATTGTGACTTGGTCATCGAAATGTACATTTAGTAATTAATAAATTAGTGAAGTAAAGGTTTACAAGTGTCTTTTAAGCATGACTATTATATTCGTGATATACTATTTATGTAGAATTTTTGGATTTTTAGAAAAAAATACACCAAAAAATTAGAATATTATAATATAATATTATTAATTTTTTTAAATATTTGTTTAAATATTAATTTATTCTATTACAGGGCACACATTGGATGATCCAAATGGAAAACATCAATATCATGAAGCAGGATACATCGTATTTGAAGTTAAAACAATTACGTCAGCAATATGCTTTACTTGTGCAAGGAATCAAACTAATGAAACGAACTAGTGAAATTGTCAAATGGATTACAAATCTGCACGCTGCTGAAGGCCGTCCCATGACGAAGACGGTTGTTCTTGTAATTTGTCGTCTTATCGAATTACTTCAAGGGTTCCATTTAACACTACAACAACACACAATACCCCTTGTACATTGTGTACATTTAGTTTCGCAACATATTGCTTATCAAACATTAACAACGATTGCGACTACCAAAGTAAGTTTTTATTTTAAATTAATATTAGATGTGAGCAATACTGTATTCATTGGTGAATGATTGTGCTTATAATGATGATGTTTTGGAATACACAACATGAATCTACTTTTGCATTAATTTTCATTTATTTCTATACTATGAAATTATGACAAAAAAATATGCCAAATGTATTCATGTTCAGTATTTAAATCTAAAAAATGCTTTGTTGAGAATTAAGACGTTGGCTGCATATTTTAATACATTTTCTCAAAAAGAAGTTTACCAAAAACGACTTTTTTTCTTAAAATCACAAAACTCTGTCTTTCCCATTTATAGAAATCGCTATCACACTATCCATTATTATTTTTCACGTCGTCCAAATACAAAAAACAACTTATAAAATGTATATTCATACATTCCTATCAAATGTGGTGGCAGAAAACCCTTTAAATCTATTCCTATTTTGACAATTTTCCCCATTCAACTCTAACCTTACAAACTTATTTTGCTTCATTAAAATTCATTAAATTATTCATACATGCTCTTTTATTCCGCTTGCTTACATCTTTTCTTTCGCGCAACTCATTCTCAATCATATTTATCCACTTATTCCGAGGCCGACCCCGCATTCTCACATCATTCATCCCGCCCACGATAATCTTCTTCGCCAATCTCTCATTGGACATTCTTTCAGCATGACCATACCACCTCATTTGACTCTCACCTATTCTACGTACGACATTTTTATAATATCGCACTGCTCATACACCCATGTATTTCTCTTTCTGTCTCTTTGATACACCACAAATATTTCTTAAAATGTTGATTTCCACAGCAGTCACGCGCTTTTTATTAACCTTGCTGGCAGAGGTAGATTTGCGGTTTACCAACCTAAGCTAACCACGTTTGACTAATGACGTTATATAAAAATCGCCAAAAAGTCCAACTCAAGCTAACCCATTCAAACCACAGCACGCGAAAATTTGCTTTATATTTTATTGGAAACGCAGAACACTCCTCACAAATAAAATTTTCACACATCATCTATCCCTAATCGCAAATGTAATATTAATTCATGTTCATCATAAAATGTTTAATCTTGTAAATTACTATTCAATTTGACTTTTTTTAAATTATAATATTCATCTTTATGTTGCAGAAAGGAATCGTTCAGGATAAATCATACAATGAACAGCATTTGGATGTATTATCATCATTAAATGTTGCCGAAAGAGTTTTAAATGGGCCTTACACCAGTGATCGAATTTTAGTGACACGATTAGCACTATCCGCAGCTGGTTTAAATAACGCCCAAGCTGAGGATTCTTTGTCGCAATTACGTGGTCACTTAACACGATTGGAATTGATATGCAACGTGCAAGATTTATTACATAAATTATGTGATTGCTCATTCTTGTATTGGCATCAAGTTATAATGCCAGTATACTTTACGTGCATCTATGAATCAAAAAGCGATTTATCTAGAATGATGGTAAGTCAAAATTCTGAGTTAACTTTTTTAAGGCCACAAATATCTAAACTACGAATATGGAAATATTGGTTCAAGTGCATTTGACAAATTTGAGTGTATGCCAATCAAGCCCATTGCGTTTTGTTCGGGTTAGATTTTCTTGCTAAGGACAGGTTTAGGATAGGTTAGTTAATTTAGACAAGTGTGGCTCGATTTTCTTACGTATTCGTCGTATGTGTCAAATTTCTAGGGAAAATATGCTAAATTATTACTGAAATTTTGTTTAATTTTGGCGAAAAAATTATTATAAATAATATAATATTTTTATTGCAGAATGTAATTTTGTGATATTAGTTTTTCATTATTTCAAATGTGCAATTTTGTGATTTTTACGCCGCAGTTGAAATGCGTCGTAATCTATTAAATTTTAACATCTTTACTGGGTCATCTCATCTAGTCAAACATTTTCAAATGCACCTAGATGGTTAGTGCTGTATGGACTTATTAAACTCAAATTATCTTTCTATTATGATTAATATAGGAAGAAGCCATTGTTTATTTTTAAGTTATGAGTATTTGGTCCGATATCCATATTAAATAGTTTAATAGAAAAGTAATCATATAAAATATTTGTTCTATACTAAATTAATGATTATTGACCAATAAATCATAAATATAGCCCATTTATAGGACAAGTATTTTTTATATATATTAATTTTAAAAAATTAGAGTGCTGTTTTCATTTTAATTCTTAGATTTTTAGATTAAGAAATAGTGATAATAGAAATGAATAGATGACTTTTTTTTGCAGCTTATGTTTACCGCATTGGCAGATTGTGAATCGAATTTGTTTGTAGCAGACGGTAGTAAAATATCAACAACAATTCACAACATTTTAGATAATAATCTTATGGTGCCATTATGTCAAGCGATTGAAACAAATTTACGTTTGCAAACACATTCCCATCTTCAAATGACAACCATATCGCCATTCGATGAAACATTCTTCGAGAATCAAATTTTACAATCCAAAAATCAGCGTCCATTTCGATTTGTAGATGAATATATTTCGATAAGTGGTACGTATATCTATAGATGTCGTTTGTAAAATGTAATATAGGTAAACATTGTAGTTTTTACACGGTTATAGACATTTGTTTAGGCTTATGAGCAAGTTTATGGATCTGTAACGAGAATCTATAAACATTCGAAAAGGATTTAAAATATTTTAATTTAATTGCAAATCAAACATTTGTGGAATCTATAAATATATTGAATATAGTTCTTATTTTTAGCATTATTTATTATGAAACTATAGGTTTTTCAAAATTTTACAGATTCTGCTTACGGAGTTGTAGATTTGCTTAGATTTCAAAATTACATTCGAATCTATCTAAAATACATTACGTATGTATAATTACTGTGAAAATAGATATTGTTGCTCAGTATTTAGTTTATAGTAAATTTGATGAAAGTACGTCAGTAGTTTCGAGTTTATTCAGTTATGTAGAAGTAGTTTTACAATCATGTAGAATTTGTTACTTTATTCAGTGAAAAATGAGATGTGGTTTCCAAACATTTAAATTGTTTGACAAGTTGCCTGTAATGAGTAAAATACTTGATCAAATTGGTCTAATAAGTCATAGGTCTTTGTCAATGTCTATAAAATCGAAGTCTTAGACTCAGTACACCCCTCCATTCGATTTGAGAAAAAAATATCGGATTGCTTACTGTGGATGACGTAGCTCAAGAAGCAGAGCCTCAAAGTGTTAATTTGAAGGTTTTGGGTTTGAATCCCAGCGGCACCCGATAAATTTGCCGCAATTGTCGAATGTTTAATATTGTTGAAATATTGACTTAGTAAATAAAATGATTACCAATATTATTTATAATATACAATTTTTCAGTCATTTTTAATCTGTTTATATTTTGAGTGGATGTTTATTTGCAATACTGAATATGTGGACAAAGTAATTGTTGATTTGAAGCAGGGTTTAATTAGAATTTAAAAAAATTCTCATTGTCTTGCATTTGACCCTAAAATCGTTGCTATTCCAGAGTATTATTTTTTTACCAAAGCATACAGTTTAATATAGAACATAGTTTTCATTCAATTTGGAAAGTATTTGTTTGCTAAAAATATTGATTTGTACGATGAATATATTATTAATAATTTTACTAAGATACTTTTCAACTATAATTTTGCGTCTCTATATTGTATGTCGAAATCGTACGTATTTCGAACATGATTATGATAAAAATGTATGTTTTTAGGTTACATTGAACATTATTTAAACACAATGTTTTATAATTTAACAACTGTGGTGCTCCATGACTGGCAAACGTATGGTGAAATGAGACAATTAGCGAGTTTGAAATATGGATTAACGACCGTTCAAGATCATTTACCCATGCAGACATTGGAACAGGTACAGGTTTTCGTTTCTTCCTTAAAAAATCGAATTTCTCTTCGCAATTTGAGTAGTTAAAACTAATTAAAAATGAAATAATAAAATCAATATTGTCTCTAGGGTCTCGATGTATTGGAAATTATGAGAAATATTCATGTTTTCGTTTCCAAATACTTATACAACATGAACAACCAAATATTTGTGGAAGAATGGAGTAACAACAAACATCTAAACACAATAAATATTTCACATATAGCAAACTCAATCAGAACACATGGAATCGGTATTATGAATACAACTGTAAGTATTCATAATCATGATTTCATTACTCATTCTCTTTCAAGCCTATCCTTACATACTTCACTCAATTCTATTCTGTTTTCTTATCTATCTACTAACTCATTCTCAATTATTTTAAATTGCGTTTCGTAATCCACAACTGTATGTGTACACTTTTGGAATAAATAAATGTAAATGCAGGATTGCAAAAGGTTCAAAATCAAACACCATTTTGAATTGCCGAACGCAACATTTATAATTAATAACTTGTATTTTTAGGTAAACTTTACGTATCAATTTCTCCAAAAGAAATTCTATATTTTTTCACAATTCATGTACGATGAACACATAAAATCACGTTTGTTGAAAGATCTTCGTTATTTTAGTGAAAATAAAAATGATAATGACCAAATGTATCCGTATGAACGAGCCGAGAAGTTCAATCAAACTATACGGAAATTAGGACTCACTGAGAATGGTTTGAGCTATTTGGATTTGTTTAGACGACTCATCAGTCACATAGGTTAGTTACTGGATAGTAATTTTGAATTATAAAATGACTTAATTTTTTTTAAATATTTTTATTAAACATTACAATCAACTTTATTTAATATTTATAGTTCAATTAAATAAAATGTTCGATTCATGTTTTTTTGAAATTATCATTTGGTTTATATTTCTTTAAATGTTTATAGGTAATGCAATGGGGTATGTTCGATTAATAAGATCGGGCGGCCGAAGATTTTTATCCGATGCAACATGTTTTTTACCGACTTTTGAAAATCTGGATAATCTAAATGAAATGTTGGATAGCGAAACGTCGAAACCAACAGCAAAAGCTGCTGACTGCCTTAAAAATGATATCAAGAATTTAACTGATAATTTTGCTGATGCTACAGAATATTTTAAGGTATATCATGATAGCTTTTTACTATAAAATCTAAAATCGAGAGTACATATTCTATTGGTGAACAAAAAACTACTAAACATTGATTGTATGCTTGTCAATAGAAAGACCATTAACATATTATGCTTCTTTCTTTTTATATATAAACATAATTTTGTAAATGGTTTTTTCTATATTTTATTTTATCTTTGACACTATTATAAAACATAAACTATAAACCCTTCCGAAATGTATAAGGGTATTATTTTCAACAATGATTCTCAATCAAACTAATCATGATTAAAGCAATTACGTTTCAATTAAGTGATTCGTTTTTATTCGTGATTACTATTCTTTTTTTTTTCGCCTGCAGTGCATGAGTAACATTTTATGATTAGTTTACAATTTTGCGTATTTTGTAGATGCTATATCATATATTTATCTAATCACAAGTTTTGTCAATTTTTATGCAGAAATGTATGTTAATAATTGTGTTATCATATGTAAGATGCTAACAAAGTAATTCTTCTAAATACGAATGAGTACAATTTTTTTAGCTATACTAGAAATAACGAAAGTAAATAAAGTGGTTGTTTTTCTTGATTATTTTAGAATTTGAAAAAGGGAATTTCTTGAGAATGCAGTCTGTTTTATTTAGTAATTTTTTTATTCTTTACGTTTCGGCATCTCATATGCCTTCTTCAGAAGTTTGAATTAGTCGAAAATAAAAATAATATTCTTTAGTAAAGAACGTTGTGGAAAAAAGACGTCTACTAAAACATTTCTCATCCTATATGATCCACAACAGAGTTAAAATACTTCAATATAATACTTTTAAGTTAAGTATGGATCATTAGAATTTAAAATCATCACAGCAAAGTTACTTAATTTTTAACATTTTTTTAATAAAATAGTGTCTTAACTTTAATTTTCGACTAATTCAAACTCCTGACGAAGTCTGTGAGATGCCAAAACGTAAAGATGAATAAAAAAAAGATTAAATAAAACTGACTTC
Organism: Nebria ingens riversi; assembly: GCA_018344505.1. NCBI lineage: Eukaryota > Metazoa > Arthropoda > Insecta > Coleoptera > Carabidae > Nebria > Nebria ingens. The sequence goes on along the minus strand of JADQWA010000134.1, from coordinate 259,452 downwards.
ATTCCCAAGCAACTTTCATTTTCAAAAACAAAAGTAAAGATTTCGTCACAAATCGCTATAGTAATTTATTTTCCTATTTGCGTTTACACTATTTGTATAAAACAAACATAGAATACAACTAAACAACGATGACCAATAATATTTCTAGTATAGGTATTTGTTCTTTTAATTCTTATATCTAATCATGGTTGTTGCAACCATAATCATTAATCCGTCTCAGAAGATTGTAGGAATAGTATAAATATTCAGATTTTTTCCAAATGATAAAGTATTATAGAGCTACTGGACAAAGTAGATACATTTTTGGAACGTATCTTTAGATGCCATTTCAAAAAATGGATTCCTAACCATATTTGAATTGCTTATTTAAAAATCCGAACAACCTGCTTTGTAAAACTTGCGTTTATATTAAAAAATGTAAAATATTCATATTTTAGAATTGATTCAATCCAAAAAATCATATTGCATGTACTATTCATTCTTTTTAATATTCAAACTTATGTGTTATAGTTATTGCTGAATGTATTTGCGCCAGTATTTCGGAATCCACAAAACATCCATTTAAGAAACTTTTACATGATTGTTCCTCCACTGACAATAAATTTTGTAGAACATATATTAACATGTAAAGACCGAATCAATAAAAAGAAGAAAACCGGTTCGGCATTTACTGATGATGGTTTTGCAATGGGTAAATCATAAAATTAATGATATCTTATATTTAAAAACTATCTCATATATGTTTTACTTTGTAGGGCTAGCATATATTATTCAATTACTGGAACAGGGTAGTCAATTGAATTCTTTACATTGGTTTCAATCCGTTCGAGCAAAACACGAACGCGATCGAAAGAATTTGGAAACACAAAAAGATGTTGTTAATAAAGATGATGCAAAATTACAACAAACGTTAGCACTAACAGAGAAAAGGCTAACAATGATTGAACGGGTAAATTTATATTGTGTTTTTAAAATCAACTATGAACAAAATCTGTTTGTCTAATAAAAAATAGGAAAATAAATAATATTTATTAGAGAAAAAGAAAGAAAAAACTCTTGGTGCATTTCAACATTTGGCTTCACTTGAGTTATCCTTAAGAATGATGAATAAATAAATAAGTTGCTGCAACTGTTTTTAGCAATGAAAAATAAAATAATTACTGTGCCGCATTAAAATTTATTTTAGATAGATTGTTAAGATGTATAGGGTTTTCTGTCACCCCATTTGATGGGAATAGGCATGAAGTTATGTATGCAGGTTTAAGATGTAGCATTATTAAATTATTATTTAATTTAAAAGTGAGAAAAGCTCAAATTTGTACTATTAATTCTTGAAAATGATTCAAGTGGAGTCGAAAAGTCGAGCAAAATCAATCATTGTGACTATATTACTGATAGTTTTTTTTTTTAAATAAATATATTTGTTACATATAATCATAAGTTCGTGCGTGATAATCCTTTTATTGTTGTAAATAAATAATAACGTTGAGTTTTACAAACGCTATTTTACCATAAAATAAACTGTTTGAAAAAATATTTAATCAATTTTCTTTTCCAGGAATTCGAATTATTATACTACAGTTTATACAGTGCTAGAATATTTTTTACTGACAGTAGATTTTAATTATTTTAATAAATATATTATATATATATATACATATATACTCTGTTATACAACATATAGTATGTAAAAATAAAAGTGTTTTATAAAAAATTAAAAACTGCGTATTTTCTACCAAACTGAACAAACAATATTAAAATGACTTTTTTGGAATACTTTAATTATATCTTATTAATTCGGCGTAATCTAATAAAATCTAGTAAATACTTGTTAATATGTATGTACATTTAATAATGCAAAGATAACAATATACATACTGAACTAGGTTTGATATTTGTTTACCCTACGTTATCAATAATGAACATCCTATAGTATTCGTAGTGTAATTGATATTTGATTAAAATAATTATATTGAATAGTCTATTTAATATCTATATTTATAAGAGATTAAAGTCAATTATGCATATGGCATTAAACATAACATAATATGAGCCGTTAATATGTATACATTTTATTAATTGATAAAGACAGTTTTGATAATTGGTTAAATAACTTTAATTTTGATTATATAGTAATATAAAATTGATAATTGGTCTATAAGTACTATAAATTTTGTAAATAATTCACATATGCAAGTCTTATTATAAAACATATTTGAATTTTTTCCGCCAATATATAAATGTGTTATAAAATCAATTAATGAACGTTTTGATATTTAATTTGTATTTGATAATTTATAAATTGAATTGTTATTTAGTTTAATAACTTTGAAATTCAATTAAAAATTTAATATATACATATAATTTAGACGTCTGTTTGAACCAGTTGGTACAACGCACGGAGTCGGCCATTTTCACTTCTCTATTGTACTGTACACGTTGTGTGAGTGCATCGTCGGTCATGAGGTACGTCTCTAATTTACAAATATTAACAAAATATTGGTTTTAAATTCGCTGAATTCGATTTATTACACTTGTGACTACATGTATAATCGAAGCGATTGCAGAAACAGTGATTTTATATCGGAAAATTGGCGAAATATGTGAAATTGTTTTGGTTGCACCATGTGGCTTTGGTTTTTTAGAATATTCACAATATGTGTTCCACGTGATAAAACTAAGTTCTATGGATATAAAATCATTTATTTTTATTAATTTACGCCTAGTGTGACTGAAAAATATGGAAATGTGTTAATTATGTGTCAATAAACACATAAGTGTTTAGTGAGTATTACAATATTTATTTTTGGGTTACAGTTCGCTTAAACTTCAGAAGAGGCTTGCCGCCTCTGTTATGCGATGCGGCAAGAAAAAAGTATGGTTGGATCCAAATGAAATCAACGAAATAGCCAATACAAATTCGCGTAAGTATTTTTTAATTTTAGTCCTAGAAATATCATAAGCTGCATAAATTGTAAGTAACCAATTGCTTCATAAAACTGATTTTTAACATTTTATTTCAACTCTAACCTTTACTCTTTTGAAATTCAGGGCTGTCTTAAGGGAGAGGCTTAATTGGTTAGTGTCAGTAGTCCAAAATAAAAAAATGTTTCAGTTCGAGAAGTATTTTGTTATTTGCTATTAAAGTAGTGTTTGATGTTATTGTTGATGTACTTCTTTTTCGAATCTTAAAATCTGAACAATTTTAGCGTAAATATGTAATATGTTTTTGCACTTTTATCTATTTGTAACATGAATTTTCGGGCACCAAAATGCTTGAAAATGTACCTGATGCTTCAGTTTGAATTTGTATCTGTATAAGTTATAATACAGCACAGAATACGAATTGTTTTTTTTTTTGGTATATTATTTGAGATTTATGGCATGAAATAATTTCAGATTTAGCAATAAACGCGATTTTAAAAGATTTTGATCTTTGCTTCAGTAGTATATTTGTATAACTCTTAATTTCGTATAGAATAGTGCTAATAAATCCAATTAATCTACGTTATAAGCTTTATTATTAATTAATACAAAAGTTTCACGATATATTTTCAATAATTTAGTTCTTAAAACGTATTTTACTCTTGTTAAATCTAAAATTTGAACCGAAATGTTCAACTAATAAGCACAATACACTAGAATCGTTTTATCTATAAGAGTTTACACATGTTTTGGACATTTCCCGACTAAAATGATTGGAAATACAACTTATAAAACGGCGGCCACGTTGCGGTTTATTTTATAACTTTGTAATTTAGGAATATTTGTGTGAAACTTTAAATCAAATCCAATATTAACAAATATTTGTATAAATGAATAAATTCGCACTTGATTGTTGGGTTTTAAACGCAATTAGATACATTGGTTATTTATGATTGTTATATCTAACCGAAGTTTAGAAATATAATACCGATGTTGTTTGTGTGCCGATTGGGAAACATTTGAGGTCATGCGATCGTATATGTTTTTAAGTTTTCTGGTTTAAAATCAATAAAATTGATAACTATTATAAACAATGGTTCAAATGTGTCGATTCTCTTAACTAGAACGGATTATTTGAATATTTACTCATGGCCAAATCTTAAACTATACAAAGTTATGGACGTACTCGGTCATCATATTATTATTATTATTTTTTACAATAATCATGCCATCTCTTATTTCATAACGTCGTTATTGTTATGGAGTATAGTTTACTCCAATTCTAGAATGTTCTAATTTTATTGTGTTTGATATCCAGGTCAGAATATCCGCAAATTAATTAAAGATGGTTTGATCATTAAGAAGCCGGTGGCTGTCCATTCCCGTGCCCGCGTTCGCAAGAACACTGAAGCTAGGAGAAAGGGCCGTCACTGTGGTTTTGGTAAAAGGAAAGGTACAGCCAACGCCCGTATGCCTCAAAAGGTATGTTGAAAACACAATAGAATATACCACTTTTATTGCATCCCCAAACTAGTCATGTTTTTGTAAAGACTTGTTCAAAGTTGGTGAAATTTAACTACCTACCTAAATATATTTTAAGCTGAACCGGTTTCACTTCTTTTCTTATGAACATATCTGTCTAAATACATTCATATCTATTTGTGTTATTAATTTTTTCAAACATTCCACTTTCGTGACAAGCGTTTTAAATTTGACCGATTTTGAGTCTCATACTGGAGAAAATACGCCGTTTAATGTGATACGGCCTTAAGTAATATATATATATTTTTTAATTATTTAAAAACTAATATTTATAATGGATTATTAATATTACTGCGGTTCATATTATAATTTCAATATGTTTGATTCATTTCACTTGAAGATGTTAAGTTAAAAATAACTACGCATGCGCAAGTATATGATAACGTTACACATAAGAAAAATCATCAGGTTCGTTTACTTCTAAGAAAATGCGATTCGGCGCTACTGTGTACAGGTGCGAAATAGAGCATTTTGCAGCCAATGTATAAACTAAAGTCTGCAGTCGGTAATAGTAGTTTCTATATTGGAATAGCGACAGATTTAAACAGCGCGAATTTTAAAAACTAAATATATTCATTATATTTTTAATCTCAAGCTTTTTAAACTATTTTAATTAATTTACAAATGAAATATTTATTCAAATTACTAAATGCATCAAACATTATTCTTGATTTATATCAATAAAGAAGAAACTATCAAAAAATGTATTCATGAAAGAACCATCGGGCATTTAATAATTTATAGATTTGTCTTACAAAATTACAAACACGCTCAGCATTGCACTATTCTATTTAATAGTGACACCAAAAAATTACAGTTTTTTTAAATTTCATTTTCCTTTCTTATATAAGTATAAGTTTAGTAATCATGAATCCCTGAGTCGAATCTTGACTATTTTCGGAATTCTGTGTGTGTATGTGCCTGTATGTGAGCGCTCTTCATCCAAAGTTATAATCATGAAACTTTAAACTTAAGATTTGCGTATGGTTCATAAGAAAAGCTCTTATTTTTGAAAAGAATATTCAAACCGAAAGTACATGTTTACTCTAATAATTTTTTGCGAATTCTGCAATATCTCCGAAACTTACAGCAAATATAGTAGTATTTAAAATGAATGATATTCATATTTTGTTTGAAAATTTTCTTCAAACAGTGTACTGGTTAAAAGAAAATTGCTATTGAAATTTTGAAATATCATAATTACGTTGCTATAGTTACATAGATATGGGAAATTATATTTATGACAAAAAAGATTTAGTGAAAAAGTATTTCAAAGGTGTCAAATATTAAAAATATTCTATATAAATTTTTGTTAAATTTTTAGTTCATTTGAAGACTAAAAACTTCCGGCCATAATAATTCCTAATATAATCATTTTTTTTTTGAATGATTAAAATTTTATATTTTAATATCCTTCCTATCTAAACAAAATATACCTACTACGTATAAAAAGACCAACACTACAGATGTATTCATTTGTACTTAAGAATATTTACTCGAAACACATTTGCTGTCATCGGTATATCTTTTAATATTTAAATTCTCGGAACCAAAATCCCTACTAATTACATAGCTATGCAACTTAGGTCATCCAACATTTGTTATTCCCTACAGAATTCCACATAGCATTTACCACCCACCTTCGCGAAATTAAATTTGGAGCGTTAAGTATCCCTAATTAAAATTATCAGGTTTGTGCATTGCGTCGATTGGTTACATGTTGCTTATGCAACGCAAGGATTGGCCAAGGGGGTAGGCGCAATATATTTTAAGCACATTCGTTTTGTGCTTAAAACCAAACGTTAGCCCTATTTTGCTTCAGTGCAATCAACCTAGTCATTACCTAACCAGTCGTTCTGTTAAACGGACAGTGTTAAGTGTTTGTGATAATTATAAAAATGGTAAATATTACTATTATTCTCTTTTCGACTATTGTTTTATTTGGTTATACATCATGTTCATTTTTGTGTATATAAAATTTGATTTAGTCGTAACTAATATGTCATACATCTAATCAAAATGACTGGAAATAATTACGTGCAAGATTTAAGTTAATATGTAAACTATTGTTAGATTTTTTGTCAATTTGTGTATAGGAATCTTAAGTTATTGTACGTGTGTTTTGATATGTTTCTATAATAATTGTATGTTTGTTCTAGGAATTATGGGTACAGCGTATGCGTGTCCTTAGGAGACTTCTGAAAAAATATAGAGAAGCTAAGAAAATTGATAGACATCTGTACCATTCTCTGTACATGAAAGCGAAAGGTAACGTGTTCAAGAACAAGCGTGTCCTCATGGAATACATCCATAAAAAGAAGGCTGAGAAGGCTAGAACTAAAATGCTCGAGTAAGTACTCTTTTACAAATCTTTAAAATTTATAAAGGCCAAATATATCAGTAATCACCATTTTTTTTACAAAGTCAGCCACTTTATAGAGCTCATAAAATATTTGTAATAGTATCCAAGGGATGATTAATAATTCCTCGAAGTCATTGTTTACGATTTCATTTAAAAAACATTACATACCGCTTCATATGATTCAGATGCCAACCAAAATTAATTGAGAAATTGTTTATATATACGAACGAATACGTAATGTCTTTTAATATATAAATAAAATTAGATACTTAAAAACAATATTACACAAACATTTTTTTGTTTATTTAAGAATGTATGGTTAATTTAATTGTTAACTTTTTATGACCTAAACGTGTATTTTTGTGTTTTCTAGTGATCAAGCCGAAGCCCGCAGACGGAAAGTACATGAAGCACGCAAACGACGTGAAGAGCGAATCGCCCACGAAGAAACAGGAACTTTTGCAGACATACCAACGTGAGGATGAAGCAGCGGCCGCGAAGAAGTAAAAAAATATAAAAATTCAGTGTGCACTATGTCGTATGATCTATGTTTTTTGTAATCAGACTCTAGTGTACATTCAAATAAATTGTTTATATACCATGCTGTTTTCTAATAATAATTTCACACTTTCAAATTACCCAAGTTAGAATTTTCTTTTGGACTATTGTTTATTCGCAATTTAAGTTAGGTTACTTAGATCATAGGTTATATTTTGTTAAGATTATTTCACTTACTACCTTTTCTTTAATGTAACTCTTAATTTATTATACCTAGGTAACGGTTTTTGATTAAATTACATTTTGAAATAAATTTAATATTGTTTTTATGTTTTGAATACACATTACTAATTTGTTTACGAATTTTCCAATCGATGATTTGTTGACGTATAAGGCGCGTTCTTTCCGTCACCGATCATGGAATCTTTTTACAAACAATTTTATTAGCAACACTCGCTTAAAATGATTGATTTAGAGGGACGAGGAATGCATTAAATCGATCATACATTGCGGGGTAGGAGTTACAAACGAATTAAATAATTCTATGTTTTGAATACATACTACTCATTCATTAACGAGTTTTAAAACAAACAGTGAGATTTTCCCTAGACAAATTTGGTCCGTCAGGTCAAAGCGTCTGTGCGAAATGTATCAATTGGTTCAATTATTATATTCCGTAATTCGGGTCATGCAAGCGATTTAATTTTGGAAAAGTATCATACATTACAATAACTATTATTAAAAATATAATATTTAGTATGATTAAAAGCATTTATTTATTCGCAATTGAAAAGGATTAAAAAAGTTGAATTGGGACAGAGGTTGAAAATCAATGTTGCCAACATGAGCAAAATTAATTTTTATGGCTGCAATTATATTTTATTTTACTTATGGATATTTGATTTTCAATTAGTCAAATAAAATCTGTAACTGTCAGCTGATATAATTCCAATGAGAGATCATTGAAAGTAATATATACTGTAAGAAAATTGCTAACGTGCAACGTTACCAAACATAGCAAAAATGAAATTGCCAACCTCTGACGTCATTTCGCGGGCAATGTATTTTAATTATTTCATTAGTAATATAAATCTGTACGAAAACAATATGTACAATCATCTCACAATAACGTATATTTGCATTAAACAGAAGCATGCATGGCCCGAATTGATTCATCAAAACTGGTTACAGATAATTTCATTTTTCTACTCCATACTTCTACAAAATAGATATAAAAGTCGTTATTATCAAATTATATATAATTTCATTTTTGAAAAAATGTCTACTAATAAAATATTGGAATTTAATGTTGTATTTTTAAAAATGTTCTAAAGTCAATATTTAGGCCGTTGCCTTATTTGGACATAATAACTAGAGGAAATAAAATGCGAGCGGCACGAATTGTTTATTTATGTATGCCAAATTTGGTGTCAATTCGTACTTCATATCTTTAGAGAAGAAACGACAAACATTCAAGTATATGTATTTTGGATTCCGGACGATGAAAGAGGAATTTGTTGGCAATGAAAATGTTCAATCCAGATAATTACGGACATATAACCAAATGTTTTAGCTCTTCGGTACTACATACGGCGAACGAAAAGTACATATAAATGTATTGTATTTATCTGAAAAAAAAAATAATTACTTTCTTATACGAATGGATATAAGAAAGTATAGTAATCATGAAAATGTTCGAACTCGAGACTATTTCACCTTCCCTGAGTCGAGTCTGACTATTTTCGGAATTCCGCCTGTGTGTGAACGTTCTATAGCCAAAGCTATAATCATGAAACTTTAAAATAGATGAAAATTTAAGATATGTATATGGCTCGCAATACCTATTTTTTAAAAAAATATTCAATTCGGAAGCGCATGTTTACTCTAGTCATTTTTTGCGGTTTGTGCAATATCGCCGAAATTGCACTTACAGTAAAAGTAATAAGAACTTAAATGAAAGATATTAATATTTCACACATCATTTGTTTGAAAATTTTCTTAAAAAAGTGTACCGGTTCTAAGGAAATTGCAATTGAAATTTTTACTATTCTTATTTATATTGCCATAGTTACGCACATACATAGGTATGGGAATTTGTATTTAGTTAATCGTATCAACTGTTTAACAGAAAAATAAAATTGACTCAAATATTTTGAGATAACATTAATTTTTTTTATTGTCACAAATAGATTTAGTGAAAATGCAGTTCAAAGGTTAGTGAATTATTAAAAATATTATATATACATATTTTGTTAGGTTTTAAATTTAATTTGAAAACTAAAAAAGTCCGGTCATAATAATTTGTATTTTAATATCTTTCCTATTTAAATAAAATATACTACGTATCAGAAAGTTCAGTGCAAAACATTGCAGATGTTTTTATATGGTGTTGCGGAATAAAATATGTAGTGATTAGTGAAAACGTGAAAATATTTAATTATCTTTAGTGATTCCTGAAATGCAACTTGTTAATATATAGCATAAATCGTAAAAAAATTCCCGCGAAATGTTTGAAAATTTAACAAATGTTTCTATAAGATAGGCTTTTGTTGGTCCTGGCAACATTGTAACTCTTCACAACGATTGTATCATTGAAGTATGATTTTTGCTCACTTTACTGCAGTGTATTATCGATACATATTTAATTGTCAACAATAATTAAACAATTCATATATCACAACATATGTTTATTAAAATTAAACATTTTATTTCACACTAGTAATACACACAACATACAAATTGTAAAATAACATGGTAAAAGGGGAATGCTTTCGTAATACACAATAATGAAATATAACAATATTTTTACCTCAAATAAATGCATTCATTACGTATAATAAGATACAAATAAAGAAAATAAAAACATTCAAAAAATTAGTATTGCATAATTAATTTTCGTAAAAATGTTTATAGAAAGTTATGATTACAAGGCACTGAAAATATTAACCCCGTTTGCTACTGTCAAATATTTCAACGAACATTTGTTTCATAGAAATAGTGGGTTTATAGACGAACTTTTAACCACTTTCAACTAACAATTAACCACTAACATTTAACCTAAAAAAAAGTTGAGCTATAGGCTAATCAATGTAGCTGTTTATACAAGTCCCACTAACCATTTACAAGTAACCATTAACGTAGAAAGTTGGCCAACTCTCAACTTCGTAATGGTTACCTTAAATGAACTTGCATTCTGCACATGCGTCAGATATAGTTCTCATTTTAGCCGTTATATTGACAAACAAAATAAATATTAGAAAATAATTTATTGAAAAATGGTTACGAAAAGAAGTATCCTAGTCCAAAACAGTTAAATATCCAGAAAAACAGTATATGTAATACACAAGAACACACGTTGAAAAAGAATAACCTCAAAAATAAACAGCTGGCAAACGTTTTTTAATCTGAAAACGGCACGGTACACCCCCTTTTTAAAGCAATATAATGAACTGCGCAAGCGCTAGTGGATAATTGTGTATGAACACCAACATTCTTATCTTAACTTTACTATAATTGTTAATGGTTAGTGGATAATTGTAGTGGTTAAAAGTTCGTCTATAAACCCACTAACTTGTTCAAATTTAGCAACATGTTTACTTCTGACAATTTTATTTTTGTCATAACCCAGCGTTGTTGATTGATATACACTATTGCACTTTTTAGCAATATGCCAATATTTATAGCAAAGTATTACTGCCATAAGAATGCCGTTTTGATTAAAGATCGTTAATTATGATCGCTTAAAAAAAGTATCTATTGTTCAATATTTCTTTTATTTATAAAATAGACATTTCGTCTTAATTTTCTCAAAAACTACCATACTAAATGAAATATGATTAAACATAAACCGCAATTGATATCTCTAGATTGTCATAGATTCGAAATTATAAATAAAATGCGATTAATTTTAAAGATACAATTGTATTAACAAATGCGTGTTTTGAGATTTTAACAAATCATTTTTAATTTTAATTTCTGAATTTATAAATATGTTAATCAAAACGATTCATATTTCATTGTAGTAGAAATTTTTATTTTGCTGGAAATTATGACAAAAAAAAACACGTCATTTTTCAGAAGAAAAGCTATTATTGTTCGCCATCATTACCAGACACAACAAGGCCTATACCAGATCACATATAACAAATGTTTGCCTCTAATGCCCGGTTTCACCAACGTCGAATACATTATTTTAGTCGTCGAATAGTGATGAAAATGTGTTTCACAATTACCGAATAGTGAATAAGTTGTCTATTAAACTATTCTATAATGAGTGATTAAACGATTTATTTTGAAATAAATAAATTGCATTTTGTTTATATTTTTAAAGGTCAACTATTGCACATGAATATACTACCAATATTAATATATTCTTCATCTGAAGAAGAAGATAATAACCAGACTTTTTAACTGCCGTGAACATATACGATGATACCAACATATAACAAAAACTGTCAAATAGACTAATAAACAATGAATAGTAATTTGTTGTACTATTTTCGTTGGTGAAACGTTAAATAAGTTATTGGACTCATAACTTTTATTCGACGAATTGCTATTAACTAATAACTTCAATGTTGGTGAAACCAGGCATAAGATAAGTTTGTTTAACATTATAGATAAGTATGTAGTATTTGAGGCGAGCATTTTGAACACCTCTGTGATTTGGAATAAACCATAGCACTCTTATTTTAAACATTTTAATTGCTTTACAAGGAAAATTATAAGAATGACACAGATAAAACAATATGGAAACTTTCTAAAAGAATCTTAAGATGAGATTTTTTATGAATTCAGACATTATAGTTAGAAAAGAGACTAACATGCAGTATCACATTTGAATAAATTTGAGACTAAAAAATATTCCTTGCTACCTATTAGTTATATTTTTTTATTACTAAACTTAGGCGATTTTTGGCGAATTACCATGGTTAGTCTTACTATTTTCACGAGTGGTTAATTACAACACTTACTAACCATAGTTGCTCATTCAGTTACCTGAGTGTAGTATCAAGTACGAACTGGTCGCCTTATTACGCAAGAAAATCGCGCCATTTACTTAAAAAAAAAAGTTCCCATCTAATCTTAGAATTAACAGTTTTTCAACTGTTAAATCATTAACCATGATATTTTCGTGACTCAAATATGATGACATAGCATGTATTTATGGTTTTACCAATTACTATAGTTACTGCCGCCAAAAATCGCCTCTTGTCTCTTTTTTACAATCCTATGTAGTACTTATAAAATGGCTTTATCTATAATTGCACCATTGCATGTTATTCCCTTGTAGTGTTCATATATAAGATAGGCCATCTGTTAGCTTCTTTTTGAAGTGCATGTTATTTCGACAGTTTGATACACTGACGCACTTGAAATTGATAGATATGTAGTGTCAAACCTTCTTAAAGCGACGGTTTGACACTACATATCTATCAATGTGAAGTGAGTCAGTGTTGCAAACTGTCGAAATAACATGCACTTCAAAACGAAACCAACAGATGGCACAACCCATATATTTATATTACGTTCGAAAATAGAATCACGAATACCACGGTAATAGTTTTCGCGGTTATTGTAAAATGTAGTAAAATATGATAACTTAACTTATAAATGATTATTTATTGTACAAATAGAAAAACAAGAAAAGCATTTTTTAAAATAAATTTATAGAAAAATAAACCAACATCCATGTTACCATTTATGTTAATAATATTTGAATTTGACAATTTAGGGAGAGCGCAATTCTTCAGTTACCGGTGGTAACAGTGGTTTAATTTTCGAACATAATTTATAATTTAAAACAAATATCGTTTTACTGAAAATATAACTGAATATTTGACGGCATCAAAAGAGCTTTATGCTTTGCAAGTACAAATGCTGGCTAAGATTACTTGTGTAAAAGAATATTATTGTTGTTTTTTGTTATCTGGATTAATGGAAAAATCTAACCTCATGTAAACGATAATAATCAAAAACAAAGCAAAAAGAACAACTGATAACAAAATGGGTTCGTGTAACATAAGAGCTCGAGACCAATGATATTTCAGTTCAATATCTTGGATGTGATTTTCAACTAAATTTGATTTTGAAAACCTGATTATAAGTCGACCTTTTGTATCTAAATACTTATACAAAACTGAATCAGGTAACCTGGTGACGGAATATGGTGTTTTTAGCTCAATGTCAGTTGCACCAACTGGCAGGACGATTGATGTTTCCATTTTATCGACTTGCATGTCATCGAAAATATGATCTAGGAAACGAATTTTCAGCACGTAACTGTCACCCTGATGGAATAGATATTGGTAACTTGGAACACTATATCTGTAAGTAAAAAAAAAAAAATATATATATATATATATATATATATATTATTTGTAATTATGATATGTAACATTGAATCGTATATATATATATATATTAAAAAAAAAATCTAGGACCACCAAGGATTTAATGGCACGCGTGTCACATGTGTTTCAAATAATAACTGTGCCGAATGAATATAAAACACTTACCCTAGAGTATAACTAGTTTTCCATCCACCGAATAACGGGTATCTTGGACGTAAATCTAGTTCAACGGAATCTTTCTTCACAACCATATTCGATGTAGAAATATTCCCGTTATTATCCCGATAGTACGGACTCGTAGCGGACGCGGGCAAAACAGTTTTAAACGATTTGATGCTATTAAAACCATTATTATCTCTCATATAATCGTAGCGCGAGAATGAACCTTTCAGCGTGGCTCCGGTGTGCAATAAACTTACGTACTCTTCAATGGCAATATTGCCCCAATGCGACACCTCAATGTGTCGCTTCAACTGAGTTACAGCCAAAAACGGCGAATTATTCTCATAATGGACCATTAGTTCATCGGTAGAAAACGGTTTGATATTATCGTAAGGCCCGTACGTTAATAACCCTTCGGCTAACGTAAATGGTTTTAATTTCGTGTAGCTCTCAATACTTTTTGTTCGAACATGCACTTTTGTGTTTTGCCGAGTGACGCTGTAAGGTGAGAATGTGTAATGATTACCGAACCACCGCACTAGTTGTTTCTCTTTTTGAGATATAGCTGCGGGATAGGGAACCTGAGCGCCCGCATAGATTTCTTCAAAATTTACTTTAAATCTATTTTGCTCAATCGGTTTGATAAATTCAACACTGTAAAATACACCCTCGTGCGCTTGGATTTTCGTTTCCCGTAATTCTAATTCACGTTTAGATGCATCTTTCGCCGAAATAAAAGATAATCTTCCCAAGGAGCCGTTGTCTGGGGCCCAAATGACATTTTTTATCGCTCCATTCCCAGTATTTTCGAATGTCACAGTGGATAAGATTTTAACCAATTGAGTAGATAAGTCGATAGATCTATCTACATTCCTTATTACTAGTTTATTATTAATTACTTCATTGCAATTGACGGTATTTGAACAGAAAATGCACACTATTAATATATAAAAGCATGATTTGAACATTTTAATTTGGTAAATATTGTCCATATGAAGAACTAACCACACCGGCAAACACACGATAAAAATGTACAGAAATGTCAACGTAGCGAGGTGACGTGGGCCAGTGTTGCCAAGCATATTTAAAAAAAAACGACATTTATGTAAAAAATTAAACTTAAATACCTGAAGGAAATGATGAAATTTGCATTTTTTTTAATACGCAATTTTATTGATTAGATACAAAAAAGAGATTTAATCACCAAGACAATTTAAATGCACTAATTAAATTCAACTTTAAGCAAACTATTTGGCAACATATCGTGGTTGACACTAGTTGTTGTAAACGAAAGATGTGACGTACACAGAGAGGGAATAATTTGAAATGGACGCTTTGCAACCCTAATGGACCAAATCAAGAAAACTGACCAATTAGAATGAAACTCTCTTATTTATTTGCAACTGACAAAATTTCGTCAATTTAGGGACGAAATTCGTTTCGTAACGAAATTTGTTTCAAATTCGTAACGCCCTTACAAACGCCAAGGCAGCGAAAAAACATCGCGAATTTTTCAATATAACTTAATTTTTATTACGATTGTAATTTGTAATAAATAAATAACTTAATAAATTAAAATTTATAATTCAGATTAAAATATGTTTTAATTCATTAGCTTGCAAATGATTCCATTAGGGGCTCTAAAGAAATTTTAGATTCAATTCGTTATTAGGTGAGATATATTAGTATATTCCGAAATCGTCCATTTCGACAATAGAGTGCGTTCTTTTTTTATGTTAAACATGTAAATTGATCTAAATATTTTCAATATTGGTTTTGAATTTTTTTTCATGTATTTTAGGAATTTGATTAGCAATTAATTATTTATAATTATAAAATACATTATATTATAAACAAAAATCAAAATTATAACAAATGTATCTAAACGCCATCTTGCGTGTTCAATATTTGAACATAGTGATATGATTGCATTTACAACCTTTTTTACACATTGTTTATTGTAGCTTTTTTGTTTGTTAGACGACTGTTAATTAAGTACATTGTTGTGTTTGATTTAAAGTAGTGTAAAGTGTTTTAAATTAAGTTTTAAGCAGTGATTAGTTACAAACAAATAACAAAATGTAGAGGATGCGCAAACGTTTGACATGAAAGGTGTAGCAAGCAATGGAAGTAAATTTACGGAATGTCTATTTTATTATTAAACGATACAATATAATAAATGTATGACGTTCCTCTGCCGAATTAATAATGATTGTGATTAACCAAGTAGTTTGAGCGATGAGTGCTAAAAAGCGCAGATCTTTGTGTGGTGCTATGAATGTTGTTTGTCAACGTACAAAAATGCATCATTTTTTGATCGTATTACTGCTGTGTATCAACTATGGCATTGCTCACTTGGAGAAGGAAGGCATGTGTGCCCCGTATGGAGGTAAAATTTGTAAAAACTACTTGGATGCACGGCAAGTGTGGTTTCAACTGTCAAAAGAGAGCACTGGCGGCTGGCTAAATGAACACATTACGAAAGGACTTTGGGAAGAGATGGTTTCAGGGCTACGAGAGCCCTGCCGTAGTGCAGCTGAGGTATTTCTATTTGTTTGTTTATTTGCACATTTTGGTGCATATAGTTTATACATATGTAGGTCTGTTCGTTTATCTTGCACTCATTTATTCGTTTATAAACCAAATATGTGCATGAAAACTTTATTTCGATAGTAACAACACATATAAACGTTTATATTATTAAATTATATCACAAATCTAGATAGAACTTTGTTATTTTGTACGTAACCGGTTGTGTTACTTCAATCACTCCACTACGGGCTGCAAGACAAATGATCAAATCTATTGTATATGTTACCGTTAAGGTTTATAATTCGTTATTACAGAGAATAACTAGTTAATCTATGAAATAACTAAACAGGTCCGTTAAAGTATAAAATAAAATCATTATAAACTTTAACTAGTTGTTTTATATAATAGCGGAGAACGTTTCATTAAACTATGAAACACATTTGTATTTAATACTTTAACTTGTGATACTATTTTGAAAAGATTTGATTGTTTTGTTTTTTTTTTACAACTGGGCCATTTCAAACCTAAATTTTGCCCTATTGCAGGAAGATCTCCCTTTTAATGTATCAGTTTTTCTATAAGTAAATCACTCGTTTCCACTTAGATACTCTTTGGGAAAAATTAGATTGATGTTTTAAATTTGTATTTGTAGAGAAGCTCATGAAAACATTCTAAATAACTACCTAGAGTTTTTTTTAAATTTTAATATAATAGCATTGATTTTTACTTTAACTGGAATACAACTGTTATTATTTGAAATAACTAGTTGGGATGTAGAATTATTTTTTAAATTTCATCTTCTAACTAAATACATCGTTAATATATAAAATAACTATGTTATTTCATAAAATAACTGAATAGGGAGGTAGAATAAAATTTATATTTAATAAATTATTATATATTTCGAAAATATATACATAAAGATATGGATTAAAGATACTTTATGTTTCAATTATGATCTGACTATTTTTTTAAATAATTATTAAATATTTGCATATTTTGAATGATTTATTTTCGCGGTGAAATTGATGACTCAACATGTGCTAAAAAATGCTAGGGAATTATTTTATTCCTCCGTTGAACATATATGTCAAAACGAATGTCAGTTCTGTGATTAAATTATTAAATTTTATAAAACTACTGATATTTATAGCAATCTAAATAAACAATTTCCGTTTTTTTTTTTTAAATATTAAATAAAATATTTTTATATGTGGCAACATGGTATAGTGCATGTTAAGTCATAACACTCGTTCCTATTATCAGCACTTTTTGGGGCGGCGCTCGTAATTGTTAACTTATTTAAATTATTATAAATTAATGGTTTGCATAATCGAAAAGATAATCACACAGGGAGTTTTAAGTAACACTACTTTATAGATTTAAACAATAAAAAAAAAACATTCTACCACCCTATTACATGCTTTAACGGTAACATATAGATAAACATGTAGTTGTGCGATTTGCAAATATAATTGGCATTTTATTCTATTCTACTTATGTGTATACATTTGTTTATACCTCAAGTTACTAATTTTATTAATCAAAATGCCCTCTATTGCCATTTTTCGATTTAAATTAAAAATATTTGTCCTAAATCTATAAGTTTCAAAAGAAGATACAATTTTATGTGTCTTTAGGCTATAGATAGCACGATAAATCTGAAGAATTAAGTTTAATTTTTAAATGTTTCGGTATTTATTTAAGACCATTGATATGTTTTTTTCCGGATAGAAAAATAAATGTAGAATGTTTTATGCATCTGAAGTTAGGCGTAAGAGAGTCACCATTTTGTTTTATATGTATAACATATATTCAAATATTTTTCATAACAATTTTTACTTATTGAGCAAAGGAATTAATAAAATAAGATTGCTACATGAATTATGACCAACAACAATTAGTTTTGTTCTTAAAAATGCCGTTTTTCGAACATAATTTTCCTGCCACAATTAAATGATTGTCATGAAATTTGAGTCATTCTGATTAACATATTTATAAGTTTAGAAATTAAAATTGGAAATTATTCAATCAATGAAAATAAATAATAATAATTAAAAACAAACATGATGCTTGCCATATGTAGGTATTATATTGCACGCTCATGGTTCATCGTAATGGAATAAATAGAATACATATTTTTAATTATAAGACATTTTTTTGTAATATTATTGCAGCTATCTTTTGTTGGGCTCTGACCGAAGTTGTTTATATAAAAATAAAAGTATAATTTGCTTTTAATGTTGCATTACAGTTACAGTACATCTCTGATTAATGTTACTTAACGAATAATGTGTTTATTGCGAATGGGTACGAGTTTAACTTTTGTTATAGTGAAAATAACATATTTTTCACAATATTACACTAATTTGTTTATTATAAATATACGCATTTGCTTTATAACGTCAAAAATGTTTGTTAATGCTATTGTTAAAATTATTATATATTTATAAAGTTATGAAGAACGTTAAAAGAATGTATCTGCAGATTCTAGTGTAGTGCTAGGATGCCATGTGACACATGATTATTTAAATTTGGCAATAGGGAAGATGCATAATTTTCCTATGGCAAAAAGAACATATACATAATTATTTTCTACTATTATTATTAATATATAATGCATAAAATTACGTTTACATTAAATATTTATTAGTATTTGAAATTTAACACTAGATTTTTGAATTTTTCGCTTTCCCTTCCATTTAACAATGTTGCCAATCAAGTAAAAATAAAGAAATAATTTTGTTAGTGTAGTATTAGGTCTTTTTTTAATAAGTTTGATCTCGTTCGTAAACAGTAGTAATCTTGAAAAAGACTGATTTGAAAAAATAGAGCGTATTGGAAAGTTTGAAACGTATAAAGGAAACTAGAAAAGTCAAATGACATCAGAACAGCAATGTGCGCCAACATCTAGTAATAAAATAACCCCATTATCTACTTGCAATGTCCTAATCTTGACAAAAGAAAAAACCAAGAGAGAAAGACGTCTCTCTCTGGGCGCGTATACTTCCCTATTGGTTAGATGGCAAATAGGTAAATAAAATATTTCTGCTTCACATGAAATAATATTATTTTACTGTTTTAAACTGCATAAACATGGTATGCGGATTATAATTTTTTTTTTTTTTTGAAAATATATTTATCAATGATTAATATAATAAAAAATGAGACAAAAAGTGGAAACCCCTATTGAAAAATAATAAAACATCTGCAGTGTCTTGCACTTGATTTTCTTATACGTAGTAGGTATATTTTGTTTAGATAGGAAGGACATACAAAATACAAAATTTTCAAAACATTTAAGAAAATAAAATCATTGATATACATACATAACTTCATGCTTATTCCCATATAAATGGGGTGGTAGAAAACTCTTTACATCCATTCACATCTTGACAATCTTTTGCCATTCAAACTTCTTTCGCTTCATTTAAATTAATGAAATCCTTCATACACACTTCTATTCTCGCATGCTCACAACTTTTCTTTCGCGCAACTTAGTCTCAATCATTAATTGAGTCAATTTAAAAACCTAACAAAATATTTATACATAATATTTCTAATATATTACTAACCTTTGGATCGCTTTTTGTGTTAAATGTCAAATCCCAAATTATTTGAGTATATTTTGCTTTCCTGTTAAACAGTTGACAGGCACAGTTTTATAATATATATAATTTTCCATATCTACGTATCCATGGCACCATAAATAAGTAATTTAAGAATTTCAGTAGCGATTGTAAGTAGTAGACTTTATGAAGAAACTTTTCAAACAAAAGTTATGCATAATATTAATATCTTTCATTTCGAATACTACTATATTTTCTGTAAGTGCAGCCGTTTTGGTGTAATTCGACTCAGAGAAGGTCAAAATGTGTATTTCCGTTAAAATCTCATGTTCGAAAATGTTCATAATTGCAAAACTTACTTAAATATTAATATAAGAAAGTAAAACGAAAGGTCTTGTTGCCGTAAAAGTCATTGAATGAACTCGACTTATTTATGTAAAATGTAAGCGCAATTCACATATTTATCAGTTGTCTATAATTCTTAAATTGGCTTTAGTGCATTTTAGACTCCATATTTGTAGTAGAATGATTAATATAGTTTATTTTTGTGTTAACCATTGTAAAATGCTTGAATAACTTTCAGAAATTATTATGCATGTACGCATTCCCGCAGTGCATTGTAACCGAGGCAAACGCGGTGGGTTTACCACTCTGTTACGAAGACTGCATAGCTGTTAAAGAACAGCTGTGTTACAATGATTGGGCTGTCATTGAACATAACAAGGAACTGGGCTTCGTCTTTAAATCACGGGGCCATTTTGAACTGCCCGTCTGCGATTCGTTGCCAAAATTTAATCCTAAAAACGAGACACCTAGCTGCTCCCATGCACGGCTCACTGAGATGAAACCTGAATTAATCACCCGTACTATTTAACTTATTTATTATTAACTAGTGTTGTTACATTTCATAAAATAGATTTATACGAAATTGTATATTCCCTAATTGTATGGTACGATAAACACAACCGGATTTGTTTCTTTTAAGTTTTACGGCTAAAGTGACTTTATTTTAATAGTAAACGTCGGCATTAGTAAATTATACAATTCTTAAAATTAAATAAGTTTAGACCGGTTGTGTTAGTTCAATTACGAAATATACCCTAAATCAGTATTCATATTTAAAAACCAACTTTGGTTAAGATTTGCGGCTGGTTTTTACATGGAATTTATAAATTCTAATTAATTTAATTCGTATTTCGAACTTAATACTTTATTAATCATTAGTCAATTTATATTTAATTATGTCTAATCTTTGTACATTTCAAAATTTAGTTTTTTTTTTCATAATTTCCAAGAGATTTTAGTCAAATTTATGTGAGCAATAGACAAAAATCGACAAAATATATTTTCTATTGTTCACATTTTGCGAAATTGATTGGCAAACGAAATTATCGTTTACTTTCATTTAACTTTGACAGTTGATTTTATTAATAACACTTTTTTATTTTCCTTTGAATTAGATAGACAATTGACAACACGACATTTTTCTGCGTATTTTTTTTTTATTTTCGGTGAAAATTTCATTTTGACTAAACTTGTAAATAAACAAATAATAGATGCTCCAAATATAACTCAAATAGTACCTAATTTCGCTGCCAGATAGCGAACCGTTAATTTCGTTTGCAAATAGTAACAGCGAAAAAACAACTTTTTCTTATGTTTTATTGTAAAATGTTTATAAAATCAATTATAAGTTAAAAAGAGGATGTTTACATATATTTTATGAAATTTAACACCACTATAGTATAGACCACATACTTAATGACACTGTATGTTCAACAGATGTTTCTAAATGTTTCAGATAATTGTGTAAAAGGTCGCGGTCGATTCTATCAGGGTACAGTGAATATCACAAAGTTAGGTCTGGCGTGTCAACGGTGGGATTCGCAGGAGCCACATTCGCATGATCGTCCTCCGATGGTGTTTCCCGAGGTGCAAAATGCTGAGAACTATTGTCGGAATGCTGGCGGCGAAGAAACTATGCCATGGTGCTACACAATGGACGTAAACGTTCGGTGGCAACATTGCGATATACCAGTCTGTGGTTAGTATTTCGTTATACGTTTTACACTTATTTCTGTATAATACCATACTTAGATATTATCAGCTCATATTTTATTTATAATCATTTTACTGTATTCATAAGATTGAGAATTTTATCAAAATTAGAACTTCTTTTTCATATGTTTATCAGTCAATATTGTTTTGTCATTCATCAAACTCTGTTCGAGGTAATCATTATTTTTGTATACCCTTTGTTATATTCAGTGATTGTAGATTTTCCCTTTGTGCACTTAAATAATTCCATTTTCAAACTAAAGTTTCCTAAAAAAAACTGGACTAAAAGTTGTATATAGTATTAATATATTTCATTTTGAATATTACCATATTTTATATAAGTGTAGCCGTTTTGGAGATATTGCAGTATCTGCAAAAATTGACTAGAGTAAACATGTACTTCCGGTTTGAATATTATTATCAAAAATAGAGGGTTTTCTTGCGAGCCATATACAAATCTTAAGTTTATAGCTTTGGCAGTATAGTGTAAAGATCGCAGGATCACTTCGAACAGAATCTTAAGTAAATCCGTTATAACATTCATATTTAGCAGTGTAGTAAGTTCTCTTATGAATACAGTTGTTATAATGAACATATTTGAGATTTTATCACGCTATTAAAAAGTTGTACACTATCATATTGTATTAGTATTATTGATTAGTTAGTATGTACATAAACAAGTTGATGAATAAAAGGCTTTTGCAATTGTTTATTTTGCGTGACGCTAGTTCGTAACTTTTAGATAACTCTACAACCATCGATACAGATCAAAAATCGAACGAGGTATCTATGGAAAAATATTTCACACCGACATTTATTTTCATCATAGCGGGCATTGGATTTGCTAGTGTGCTAGTTATTTTACTTTTATTTCTTCTATGCCATCGTATTCACAAACATCGTTTCGGATATAATCCTACGTCCACACAAGAAGTCAGTATTGATCTGAATAAACTGCCAAGCAATGTTGCATATCACAGGTAAATTTAATCCTTTTTACTAATTCTAATGATGCGGCGAAGAAGAAATCAATTGTTAAATATACCATGTTTATAACATATAATAATCTCATTTATTCCGTATTGGTGGCGCACATATTTTTACTCAAACTTCAAATCTTAACTTATTTATCTGTAAATCAACGTTTATTTCAGAAATCTACCAACATGGCTTACATTTTGTTATATGTTTTATATCTTAGAATTTCTCTGCAATTCGAAAACAACCATTTTATTCCAAAATATATAAATATAATTAAACAAATGAGATTCTGAATATATAAAATATATATATATATATATATATATATATATATATATATATAATATATATATATATTTTAAATAACAATTCTTTACACTTTACAACTCATAATGTAATTGTATTTTAATTTTTGTAATTACTACAGTTTAAGTGGTTACCGGTTTGATTACGTTTTGATGTTTTTACCGGTTTATATTTTTAATTCAAAACGGTTTCGGTTTGGTTTTTTATCTCTACATTAAATCGGTTGTACCGGTTTTTTTCAAGCCGATTTGAAGCCTTGGTGGCAACGAATATGGAAAATAATTAAATTTCAAACACGCTTTTCTTATGAATGGTCCACTTTTTGAAGAAACTTTTCTAAATAAGAAATTCATTTTGAATCTTACAATTTATTAAGATACTGCACAAAAAAAACAACCATAGTTAGTAAACATGCATTTCTGATGTGAATATATTTTCCAAAAATTATTACGTAGTAAAGACCAAGCATTAAAGACGTTTATAGTGGATATTTCTGTTGAAAATCTCTATTTCTACATTTTTTTGTGATTAAAGTACTTATGTATTAATTCGTAGAAGTAAAAAATGAGTAATAACAATAAACAGATCGAAGCTGTAATATAAAATGGCCTAATTAATAAATGAATATTGATTGAACAGATAAATAATTTCTATTCATAACACTGTTGCAATATCCAATATAGAGTTCAGCCCCACGGAAGCAAATAGGATTAGGATTGTTCACATGGTACATACTGTTAAATTATATAATATATAGTTTGAAATTCATCCACAAGGAGTAAATATGTGCCAGATCTTTTTATATCACTATTAAATTCACTGTAGTGAATAATAATAGATTAAATAATTTAATTTTAGTATTTGATAAAGGCACATAAAATTCATTTAAGTTACCTTTCTGTTCAGAAATATACGATTATATTCTGTTTTATTTAAAAAAAAAAGTTTGATTCACATTAACCATTTTTAATAATAGATACAAATGTGATTACATTAAAAAAAATACTTAGGAAGTTAGTATTGTTGACCAAATAAAATAATTATTTCGACTTCAACATGAGAAAGTTGTTGGAGATTTCCTATTGAAATAGAAAAATAATATATTTAAGTTATTTTTTTTAAATTTAAATTACTAAAAAAAATCCTAAAAGTATATTTTCTTTTAATGTTTTACAGAACGGGCGCACAACTGAATCCAAAGCTAGAAAAACTAGAATTTCCCAGAAATGATATAATCTACGTGCGAGATTTGGGACAAGGTGCATTCGGGCGGGTCTTCCAAGCAAAAGCACCCGCGTTAGTTCCTGGCGAAGAATTCACGTTGGTCGCAGTGAAAATGCTCAAAGATGAAGCCAGTCAAGATCTGCAGGTTGACTTCGAACGGGAAGCGTGTCTGCTTGCCGAATTCGATCATCCGAATATCGTAAAATTATTAGGCGTTTGCGCAGTTGGCAGACCCATGTGCTTACTTTTTGAATACATGGGCAAAGGAGATCTGAACGAATTTTTAAGGTAAACAATATTAATAAATTGAAATATTTTAATTCACTGATTTTTGAACATTTTATTTCAGATCTTGTTCGCCGAGTAATTACGTAATGCGAACTGTTGATGGTGAAGCTGGTCGAGAGGTGTTTAAAGATGTGCAGCTAACACATTTAGATTTATTAAATATTGCCCGACAAGTCGCAGCTGGTATGGTGTACCTTTCTGACAGAAAATTTGTTCACCGAGATTTGGCGACGAGGAATTGTTTGATCAATGACAATATGGTCGTAAAAATAGCCGATTTCGGATTATCACAGAAGATTTATTTACAGGTTATTACATTTTAAGCGTTTAACAACAGAAAATTAGTAATGGGCTGCAATTTACTCATTCAGAAAATTCTTGCCGAAATGAACTGCCAAAATTATGCTATTTGGCATGAAATAAAAATTATTTTGCCTAACTTCGTAATCAGTTCCGAAAATAAAATTGAACATTTATTATTAAAACCTCAACACTTTTTTGCTTATAATACTGCATCTTTTTAACAAACACTTCTGACGTGACACTGTAGAGCTAGAAATTGCGTTAAATGTTTGTAGCAGCCTTGAGGAGACCCATAACTACAAGAAATATTTCGGAATGAATATAATAATGATTGAATAATTATTTGTTAATAGGATTACTATAAAGGAGACGAACACGACGCGATTCCAGTGCGTTGGATGCCATTAGAAAGTATTCTTTATAACAAATATACAATCGAGTCCGATGTTTGGGCATTCGCTGTCTGTTTGTGGGAGATCTGCTCATTCGCGTTGCAACCATACTATGGTATGACACACGAAGAAGTTGTCAAGTTTATCAAACAGGGTAATATGTTGCCATGTCCCGATAATACACCACCACCTGTCTACGAATTGATGAGACAGTGTTGGGCCCACAAGCCAGCGGCCCGTCCTAGTTTCCGAACCATCCACCATACGCTCGAAACTATCTACGAAGACATCTCAAAGCTTTGATTCTAATCGATTTTTGTATTTTTCGTATATTTATTAATTGTTTTTAGCTCGCCATATGTACTGTTCAAGCTTAAATATTCAATCTTGTGTCTGTAAGGAATTCCGTTTGATTGTGTGTGCAAATTAATATTTTTAAACGAAAATCGCTTATTGTTATCTTCTTTGAAAATGAACCGAAAACATAATTTATTTTATTGACAATCTTCATAATCTGTATTATTATACTATAATTATTACAGCGATTGGACCATATATCGTCAGTGAACAAATCCAAAATTACCGAAACTTGATTAAATTAATGTTTAAGCTGTTTTCCGTGTGCGGCAATTTTTTTTTTTGTCTACATATTCAGAAATGACAAATCTGTGTAAGTTTGGACCCTTAAATTGTCATTTGGTCAAGCATTTTTGTTTGTAAGTGTAGTTTTTAAAACATTAGTATAAGCTTGAGAAGGATGACGTCACAGCCTATCAGTAACGGCAAAATGTAATATGTTTTTATTTTACTACTCAGTCGTCAAATAGTATTTGTTGATATATTTCGTGTTGTGTATCCGATATTAATTTCGCTTGCTTATTACAACCTCATAAGTGAACTATGAAGTTAGCCTAGTTCAAATCCTGCTTAGGTCAAATGGAATTTTTTATCCGTGATTTATTTCGGTAAAACGATACATCGGCAGGTTCCTCCGGTTTAGATACACACATATGCATGCGACTCAATAATTTCATAATTCTATACCGTACAGACAAACAAGGGGACAGGGTTCAATCAGGTTAGCTTAGGTACACTAGTCATGACAAATATCGGCCACGTACACTTACATCACACAATAATAATAATACCTTAATAAAAAATAACAGAAATATACAAATAATTGAAATAAAATGACAGCAATCTAACAGATATGCTGCTAGAAAAAATGTCAACATTCTATTTTTATTCATTTGTCAACACAATCATTACTAAAACAGAAACTGCATGAAAGTAACGTCACTATTGAAGTACTACTGGTGCTGAATTTGTTTCTTATAAATCTACTATACGCCTAGATTGTTTATATTTCACAACTACCTATGGCGAGCTGCAAGCATTGACACAGCCAATACTTGTTTAATATTGATATAGTATTTTTAGAAAAAAAATGCGTGTAAATTGTCGTGTGTTTTTATTATTCTTGTATGTGAGTGACGAAATGAACTGTTTCTACTTAAACGTAAATATTGTTTATTTTGTTATTGAACGATTCTCTTGTGTAAATAAATAATAATAATAACTTAAAATGCTAAAACACATTGTAGTTTCATTAATTCTATTGTATGTTTGCAAATATAGCGAATAATGTAGAAGTCAATTTAAATGCAGTTACATTAGAAGTAGCTAAGTTTAATATTAATGTAAGTGATAAATTGTAAAAAATGTCGTACGTAGAATAGGTGATACCCAAATGAGATGGTATGGTCATGTTGAAAGAATGTCGAATGAAAGATTACTGAGGAAGATTTATGTGGGCGAAATGAATTGTGTGCGAATACGGGATTGTCCGCGGAATAAGTGGATAAATATAATTGAGCATAAATGCGCGAAAGAAAAGTTGTAAGCAAGCGGAATAAAAGAGTGTGTGTGAAGAATTTCAAAGAAGCAAAAGAAGTTTGTAAGGATAGAGTTAAATGGCGAAAAATTATCAAGATGGGAATGGATGCAAAGAGTTTTCTGCCACCCCATTTGATGAGAATAGACAAGAAGTTATGTATGTATGTATGTATAAATGAAAGCGGTTATAGTAAAGCTAAGATCCCGTCATCTTATGATCGTAGTGGTACAAATGGTATCCCAAAAGGGATTTGTTATATTCAGAATATGAATTCGTATTAGTTACTATAAAAATTTCAATTAATGATCATAATACACACTCTTGTTTGGCTGTATCAGTACCAAAGCATTGAAAATAACAATGCAATGCGCAGAATGTACTGCGTAGACATAGGGCATGTTGTTTATTCAGCAGATATACGTTATTGTAATTATTACATCTTTAGGATACATTGAAGATGCAACACTATAAACTCTGCTGAGCAGTTATTTCTGCGATTCTTCTGCAAATATGCATACATCTCGAAGGTTGATCATCTTTGCAATCAGATTTATACGCAAGCGCATTCATTTTAAACCGATAAAATCATGGTTCTATAGGAGGTTTTAGTGATAAAAGTCGAAAGTTAAAAATTTTAAACAAAGCTTATGTTAACAAAAAATAGGTTTTTGTATTTCTCGCAGTTCCCCAAAGACATCTGCGTAGTGATGATGTCATTGTAGCGCAGTTAATAAAAAAACACCGAAAGATATGTTTTACATATTAATTTATTTATATATATATATATAATATATATTTATATTAATTTATTTAGGAATTTTGAATATTTATATTGGTATTACAACAAATTCTCGATTTCGCGGACATAAATTCTTTTGTATTTTCCGATTATTTTAATAATAATAATAGTCTAGTTGATACGTTTTTACGCTATTTTACGGATATTAGAATTCAACGTACATTTGGCAATATCGGATTTAATACGCGACCCACAAATTGGTCCGTTAGATCGGGGATATCAAATTAGATGTACAGTTTATGAAAATTGTGAAATGAATTTGCAGGAGTTGGAAAATAATATATGGAGAAAAAACAATTGCTTTGTGAATACGCCAACGAACAAAAAAGTGGAATCAATGAATGATACAAATATTTATCAGCTTTTCGCCGTATTAATTATTGTAATTTACTTTACCAGAATGTTTCGTTTAAATAAAAAACGCAACACAAAATACAGCAGATCGTGTGTAACATTGAGAATCAAATAGATATATTTCTATGAGGGAGGCGCTTTTTTTATGGGTAAAAGAAAATTTAATAATATTTATAATAAATGTATATTTTCAAAATTAATTCCATACTCCCGCCAAAAAAAATTGAGTGTTTGATTATTATAAGTGTCGCCATCTAGCAAATAATATTTGTAGTTTAGCTGTACAACAACGCTCATAGTTAATTTTTAATCTTTTTTGCTGAGAACTGCGACAAGTCTTTAAAATCGTATTGTAAATATATTGAAGTGCTGTATTTTGTGATGTCTGTTATTTTCTCCAAAAAACGATTATTGGATATTAAAAAGGAATGACGCATAAAGAATCAAAAGGTACGTTTCATTGATAAAATAAAATCATTTTGTGACATGTAAATCACTATCGCTTTATTATGAATTTTTGTTGGAATGAAATTGTCATAAACAAGTTAATTATTTACTATTTCCTTGTTTTTAGTTCCTTCTCTCGGTTCGGATGACAGAGATGTAAGTTTAACCAACAAAATTTCGTTTATTTTTTAATAGGTTAGGTTTCGTGTATTTGTCTTTATGTCACTGTTTTCGTTTTAAAACGGTTTTAATCGTTTGATCATGTCATTTTTTGAGTCATTATGGTGAGTTTTTCCATAAAACAGGCATCTACATCAACCAATGGTTTACAAAGACCTCGGACTCGAGAGGATTTTTATAAGTTCTGCACATATATCCTAGAATACGAAAATTACGGGCGGCAAATGCATGAAGAGGTAAGAAAAGTCAGTAATCTAAACCAAACGTTTTTGTGAAAGAACAGTGTTCAGTTTTTGTGAGTGGTACGTTTTGTGCAGGATAATAGGACGTCAACTCGGACGCCGCCGCCGTTAGATAGCTCGGGTAGTAGTGTCAATTCTGAGTCTGCCACGAGTTCTGGACAAGAAGAAGATAAACAATCTGATGATGATTCAGGTGAGTGACAGACTGCATTCATTTCTATAAGCATGGTGTCTGCTCATTTTGGAAATCCTGCCACATTTTACAAACTGCAAGCTCAAAACCAAAGTTTCCTGACTTTTTTTTTTTATTTGTGACGAAAATGTGCGTGAGCGTGTGAGGTTAACAAAACAAAACAGCTTTACTAATAAATATTGAATGAGAGATTATTTTTGGAATAAATTGTTGTACATTTCTAAATGAAACTGCTGAATTTTAAGGGGCTAATAAACATATTTTGTTTTGGTGAATGCAATTAAATTAAATTCTTGGATTAGATGGTTTGCTCACATTGCGAAATTATGTGTAAGAAAACAAATTTGAGAGAAACAATGGTTAGAATAAATGGTTGCATTTTTCTATAAGATTGACAATAGATTATTATTGAAGTAAATGTTTCCAAACGCTTTCCCGCAACCAGTTCTCTCTCAATAAGTGATTATCACAATATAACTCCATTTTTTTCTCTGGATGTTAGAATCACAAATTGAATATTTACAATTTTAATTACATATGCCCTGTCCAGACAACTGTTTGTAGATCCATGGTCTAATGGTACTTTAACCCATAGTTTACCTATAATAACTAAAGGAGTCATTCGAATGGAGGTCTGGCATTTACATATTCACACGGCAATGCTGTGTAATGTAATACTGTATATAAACCGAAACGTCAGCGGATCTAAAAGTGTTTCAATTTATTAAACAAACAAAAAACTAACTGTCCAATTAGCTTTTTTAATTAGTGTCTAAGTTCAAGTCGCCATATATATATATATATATATATATATATATATATATATATATATATATATATATATATATATATATATCTCGAAAAAACACGCTCTTCATAAAGAAACCAACAGATGGCTCATCCTATATATGTATGTGTTTGTGTATGTATGTATGTGTTTATGTATGTATGTATCTTAAAATTGTTAAACACCATAAATGCGTATGTGTAAACTCCACTACATTACTAAGTGGTTGGTTTGCATTGCCATAGAAACAAATCAAGAGAAGTTGAAAAGTAAAGAGACGAATGAAGATTCTTATGATTTAGTAACGTGTTATTGTCGCAAACCGTTCGCTGGCCGCCCGATGATCGAGTGTTCGCGCTGTCTGACCTGGGTGCACCTGTCCTGCGCCCGAATACGCCGCACACACATACCAGACGTGTTCTATTGTGCACTGTGCAAACACAACAAGATGCGCTCGCCGCGAAGTGATGCTGTGCGTCCGGTGGCCAGTCCGCCTGATTCACCTGCCATGAAACGTATGAAACGCGGCGCTAGTTTGTAACCCTTCTGTATATAGTTTTTAAGTTTTTTTCCTCTAATGATTTCTCTTCTTGTTTCTATTATCACGATTTTAAACTACCAACAGGCGATTTTCGTTTAAATCAATGCTGGAATTAGTCTAGATCACTTATATGTTTCTAGTATCACAGCGTTTTATGTTGTGGTCGTTTTATATTAGTTTTATGTGGTACGCAACGTTTACATTTTTGCGAACTATTTTTACAACAAGTACAAATATTTATCAAGATTTACAATATCCAATGAAAATCATGTTCTCGATTACGTTTTTGTTCAAATATATAGTTTTACCCTAATCATATATTTACTATATTTTTCAGATTTGTTTATGAATGATGGATGAATTTTATAAATTTCAATATAATATTGTAAATAAATTCTATGTAAATATCAAGATTAAAACATAGTATTTAATTTAAAAAAAAATGTATCCTTTAAATTACCAAAAAGGTTATATACATTTTTGTATGAATTTTGTTTCGTGCAACTAAACATACATATTAAAATTAGCAACATCAGGTGATTTACTTAATTAACATTTAGAAATAAGTAGTTCATCTTTAATTATTGCTTAAATTTGTTTGATTTCGAATCACTAATTTAACAGGTATTTGTAAGAATAGTTCAAAAAAACATTTGTGTGAACCAGTATCGAATTTAAATTGAATATCGTCTATTATTAATGAATTTCAGTTCATTAAACATGAAAAGTCAAAATCAACAGGTTGAATTTTTGGTTATTTTAATTCATTCTATTTTTTATGTTGTTATTAGTTTGATCTCCATTGTGGTAGGCTATTTGCTTTTCACATGGAATACATTTTGTAAATGTCTTGTTCAATTTGTTTTAATTATTACGATTTAATTATTAATCAATTTGATATTACATTATGTTTGACTGTTCTCTTTTGTACTATTTAGTATGCGCCCTACTGGTATGTTTAAAGCCAAAAAAACAATTACTAATCATGTGGCCTGCGCTTAGTTTTGTTGATTGATATTAGAATAATTAGAAAGAAATTCTGCCACATATGGAAGCCTATTATAATTCATACAGCGATATACAGTCTACAATTCAACTTTGTCTACTTTTTTTTTGAAATTCTTTTAATTTACAACTTCGTTATTTGAAATTTGTACAAATTAGCACTAATAGAACATTTTGATACCCTTACACATCCATTAAAATTAATTTCAGGTTATTCTGAAATAGTATGTTAAAATATTGACTTCAAAAGTAAAACGAAAATTTTTGTACCATTTACTACTATTTGAGAAACGATTATCGAATACAATTAATATAATTGCCAATTAATGGAATAGAGGACTAGATGCTTAATTAGGTTAAATAACATAAAAAGGATTGCAGTTAATAGTTAAAAACAAAATTAATTTCCGCTCGCCGTTTTGACATCTCTTATGTCTTCTTCAAGAGAATAATTAGTTAGATAATTTAAAACGTTAAACGAATTATTCTTTTGAAGAAGACATGGCAAATGTTGAAACGTCGAAGGCAATTACATTTTTGAACGATTGATCCTGATTATTATTTAACCTAATATGTGTAATATTCGAATCAAGTATGTCAACATGTATTTAACTTTTCTATCAAATGTATTAGTGCGTTCAAAAAAAGTTTCCTTTTGTTCTAAGCTCGAGTAGATAATTATTTCTAATTACGATTGCATTACAAAATTTGATTCAATATCAATAACCACAAATAACTGCGTACGTTTTGGAACCTGTTAGAAATTTAAAATCATACATTTCTAACTTTAGTTGCTTCTTGTTTAGATAATTCGGATGTGTGGATTGGCTATTCAGTAGTATCGGTGTCTACCAACAATAAATAGACTAGTAACAGGCAGGTTTGTTGTGATCTCTGCGCGGCCGTAAAGGGACAATGAGGGATGGGTATAGTTTTTGATCACCACTAGGATAAAGTGGTTATTTTAGGTTTATGTCGCATATTGACAGCAGTGATCTCTATTTTATTTGTTGAGGCCTGCTGCTTTATCATTCAAGGATATATATTTGTTTAATTCAACTTAAAAACTGATGTATTTTGTAAAACACATTTTTATTAAGATAAGTTTTATTTCGTATACCTAATTTCCAATATCTACCACTGGAATATAATCTCAATCAATTGCTTTTTTAAAACGATTTGTGAAGTCGCAAAAATATCTGCTAAGCAGAGTTGATAAGAAACCGATAATATTCAATGCATCCTAAAGATCTAATAATAATAATAATAAAAACAATTTCTGTATAGTAGTAGAATAGGTTGTTGAATGAAAAATATATCTATCTTACATTGTTTCTGTTTGCTACGCAATGCTTAAGTATATGATGTTGCTGTCTATTTATGATTGGTCTGAGATGGATATAAACATGAAATAATGTCGCTATATGAATTAGACAAGGCCTCATGATTGTTATTATTAAGTTATGTAATTTCTTTTAGTAGTTCATTATTTACTTTGTGTATCCCATGCGGAAGTGTCCTTAAATTCGTGTATATAATGTTATTGATAATATGCCATTTACTCATTTTGATATAATTAGGAAAGAATTAACAATGTGACATAAATGCATACTATTATTTAATACTTGTATATTAATATTCTAAAAAAAACATATACCGAGTCCCGTTGAGTCTGGGTAAAACATATAGGGCTTTATCCAACAAGCTGCTTACGGACAATGCAGAGCGGAACGCAACGAGTGAAGTCTGACGTCACATGTCATACTCGATTCTTCACTCGGAGCGCTTTATTCCTGCATTTACCAAACGCAGCTTATACAAAAATAGAAAACAAGTTATATAATCTTCAAGTGTTTATTTTTGAGTAGCTAAGTAAAAACAGTGACACTTTTAGAAAAGGTGTGAATAATGTATAATAATTTATGAAATATTTTCACAATTATATAGATATATGCATGTAGGCCCCATATGTTATATACAGTTTCTTTCATTTTGCATTTTGAATAAAGGTTTGCTTTTTTAAAGCTCCTGTGCGGGACAGTGTATATATTAATAATGTATAATTATATAGTTTTTTTTTAATTAATGGTGAGATAATAAGCCATGCTCAGATCCGTTTCGATATCGTGAAACAATATGTGGATCTGAGAATGGACCCTCGAGTTGCGTGGATTTTTGTAACACGAATGGTCGCGTGAATTATTATCGTAATCTAGTTTAAATTGTATGTTTGTTGCTTTTACAATTTAAATTTTTAATTATAATTGTCTTTTTTATGGAATAAATTCTAAATTATATTTGAAATAATGAAGTTGCAAATCGAATGCGGAGAGCTCTGTAAAATTTGGTAAAAAGATACTGGATTACAATAGTAATGCACGCGATTACCGTAGGGTTAAGAACAAATTGATGTTCCGATTCGTTGATTATTTGTACTTTTTGATATGCCAATTACTAACTTTGTAAATATGCCCGCTTGTACATATAATTTTAAGAAAAAAATAAGTAAAGAATATATAATTATGTACTACGCAACACATAGTACATTCAAAATTGTGGTTTGAAACAAATATTTTTGCAACGTATTGTAAAGCGAAGTTAGTTTTAACTAAATTGTTTTGAGGAACATGTTAAGGGCTAAGAATATTTCATGATTATTATTTATTGTTAGTAATGTATACATTCAATTTCTCCCTGGTCAGTTACCTAAAATAATAACATACATAACTCAACTGTAATATTTAATATTCTGTCATTATTTTATAATGAATCGTGGCTTTATCCGAAGATATACTTAGTCTAAAATTTGGTCCTGAATTACTTGCATTTAAAATTTTTATTTTTCTATAATATATATATATATATATATATATATATATATATATATATATATATATATATATATATATATATATATATATATATTTAAATGCATCCGGTTAAAATAAGAAGTTTGTATTTCTTGAATACAAAAAGGACATATCGTCGAGTGACAAGCCAGAAAATAAATTTACTGTCGTTTACCTAAATTTGCAATTTTACGTAAACCATATATTTTTTCTAAATTGATAACGAATATTGAAGATCTGTCGCATTAGAGCCAGAGTATTAGAAGATTCTTGTATAGATCATTTCAATTGCAATATTAGATATCGTAGAATTCGAAAATTCATGTTTAAAGAATAATAAAACTGCAATTAAAATAATTGATACTGGAGAAGTGTCCTCTCATACGGTTTTTTGGTTGGATTATGGCAGATTTTTAAAATAATTTCGCACAAAAGTAAAACAAACTACCATATTTATTTAAAATTACAAGTAAAATTAGTAAAAAAAATATAAACTTATGTAACTGTAAATGAATTAAAAGAAGATGGAAATTTAGTACCAAACGTGTACCGCTCAAGGAAAAGAAATTGTTATTTGTATTTCTTTCTGAAAAACTTGTTAGTCGACGATATGTATTCAAGTATGCCAAGAAGGCCTTAGTATGCTTTCGTATATCTGCAAAACGACTCCAATTTAAATTAATATTCCTGTTCGATTACTAATTTGGCAAAACAAATATAGTTTTAAGAAAATAACGATAAAAAGGGCCGTGAAATGTTCTAAATCCGTTTAAATTCAACCCAGAATCCACTTAGTTCTGTTTTTCAATACAAGGCATATACAGTAAATGCGATTAAGTATTGTAATTGTTTAATTTATTGGAATACCAAGGGTTCTTGACTGTTTAATTTTATTAGGAAATGAATCCAATTCAAGAACCAATATGTGATAGTTTATGTGTCGAAATTTTACTGTGTACAATATTGTTTAAAAATGCTTGGAGTATTGAATGTTTTAAAAATCACAGGCAGCTGTTCGTGTTTTTCAATATATTCAATTTATTAATCTGGTATTTATTTTTATGAATATCATATTTAAAAAAGGTTTATATATATATATATATATATATCTATATATATATATAAATAATTGTTTTTTGATTTAATTATTGGAAATTTGTGTACTCAACTATTTTTTATCTTGGTTCATAATAAAAATTGCTATTTTTTTATAGTAAAATTATAAGTATTTTATAGTATTTTAACAAAAGAATTCAAGTCAAACATGACATGTTTAAAACTTTTTGAAAGTCTCGATAAACAAACTGTTACAAAAATCAAGTAAATTTGTATTTAACTAGATACATTGAACAGTTGGAACACAACGGAAGTTTTGGACGCTTATTTCCTGGGTTCTAGTCGTAATAAAGTTAGCAATGATTATGAATGATATGCATATCATTCAACAAATTTGTATGTAATATGTGTTAAATACGTAGTTAACACAAGTTAACAAAGTTTAAAATAAGAAATGTATTATATATTTAATATAGAAATGCAGTGACTAGTTAAAATTCATAGATTTTTCGCGTAAATAAATATATATATTTTTTTAAAACCAGAACTGCTTTGTTTAATAATAATATTAAATTAATAATAATAAATTGTATAAATGCTGCATATCTCTGCTTTGTTACTTTTTTCAAGTAGTATGTTTGTACTGATTTTAATTGATAAGAGAGACTATTTTGAGAGAAATATGTCGTTAATAAATTATTTTGTTTTATGTAAACCTTGTCATATTACTATACATATATATATATATATATATATATATATATATATATATATATATATATATATATATATATATATATATATATATATATATATATATATATATATATATATATATATATATATATATATATATATATATATATATATATATATATATATATATATATATATATATATATATATATATATATATATATATATATATATATATATATATATATATATATATATATATATATATATATATATATATATATATATATATATATATATATATATATATATATATATATATATATTTATATATATATTGATTTTGTTCAAATCTACAATTAAACTATGGAAGTAACAATGCAAAAATTAAATCCCAGTATTTAGACACTAGAGTTATTTTTGTTTTATCAACGCTTGGTTTTAAAATGCTTATATAGTGATTGGTAAGTATAAAGTTACCACTCATTACCACTGGTAAGTATCCGAAAATTGGTAACTTACTGGAGATCATTATTCTGCTATTAAAACTACTCTGCGCATGCGTAATTTAACTACATTTGCCGGTAGCATTTATTTTAAGAAAAATTCAAGGTAAGTTGAAATTCTAAGTTATCAATCTTTGTATTAATGAAAAAAAATGTTTCTTATCGGATATTAACAATTTTGACAATAAAAAAGAACTGACTTAAAATTATATTTGATTGATTTTTTGCGTTATTGCTAGCACTATGTATTTATCTTTTGTACCCAAGTAATAAATTTATAATGGCAAAATAGAGGCAAGATCTTCAATTTAAAAATATCTATAGATTTGACAGATCATGTCACGTTCCTATGCATGCGTGTTTCGAGTGGACCGAAAACCATAGAATTCATCTAAAATGTCTAAAGGATCGTACAAGTGTTTGTTGGTGGTGCATCAATAGGGCATGTATTGTGTGTAATATCTATAGTTGGTCTCAAACAGGACGACAGCTGTGCGCTGGCGAGTGACAAGTTGAATGAATTTAGTAATAAAACCGAAGAAATCTTTAGTAGATAATAATATTAGAATCAAAATATTCTCATGTACATATAAATTATTTTTCATGTTGTAAACCGTTTTTTTTATCCTGTGACTCGTACTGAGATATTAACAGGTTATCTTTATTATATTGCAAATTCATAAAGTTGCTTCTACTATGTCGATAATATTATGATGGAAATGCAAGGTGCACAAGGTTAAATTACAGTTTATTTAATGAAACATTGTTGTTAATTGTATGTTTATCTAACAGATAAATGGAGCGTACTGACAAACTAGATATTCCGAATCTATCTCAGTTTAAAGGACAGCCCCTGGTCTACTTTGACCACGTTTCTGAATGATTCATGTAATGTTTTTTATTATCATTATTGAAGTTTATTGTATTAGGATGTGTACTAATGTTTCAATTCCATTCTAGATAAAACCACTAAATTTATAGATCAAAGAATAACGAATTGCTGAACGGATTGAGGTTTGTTTTTGCTTTGTGTTGTGATTGGGATGTGCTTCAGTGTTGTGTTTATAATGAAATATTAAACATTCAGATATGGATTCGTCTAGAAAAAACGCAATGGACTTGCAGAAGTTGTCCCAGTTCCGAGGCCAACCGTGGTCAATGTGGGTAAATAATCTGGACCAGGATAAATGTACGAGTAAGCATTTTGTTTTCATATTATATCACTATCTATGGTAAAAGTGAGTCTTTCGTTGGTAATCTGACGTTTAGTAAAAAAAAAACATATAATCGCTGATGGATATTTCCAGATAATTCATCGAATGCGTTTTCTTGATCTGCTACCCCCACCCCTCCCCAACCTAAACTTTGCCCTGGCTTAAGGGGCAAATCCCTTCGTAGGGTATGCTTTCTATGTATTTTGTTGCAACTGTCAGATTGCCAACGAAAGACTCACTTTAACCCTATCTATAACTGATCATTTTGCTACAACATTGTCTTTTTTCTAATTAATACAAAACACAATTTTCTGCCGTTTCAAATTCACGTTCTAGATTGTTCTGCATCTTTTTCTGTTCGTTTAAATCACGTTGACATATTTTTCTATCACTTTAAATCAATGCTAGGGCTTTGTCTAACAAACTATCCTAATATATTGCCATCATATAGATTGTTTACATTATAAGAAAAATGCTACCATTTTAATGAATTTTTCTATTTTTTATTGGCAATTTTTTTAATCAATTAAATCTTATTTTTTATTTTTAAATTATTTTTATCATCGCTTCTTAAATGATTTTGCGTCATTTTTTTTATCTTATCTTAAATAAATTCCACATCTTTTTATTGTTGGGGACTAACCGGATAAGTTGCTCTAACATATTATCTTCTTCAGAAATGTAGTGTCACTAGTTAAATAAAAGCGATGGCAATGGCTACGAATTATTACTTTAGGTTAATTTTAAATTGAATAATATTTTAAAAACATATAGACGTTAAAAGTTTTAGAATTATATAAATTATTCCCATGTTCATCTAGGTAATCTGGGATATTAATTAAGTTTTAACTTTCATATTATTTTGAACCTGGTTATTATAACTTATAATTTGGTTCAGGTGCATTTTAATTTGTAACCACACCTAATAACCGAATAACGAGTGTTATAAAACTAACAAAGGCTTCCAATCGTTATTCGGTTATTAGTCGTGGTTTAAAATGAAGTTGGATACAACCATACGCTTTGTATTTTTCAATTTGATACTTTTCTTGTTTATGTAAATAAACACCAGTGTTTTTTTTTATATGACTGTTTTAACTATGACACACTATACAATTTTATTTATAACGTAATTAATGTTCAATTATCGTTAAACATAAATAAACAATGTGACATTATACTATGAGGCTTATTTATTTTATTATATTGTATTAATGTAATGTCAAATTACAAAACACTATAAATAATTTAATATTTGAGTGAACCGCAAAATATAGCGTTATAATTTCGATGATTTCAATGTTTATTATTGTATTATGAGATTAATCGCAAGTATCTTAAATTTGAAAAGAAAACCAATATTCTAATTATTTTGTTT
This sequence comes from Nebria ingens riversi, assembly GCA_018344505.1. NCBI lineage: Eukaryota > Metazoa > Arthropoda > Insecta > Coleoptera > Carabidae > Nebria > Nebria ingens. Next base: position 219,813 of record JADQWA010000134.1, on the reverse strand, counting down.
AGTTTGGCAATATTTTAGTTATCTAAAGAGTTTTGGAAGTAAATTCCAAATCCAATTTTGATTGAAATGTGCACCACACTGAAAATATTTAAATAATTTTAGAATTAAACGCAGTTTTATTTTAAATTTCAAAGAATGAGAAAACAAACATGTTCATGTTTCCGATTGTTTATTTTAATTTTGTGTGCGTATAGAATCTTTCATGGCCGTCCTATTTGTATTGCAGATGTAATCCAAACTCAGAGTCCGGATTGTCGAGTGACTCGACTTCCGCGACATGATATGGGTTTGTTCGGAATCTGTCCGGACAACGACAGATTTTGTGCGGTGCTATGTCAAACATGTGGAGCCGTTGTGAAGCCTCAGGGTTTACAGCGGCATCTAGAAATTCGACACACATCGGATGAAACGGCATTGTTACCTCCGCCACAAGTGCCGGTTAAAAGAACCAAAACGACAAGTGTTAAAATGAGAAGAGAACCAGTTTTGATAGCGCCAACGCCGCCACCGTTGCCGCCTCCACCAGCGGCACCACCACTAATAATACATTCCATCGACAACAGCACATCTGGTTACAAAGCAATTCTTCCTGCGCCCCCGAAACCCGTCGAAACCTCTCCTACGACAACAATTCTCTTACCAAATGTTATCGCTTATGTTCCATCCATAGACCCAGAACCTGCACCAGTACTTACTAATAATATACCTCGCCGAAAGTCACGAAACATCGCTAGTTCTGATCGAAAATCAGCGCAAAAGGTTCGAGATAAAGGCTATGAATCAGATAGTAAACATGCTGTGAGCAAGGATGAAGCGAAAATTAATTATAATAGACAACTAAATAATAATACGGCTAACTTCGTGTTGCGAAAAGGAACGATGAGCAGAACTAAAGACTTCAACAAATTGGTTGCGGAACATCGTGCCACAAAAGAAATGCCGAATTTGGATTTACCTGTAAATAATGTCAAATCTAAAGCTCAATCCTTGTTAAAGACTGTAAGTCTATTGTTGTTTCAGATGCATGCTAGTTATTTTCCGAGAATCAACGAATTTCCGTTCTATATTATTCCTATCCTTGATTGTTTTTGGATATCCTGAACATTTCCATTTATTTCAAATTCCTTATATGTCTGGTAAGTTCTGAGGATTTACCCCCAATTTATCACCTAAACGTAGAGAAGTGACCGTGGAATAATAAGTTTTTGATTATGTTTTATCATCAATTTAAATACCAAGAGGCGATTGTCGTTAATTTATTACTATTAATTAAAATTGACTTACAAAACTATTGAATCATGTATGGAAATTGTCTAGATAGACATTCTTGAGCAACAATATTGATAGCTAAATTCTCATCTAGAAGAAAATACTTGATTATTTCAGACCTTATTATTCTGATTACTTCTCGGTCATAACAGTCTGTTATGTGTTATCTCATTTTCCTCCTTTTCTAATTTATTCCTAAAAAGATTCTCCATTCTCATGCAAATCATTTTATTATAATTTTTTTTTTCTTTCGATTTTGTTATTTTATATGTTATCTCTATTAGAAATGCCACACGCATCTATTGGCAAACGAAATTATTGTTGAGGCCGCTAGTGTCGTTAGCAATATGGCAGCTCCTAGTATACTTTAACCCTTTGTCCTTTACTTTGACAGTTAACATATACATAACCTCACTAAATTACCTCTATTATGCTTTATTAATAACACTTTATTTTTATTTGGGAAGTAATGAAATCGTTCATTTTTATTAATCCTTTGAATTAGATAGACAATTATCAACACGATATCTTTTTGAGTTTTTTTTTTAAATTTCGGTGAAAAATTAATTTTGTCAACTTGTAAATAAACAAATAATGGTTGCTTCAAGTATAATTCAAATAGTACTTAATTTCGCCGCCAGATAGCGAGCTGTTAATTTCGTTTGCCAATACGATTACTAATTTTGTCCAAAAAAAAAAGATGGTGAAGTTAAAAATCAACAAAGTCTATACTTTTTTTAATGTGGCATTCCTAGTAGTTAAATTAAATATGAAAACATTGTTCTAGAGTAGGATAATTTTATTGCGATATGTTGAATTTGATGTTGTTTTCTAGGCTGTCAGCGTCGGAGTAGAATCCAGCGATTCAGGTTTTTCATCATCGAATTCATCGCAGTCTTCCCATCCTGCTAGTCAGGAAACATCACCCGTCACGGACGTGCTGGTAGTGCCACCACTCGTCATTCAGCCAGGCTCGCCAGCACTCGTTCATCCAATCGTAACATCGATTTCAACGATGGCTACTCCAGTGTCGACCATGATCACGACTGATTATCTCACGAAAACCACTGGGTGCATCAGCAGAACAGCAAGTCCTGCCTGTATCAACAACGTCATAACATCTATAGAAAGTAATGTGATACCAGTGTTTAATTGCACACCCCTGTTGCCACAGGTTCGAAATGTGGTTCCTAATGTAATGTCCATGGCTACGGCAACGGATAAAGTTTGCGGTAGTACTAGTAGCGGCCATAATAGTAACTACAGTACAAGTAATAGTAGTAGCAGTTCAAGCTCGGGTTCCAGTCCTAACGTGGTACACGTGGTGCCAGTTACAACTCCTCAGCATGTGTACGCAGTGAACCTGCCTGGAAATCCAGTTCTTATATTATCTAAGGAATCCCAACAAGCTATTTCCCCTGTGCCTATACCATCCGTAAATTTAAATGTGAATACAGAGTCGATATCGGCTACTAATAGTATACCAGTTTTGAATCTAATTCCCCAAAACCTAACACCAGTACCGGTATCACGTCCTGTAGTAGTCTCCCGTGACGTAATCGAATCCCTAAACGTTCCTGTCGTCATGGAAATGCCTACTCTGAACGACAACCTAACAAACATAACTGTCTATACTACCTATCCAAAACCCCTAGTCGTATCCACATTTTCTGCTAAGAAAGTCGGTAATGCTGTTGTGTTCAGCAACAGAAGACTCGATTTTATTCGAAATCAATTCAAATCTGTCCTGAAAAAGGGCAGACGCGTAGCACCGATAAAAAGCAACCCAACTGTACCGCAAACGCCTCAAACACAAACGGTATTCGGTGTAAAGACATTGAACGCGAATACGGCATGTCGGTTTCCGAAACAGCCAACTGTGTCAAACCTTCAAGCTACCTCGTTGCTCGCCCACCGTCCGAACATACTGCGCACACCGTCACAAACCGTGAAACAATCTCAACATATGCCCAAGATCCTCACAACGGGTTTGAAGCGACCCGCCACAACTAGTCCGCAACTAAACAGCATCGATTGCAAACACATGCTATTAAAACCAGCCACCAGTAACATAAACGTGAGCAACATTATTGGGAAAATGATTGTGCACCAACACGAAGTCACGGAAACTGGCGATGGGTCCGCTCCGAGCAGTCATTTGGCACTGGATAAAGTTGTGCCTGTGAATATTAAGTGAATCAAACACTAAGTCTAATTAATGTAATATAATTTAATTTATATAAACTGACAGGTAAATCGTTCTAGTGAAAACTCTAGTTACTCTTATTATGCAATTATATTCCGATCGTGCTGCATGTATGGGCAACATTTCCATACGGTTTATTAATTACTTCATACGAAAGCGTTATAGCTTTCATATTAAACTACAATGAAAGAATTATATTTGTTTTTTTTTTCGAATTTTTTCAATTTTTTTCTTATTTAATTCGAACAATTTTACGAGATTTTCAATATTTTACATAATACAGTTTTTTTTTTCTAGTTCACTTTATAATCTAAATGATTATTTTTACATATGAAATTTAACAACTTCTCGTATTGCTTATATTATTGCAATGAATTCAACACATTGGCTGGTACAATGAACTGAGGACATAAGTCAGTTTTAGCTATTCCATCGTAAGTTATTGCTATGGAAACTGTGGTTATGTGCAGTCGAATATAATATTAGTTGCTAAATGGTTCAAATGAAGCAATGCAACGCTGTTGCTATCATTTACCGGAGTTAGTGTTATGATTGACTGAACACGACCACATCGATTTGATTTGTAAAAATTACATAATAGGAGAGAGATATCTAAAATCGACTTAAATCTTTGTCACAGAAATTGGTCTAATTTTATAAGATAACCATTTCTACAATAAAAGAACAAAGCAATTATCTTATGATATGAAAAAAGAGAAATCTAGGAACAGCTCTAATTTGATATATTTGTTGAAAATGTTACTTTTCCATATATTATATGTTTAACAACTAATAAGAAATTTGGCATTAATTGTTTGTCTATTACAGGTTAAATATTTTAACCGACTTGTCAAATACAGTAATATCCTGTTGATATTCGTCACATAAATTCAAATTATGTTCAAAGGCTTTTTTTCGAACCATTACAAATATTAAATTAATGCATCAGCCGGAAACATGCACAAGCGCGACATACACGCTTTTCACGTATGTGCATATTTATTGATTTCAATTGTGCATAATTATAAAATATCATTAATCGTTTGACCCAGAATCAAACCAAAATGAATATGGTATTAAATGTGTTACATTTGTACTGATTTGTGCTTACATATATTATTAGTAAATGTACATTAATACAAATGTCATACATTTAATATTTAAGACAACATTCATATTGGTTTCGTTTTCGAATCAGCTGAATATGAATATTTTTATAATTTTGCCCAAATAAAGTTTAGTATACTTGATGAAAAGTATGTTTCCTACTTGTCTGTGTTTAAAATAATACATTTATAGATAAAAATGAAATTATAAGACTTTTTTTCTCTACAACTTTCAATTTAATTCAAGTAAGTAATAAATTATCAACCGGCTACGACAGACAAATTATTCATCTTCAAGGTATTCGGGGTAATAAACCCGGATTACCTTAAAGGTATCTAATTTAATGGTTGGTAAATTATTTCTTTCCTGAAATAAAATGAACGTTATGGACACAAAAAATGTCTATAATTTCACAATTGAGTTAACTATCTTAGTAAATTTTATTTTGAATAATTTGCAATAGAGTTTTAAAAAAATGTACATAAAATGTCAGTAACGTCTAATGCGCATGCGCAAAAAATCAGTAATGTCTGCTGACAAATGGGATATTACTGTATTGGATAATTTACGTGTTGCTCTGTTTCTTTTTCTATTAGACTAAGATCGTGCAAGTTTCCATACCAGCCATGCTATGTCAAATATATATTCCTTTATTGTGCAATACTGCAAATTGTATACAAAAAAAATAAATAATAAGAAATAATATTCACGATGGTATCAAAATATTCTAAAAAAACAAAAATAAAAAAAAACGTAAGAGTGTTCTTATTGTTTTACTGTTACAAGATGGTTTAGTGAGAAAAATAATTGTTCTGTGGTATCTGTGAAAGGACATATTATACCTTATGTGAATTAGATAATGTTAGTTTAATGATGTAAACAAGAGGAGCCTATTTATTTATTTACAGTGTTATATATTTAATTTAATTATTTTTCTTTTGTCATGTCATATATCACATACCATATTTATGTAATTAAAGATCTGCTATCGATACAAATAATGATTGAATGATATCGTTATATTTGTATTGTTTTATCACAATGATATGTCGTATTTATTTATTTATTTATGTTTTACTTTCTATTTTTCAAAAAATTATTAATTGTAGCAAGTTTTTCGCGTAGAGTGCGTTTTTTTTAAATGTTTCTTTATTATGGTTTTACCATTTCCATTAGTAGAAGCGTAATGTATGTGTGTATTTTAATAACAGATCTTTAATTACTAGCGCGCATATGTATGTACTCATTGTCAGACTCACAATTTTGTACTTTTTTAAATTTAAAAATTCAGTATTATTTTTCATATAAATGCATTTGTTTTTCACTAAATACTACTACAACTACTCTCTATACTAAGCATTTGAATAGAGAGATAGAGTGAGAGGGAGAGAGAGAAAATGTATGCATTGTCGTGTATCATATTGATGTGATATTCACATTTGCAAGCAATGCTCTCCAGGCTGTGATTAATGCCAATTTCCTGGCCTGTTTAATGTGTAAAAAAAGCAAACAAAGAAATCTCGACTTTACTATGATATCCAATTCAGAAAATATGCATGTATCTGATACGTCCCTGGCATTATATTGTTGTTTAATTTAAAATACCTAATTCTGATTTATCTTATATTTTTTCAAAAAATAAAACATTTTTGAGTTCATAAGCGAGTTATTGGCAATAATTATTTGATGTACCAGTTGACACACACGTCTGTTACATATCTGATATTTACATTTAGGATGCAAAAAGAGATATTCATTTTGTATGCTGTAAAGAGACAAGTTCAAATTTGTACATATAAAATAGTAATGTATTTTCAAAGTGCTGTATTTGACGACTTTATAAGTGACTTTAATACTTAATAGAGTTCTAATTGCTTTATTCAATTAAATTTGTTTAGATATCTCAAAACTTCCTAAATTGACTAAGGATACTTTTCCTAAATTACCTGGAAATCTTAGGATCATAATGTATCAGATAAGTAACAGAGACGTGCTGGTTGGTTGGAATAATAATTGTAATCTTGGATTTGCGTTTTGTATTAATTATAATATCATTAGTGTACTTTTTACATTCATTTTTGCTTATATGGGTAACTTCAAGGTTATCGTCTACTGAGGTTTCTTGAAACATGGGAGACATTTTAAACCAATAAGGGATCGTCAAAAAACGATTTTCCCCGAAAATGTACTGCATAGTACTTCCAATATGGAAAATTCTTATCACATATTACCTTGTTAAGTAGAACATGTGTCTAAGCAAATTTACTTATGATGCCCCAGGTACCCTAGATGACGTAACCTATCATGTTGTCAGTTACAAGTATTGCTCTTTAATTGTTAGCTATCACTTATCAACAATGTATCATACAGTAATCGCTCACCAACCATGATTTTGAGAATATGTCATTTTTCTTAGTCAATATTATTATTTTCATGTATACGCGGTTTGTACATTTATTTCGATGAGATTACTGTATTATATTGTGTGATACTACTGGGAAGAAAGTCGACGAGTTTTGGAAATAAGATTCGGATAAAAAATTAATTTATATTTATATATCACATATTTAAAATTTCATGTGATATATGTCTTCATGGTGAACATAAATAAAAATGTAAATATATTAGTCGTGTTTATTTGTGGTACAAAGGGGGAACATTTTTTTTTTTCATTTTGGTGTTTAACAACCTTTACTACATACACATGTATGTACATATTTGCTGTTCGTGAAATAGAGACCGGTTGTGACGTGTCATGAAGGGGTTCAATGTGATGCGGGTTTGAACTAGAAGACGCTGTCACCTTAGGTAGGTTTCTGTACCATACCATACCATTTTACCTATATATGAAATGGAAGCGATACACCTAGACGTATCTATGCATGTTGGGTGCCCTATTGGTGTATATAAGTGTGTATGCGTAATGTGAGCCTTTCGTTTCGTTGTCTCTTCCTCATTGCAGCTGGCGTGACACACGCGTGCCGTTCCGCCTGAGCCGAGGGGGATACTACACCACTACCACTATCCCTTTATCGTATCGGTCAACCCATGCCGTACCGTGCGGTGTCCTCTATATGGGGTGGCCTGCTTTTATACATACGTTACGTACTACATATGTACTCTATTCTGTGCGCTCAGCCAAGTATTTCTGAACTATCACAAAATTTTATTCTGTACACTCCGTTTAAAAAATATGCTGAACGAGGACAACCTAACGTTATGCCCAACCAATTTTTGTTGTTGTATTGCACAAATTAATCGATTATTTATTAAATAAATACAAAATCTGTTGATTTTTTTTAGAACCCAAGGCCTTCTTTTTTACTGCTCTAAACACTTTTACCTCTATTAGCAGAAAATAAAACTGAATGTATCAAAAACTTAAGCAACATGGTACAGGAACTACATCCGACACATATGCTCTTTAAATGTGTTTTTGCATGCTACACATTTTCAAGTTGAAATATTTTTGTAATAAATATGAATTTTAAACAAATAAATAAATATAATAATTTATTAGCATTACAAGAACAAAAAAATTCTTTCGAAAATTATTAATTTTTTGTTATATTAAATGGATTTGTTTACACGTTCAAATCGTAATTAATTTAATTGATATTTAATTAAAGGTTGGGGGAGGGGGGGGGGGGGTCCGTTAGAATGTACACTGTTAAATATAAATCTACATGAGTTTTTATGTAAAAATACTCAAAAATTATGTAATTTAAGTAAAATCTAGTAAAATTACACATTCGTTTATTTGTAGATTTAGAAATGTTCATACTTAAGTGCTTATAATAATATTCACTGGTGCTTTTTTCCTAAAGTCTTAAAAAAATAAAATTATAGTTATTGCGTAATAAAAAAATGTTAGACTTTGCGTTATAATCCTATGAAAAACAGCTTAACTAATGGAAAATAATTTAACTTTGTTTTGAAAAAAAAAAAAAAAATTAAAGGCGATTAAAATATATATAATCATATAAATAAATACATCAAATTTTTATTTTATTTCTGTACTTATCAGTTATAAATATTCACTGGTGCTTTTTTCCTAATGTACTAAAAAAATAGTCATGGTTATTGCGTAATAAAAAAATGTTAGACTTTGCGTTTCAATCATATGAAAAGCAGCTTAACTAATGGAAAATAATTTAACTTGTTTCGCAGACATATACTTGTTTTGAATACAAAAATATAAAATAAAGGTGATTAAAATATATATATATATATATATATATATATATATATATATATATATATATATATATATATATATATATATTTAGTCAACATTTTATTTTCATTTCTGTACTTATAAATACATCAATCAATAAGAATAGTTCAGGTATTAATGATTACATGAATATTGAATCCTTTTAACTATCGCTAAAATGAAACAGCATTCCTTTAAAATATTGCTTAAATAAATTAACATTTATATTTTCGGTAAAATTAATTTGGATCAAAATAAGTTAAGGTGACATATAAATTATTTATAATCCATTAATGAAAACGAAACTTATGCGCTTCAACAGCGACGCAAATGTATCTTTTTAATAAGAAATGCCGGCTTCGTGTTTGTTAAATTTTAAATTATATATCTTTTATGTAACATGTTTTGCCGAAAAAGTTATTATTGCCATTACTAATAAACGATTGACGAGGAAGATTTATGTGGGCGAGTATGCAGGGTCGTCCTCGGAATAAGTAGGTAAATATGATTGTGAATGAGTGGCGCGAAAGAAAAGTTGTGAGCAAGCGGAATAGAAGAGCGTGTAAAGGGTTTTCTACTACCCCATTTCATGGGAATTGGCATGAAGTTATGTATGTATGTATGCGTGAATAATTATATTTTCTTGAATGTTTCAAATGTTGTATTTTAATATCCTTCCTATCTAAACAAAATATACCTACTTGAGAAAGTTCAGTGCAGATGTTTTATTATTATTCAATAGGGGTTTGCTCATTTTGTCTTTTTTTATGTTAATCATTATTGATAAATGTATTTTCAAAAAAAAAAAACACATACAATTATTATTTATGTATGAATATAAAAGCAGTAAAACAATATCATTTCATGGGAAGCAGAAATATGTTATTTACCAATTTAATGAATTTGAATGAAGCAAAAGCAGTTAGCAAGGATAGAAGAGTTGAATGGCGAAATATTGTCAAGAAGTGAATGGATGTAATGGGTTTTCTGCCATTCCATTTGATGAGGTTATCTACTTTTTAACCAACTTTTATACAGAATTGAGTGCCCACAATTTCTCTCTCAAAAGTAAAATGAGATAGACAGAGGGATAGACAGACAGTCAGATGCAACAGACAGACAGACAGACAGAAACACACACACACACACATACAGATGCCATTTCTGAAATAGTCCGACTACTCAGGGAAGGTCAAAAGGTGTATTTCTGTTAAAATCTGGAGTTCGAAAATTATCATGATTACAATACTTCCTTAAATACATTCGCATGAGAAAACAAAAATAAATGACATTTTCAACCATTAAAATGTTTTATTAAATATAGGAATGGTTTCGAGAAATTTTATTATTTCTAGGGATGCAAGGTTATGCGTGTACAGTGGTGTTCTTGTGCCATCGTTGATGGATGGATGGAAGTGAATGTTGGGTTTGGCAAGCCAAGCCTAAAAGGTGCCTGACTGCTGTCGAAATTAAGTTTTAAAGAGGCGTGAGTGTGTGCGCAATGCGATATTGTAAAAAATATCGTACGTGGAATGGATGAGAGCCAGGTGAGATGGTATGGTCATGTTGAAAGAATGTCGAATGAACGATCGACGAAGAAAATTTACGTGGGCGAGATGAATAGTGTGAGAATGCGGTGTCGTTCTTGGAATAATTGGATGGATATGATTGCGAGTGAGTTGCGCGTGGGAAGTGGAATGGAAGATCGTGTATGTAGAATCTAAATGAAGCAAGAGATGATTTTAAGGATAGAGGTAGATGACGAAAGATTGCCACTCGATTTGATGGGAATAGGCATGAGATTGTATATGTACTTATTGGAGGTTACGTTAAAAAACCGATAACAGCAAGTGTAAACAGTCTGATAAAATATCTGACAACTGTTCAGCACCTCCTGCTCCTAAATTAAAGATATTTATTCGTGTGTCTGATTGAATGTATTCATTCATATTTGTTTACTGGCACATTTCAAAATTGGCTATTCCTGTTTTTGCAATAATCTTTTCAACTTGAACAAATAAAAAATAATTGCGTTATTTGGATAATAACAAGTAACCAATAATAGCGCTGTTTTTTACTTTTACGAAAGTTGTATGTTGTTTCATCTTTTTACTTTCTTTTACGAAGTAATAAGTAAGTATTGTAATCACGAAAAAAAAAATTCTCGAAATTTTTACGGAAATACACATTTTGACCTTCCCTGAATCGAGTCTGACTATTTTTGGAATGACGTCTGTGTGTGTGTGTGTGTGTGTGTGTCTGTGTGTCTGTGTGTCTGTGTGTCTGTGTGTATGCGCTCTACAGCCTACACTGTTGAAGATAAAATTATGAAACTTTAAACTTAAGATTTGTATATGCCTGGGGTGAAAACCTCCTATTTTTGAAAAGCATATTCAAACCGGAAGTGCATGTTTACTTAAGACTTTTTTTGCAATTTCTGCAATATCTCTGAAACGGCTATACTTGCAGTAAAAATAGTTAGAATAACATTGAAAGATATTAGTATTCTGCACAACTTTTGTTTGAAACATTTCTTCAAAAAGTGTACCAGTTACGAGAAAATTGCTATTATCCTATTTATATTGCCATAGTTACATGGGTATGGAAAATTATATATAATAAATCGCATCTACTATGCATGTCAATTGTTTTAAATATTCCAATATTTTGACATTTAACATTTATTGTTAGTGTTACAAATTAGTTTAGTGAAAAAGCGTTACAAAGGTTAGTAAATAATTTAAAATATTATATATAAATATTTTCTCTGGTTTAAAGTTAATTTGAAAACTAAAAAATGTCCGGCCATAATAATTTTTAATAATATGTAATGAATAATAATATTTTCTTTATACTACTATAAAATCCAACATTTAAAATCTGAAATACATATGTTTTCTTTGGAAATCTGACAATAAACTAACTTTACACTTTTATGGGACAATGAATGAAAATATTTTCTTGAAATGTTAACATTTTTATTTATATACTATCAAATCTAAATATACTGACTACGTAAAAGAAAGTTTAGGGCCAATACATGGCCGATGTTTAAATATATTAATTGCAATGTGCATAATTGAAATATGATTAGAATGCGAATTCTCTATACAGGCAACCCGGAATAGCTTTAACCGCGAGCTTGATGTGCGCAGAACACTTTTCCCGCCACCATCACTGTACAATATACTGTTTATAATCTTCTAGTTTTCTATCTATAGGTGCCGCTCACTCTTTCTTCTGCGCATATCTCACGGTTCAGGCTATTCCGATTCGCCTGTATATTATTATTGTATCTAACCAACAATAATAGCTTTTGTTTTAAAAATGGGTTTCTTAGTTGATTCATATATTTTTTATTAGGGCAATTTAGTAATACTATTTGTGCTTAGCGTTGAATCAATTGTTATTTATTTTAACTTTGAAGTAATTATAGTGAAAGTTGAACCATTTTCTAACAATTTTTTATTGTGCAATATAGTTTCTTTTTTACTCGACCCTAATACGTTCAGTATTTGAGAATTTTTCGATGTTTCTTTTTAAATTTGAATGTCTAAGACGACGTAAATAATTTTCTTACTCTGAAAATGAAAATAATAATTTTGTATAGCATCACATGTCGTGAGCTCTAAAAATTCTACTACTAACTACAAGGTTAAAAATGTAATAAAATTAGTTTTAGAAAAAAGTATCCAAAAGTGTTTTCGTTTTTACTCCCAGAATATTGCACCTATGGCATAATCTTTAATTCAGATCGATTCGGAACCAGAAAATCAATGTGATCTTAATTAATACATAAAACAATTTATAATTACACTTGTTTATATTAAATCAGAAATTAAGTTTTGAAATTAATATTTTATACTTTAGTATCTAAATTTTTTTTAAAACATTTATTGTTTAAAACCAAATGGATTTTCTGAAATTGAATCAATCTGGCTTACTTACAAATATATGTTAATTATAAGTAGTAAAAATTAGTCTATTAATAGGTATTTTAAAATATTAAGTAAGGATAGAGTCGAATGGCGAAAGTTTGTCAAGATGCGAATGGATGTAAATGGTTTTCTGCCACCCCATTTGATGGAAATAGACATGAAGTTATGTATGTATGCATGTATTAAATTATATATAATATTAGGTATACGTTTTGATAACGATGGTGACAATTCTGACTGCAGATAAATGTTCCGAAATTATATTTTTGTTAAACAATTTATTATTAATATGTTTATCACTTATTTATTCATAAATTCTGAATAATGAAAATCTCATGAATACTTATTACAATTCAAACGAAATTAAATAGTCTACATATAAATATCTATTATTAGAACTTTTATAAATACAATTTGCAGTAATCTACTACAAAATAGCGAATACACGTCAATAATGTCGAAATTATTGCATCTACTTAACCACAAACTGTTTCCCTTTATATTAATAATATAATGCCTGGTCATATGCAACCTACGGTGCTTGTCAGCTAACTTTGTTGGTATGATTACGTTATTTTGATAATTTACTCATTCAGTAGAAACATAGAAAGTGCTTCACTATACTGTTTCTGTTTCATTAAAATATTTTTTTGGTATTATATTCAAAGCAATTGATTTCATGTAAAAACTTAAAAGTTATTTATTCTTCTTAGTGCTAATTAAATAAGTATGTTTTTAAGTTATTAAGGTCGAAATAGTTAAAATAAATATTTTATGTTATAAGTACTTCAGTGAAATATGAGCAATATAGTAGCATAGTACTTGTTGTTTACTTAAATTTGATATTTTCCGTAGATATAATGATCTGAGAACAGTATTAGAGGATACATTTTCTATATTGAGTATTTCAATTGCAATCTTCACTTAAAATTCGTTTTAAAGGGATTATGAAAAGGAATTTTTAATTCTAAGCGAACTAATATTACAATGTAAATGATTGATTACCTACATGAAAATTCTATTCTTATATTGTACTTTGACAGTAATAATATGGTCGATTTTCATTATTAGGTATTAATTTCGCAAACATAAAATTACTAATTTAAGTAAACGATAGCCTTATGGTAAAAACCAAAGTGCTTAATGATGAAAGAAAATAAAATAACACTGCTACGCATTAATTCTAAAATTTTAAAAGATTTATTTTGTTTATTCACATCCGTCTTTTGAACTCCTTGTGAAGGAATTTTATATGCAACAAAAATAAAAATATCTGCAGTGTTTTGCACTGGACTTTCTTATACGTAGTAAGTATATTTTGTTTAAATACAAAATTTAAACATTCAAGAAATTATAATTATTCATTACACTATATTAGAAATTGTTATGGCCGGACGTTTTTTAGTTTTTAAATGTACTTAAAACCTAACAATATCTTTATATATAATATTTTACTAATCTTTGAAACGTTTTCCCACTAAATCTATTACTGGCAATAGATGTTAAATGTCAAATCCCAAATTATTTAAGTCTATCTTGTTTTCCTGTTATACAGTTAACAGGCATTGTTGATCCGATTTATTAAATATAAATTCCTATACCTACGTAACTATGGCAATATAAATTAGAGAAGTAAGAATTTCAATATCAATTTTCTTGTAACTGGTACAGTTTTTGAAGAAAATTTTCAAACAAAAGTTGTGCGTAATATTAATATCTTTCATTTTAATAGTAACTATGTTTATGTAAGTGCAGCCGTATCGGAGATATTGCAGATACCGCAAAAAGGACTGAGTTAACATTCCGGATTGAATTTTCAAAAATAGGTTTGCTTGCAAGGTTAAGTTTAAAGTTTCATAATATTCAAATGAACTTAAAATCTAACAAAATATTTATATATAATGTTTTACTAACCTTTGAAACGCTTTTTCACTAAATCTATTTGTGACAACTAATGATAAATGTCAAATTATTTTATTATTTATTTTATTTTCCCAAATAATTGACATACATAGCTGATACGATTTATTAAATATAATTCCCCATACCTACGTAACTATGGCAACATAAATAAAATATTTTCTTGTAACTGGTACACGTTTTGAAGAAATTAAAAAAAGTGATGTCAAATATTAATATCTTTCATTTTAATTGTATTTATATTTACTGTAAGTGCAACCGTTTCAGAGATATAGCAGAAACCGCAAAAAAATACTTGGGTAAACATGCACTTCCAGTTTGAATATTCTTTTCAAAAATAGAAGGTTTGCTTGCCAGTCATATACAAATCTTTAGTTTAAAGATTCATAATTTAATCTTCAACAGTTTAGGCTGTAGAGCGCTCTCTATCTCTCACACACACACACACACACACACACACACACAGCCAGTCAGACAGACAGACACAGATACATACAGACACACACGCACGCATACACACATCGATGTCATTCCAAAAATAGTCAGACTCGATTCAGGGAAGGTTAAACGGCGCATTTCCGTTAAAATCTCGAGATCGAATTTTTCCATCATTACAATACTTACTTATTACTTCGCATAAGAAAGTAAAAAATGCGTTTTTTTTACAGATTTTCCTGGAAATATAAGTCTATCGGATTATTGCGAACGACACATTGTGAGCACTCGTATTACGTGTGTTCTATATTTGGTTAAAATCTTCAGAGAATGAGCGACAAAATTTGGTTTTCCGAGTGAATGAGCAACATACTAAGTACATATATTCGAAATAATATCGATTCCGTAGTACATACAGTGAACTAACTAGAAATTATGTATTTAATTCCCAAATGAGAAAAAATGTAAAAAAAATGAATGTAGGTAACATCCCATACATTAAAATAGTAATTAAAAGGATGCCAGAAACTATTTTTATAGAGTTTTGCAATAGTCGGGCTTTTAATGTTGTTCATACATTTAATTATCCCACATATTTTATTTATGTTAACATTGTTTAATAGAAAATAAATATATTCCAATGAAACCGAAAAAAATGATTGAAGTCTCTATGATCGCTACTGTATATTAAATAAAACTACGTTTTGTATTTCATGACATATTATGTGGTTGCATGATGGAACCATAGATAACTATTTACTGTGCCTTATAATTGTATAAACACCAAAAAATTAAGCGTCTGCATATTTTAGTTCCCTTTACGTAAGAAAAACTAAAAGTAGTTTTTTTTTTCTTATTGGCTTTCGGGTCTATGCCGATCCGGTTGGCCAGCTTTGTGATTTTATTACTTGACGTTGAGTTTGTTCATTCTGATCGAAGGTACAAGTTTTTAGCCAGCGGGGGCTGTTGTTTATCTAAATATGATAAACTACGCAAATATTTTTTGCAAAATTGATATCGAATATTGAAAATTTGCTATATTACAACTATAAAACAGTATAATACAATAATTTTTAGCTTGACGTATGTACGTAATACCGAAGCATTCAGCCATATGTATGTAAATATCTTGGACTGCAACATTTCTTTAACAAAAAATTCGTCTTTTATCGCCTTGAATCTAAAAACATATATAACTCATATACTTTGATGTTCGTCGTCGCTCGCGTAATCGCTCGTAATATAAAATTTGTCGCTCTTTCTCCTTTGAAGATACTGAACGGATTGACACCAAATTTGGTATTCATAATCTATGAGTCTACAATTTATGCTGTTCGTTTTTTAAATCCATTAGGTTTTTTATTTCCGGAGTTATTGGACCCAAGAAAAAAGCAACGTCATAAAATATTGACATTAGAAATGTGGAAAATACCAGTATAATAAATTCTAAGGACTTTTCAGTTTTAACTTTTTTTTTCAATAATGAAAATCTAACACCGTTAAACAATATTTAATTATAGCCAAAATATTGATTTAACGTTACTAATAGCGAGATCTATAGGATGGGTCAGTTTATTTTGGAAGTGCATGTTATTTCGACAGTTTGCAACACTGACGCACTTGACATTGATACATATGTAGTGTCGCACCTCCGCTGTAAGGAGGTTTGATACTACATATCTATCAATGACAATCGCGTCAGTGTTGCAAACTGTCCAAATAACAAACACTTTAAAAAGAAACCAACAGATGGCCCACACTATACTTGTGCGTTTCTAAACTGTGATAATTGAAATGGATAAAATCCATTTTAATCGACAGCCGTCAAAAATGTCAGTAATATTGATGATTTAAGTACATATATTGTTTATTTATACAGAAATTATGTATTCGCTGAAATTGCTCTTATTTCACTGAGCTACCATTGACGAGCTGGATGCGTATAACTGATGTATTTGCCTATAGCAAGTTTTTTAAATGCTGAATTGATTTCTTATTATTTTCTAAGGTTACTTTAGAATACCTAGTAGGGGTATTTCATTTTTGTAGCTGTCCGTAACTATTATACTAAATTATATTATGCTGTAAGAAATGTGGTATGTAGAATAGGTGAGAACCAAATGAGATGGTAAGGTTATGTTGAGAGAATGTCGAATGAAAGATGGACGAAGAAGATTTACGTAGGCGAGATGAATGGTGTGAGAATGCAGGGTCGTCCTCGGAATAAATGGATTAATATGATTGAGAATGAGTTACGCGAAAGAAAAGTTCTGAGCAAGCGGAATAAAGAGTATGTGTAAAGAACTTGATCAACCTGAAAGAAGCAAAAGAAGTTTGTAAGGATAGAGTTGAACGGCGAAAGGTTGTCAAGATGTAAAGGGTTTTCTGTCACCCCATTTGGTGGGAATAGGCATGAAGTTATGTATGTATGTTTATTAAAAAAAAATATATAGGAAGATATGAATCAAAATTTGCATATGCATTTATTGTGCACAAGGACAAATATTATAGGGGAGACTCGAGGCTTTTTGAACAAATGTTATTTATCATTTTTTTAAGAATAATAATGACCATAATTATGATTCAGTTTTATATTATAAAATAGGATAAGCCTTCATGTTTGTAAAATAATTATATGTGTATTATTTAGGTTGTAGTTAACATGAAAATTATTATATAAAAAAAAACAAAACACTATTTACACTTTATTTGTGAAAATTGATACTAATATTAATATAGACCTATACATTGCAATTAGATTGTAATTTAAATTAGTTGTTTTCGCATGTCTACCTTTTAAGGTCGTATCGTTTATTAATTATTAGTAATTAATGTTTAGTAATTTACTCCATCTTAGTAACGTCAAAAATAATTTTTATTTACCCTAACCAAACCAAAAAGACCGCGTTAATATGTCTAACGCGACCAATGGGTGCTTTGAAGAGCAAGTATACCAACTTAAATTATCTATCAAATTGACAAAATATTTTTAAAACATGCTTGGTGCAAAAATTCAATTCTAAATATGATAATCATCTGATGCAGATAAAGTGAGACCAGATATACAACAAAATAACAGTTTCAATTGAATAAACTGCCTAAAACACTTGTAAGGAAGTGTTGCCAGCCGTATGTTTAAAAAAACACTAGATAGGCATTCTTTTTGACGTCATCCGTAATTATAAATATATACTTTAAATAGATAAATATTTTAACAATATAATTGAAAAGGATATTAGGTTAAGTTTCAAACAATAAAAAAAAATGTATGTAACAATTTGAAAGATTAATTTAGAATTAGAAACTTATTTTTATTTTATGAAACTACAGATTTGATGTGGTTATTTTCCGATAGTAGTATGCGCAAATTTTGAAATTTACCAATTTATAAATCTTATTTATTGGTAAATTACTAACGTCGTAATTTATAACTGTAAATAATGAATACTTTACAAATAATTCTTAATAGAGCTTTTTAGAAAAAAACGTTGTAAATTTTTTTTTCCAACGTTTTTCATTATGCTAATGAATTTTAATAACTGGTAATCTAAAAACAAATATTATATAACCGCTAAAACTAAAGAATCAGCATGCGATAATACGATTGCACAATGGATTTAATTGAAATATTACAGTTTTCGAATGTTTGTTTATAAATTGTAAATGTTTAAAGATAGGTATAAATATCTAACATTTCCCCTATAGATAAAAAAGTATATAGGATTTATATTTGTAAAATTCTCAATATACAAATATAATACAATTTTTATTGTGCAAATATTTAACCTAGCGACAATTTTTATTAACAGTGCAAATCAATTTAAAATTTACTGCGCAATTACTTAAAAAATTTTAATTTCATAATTTCAAATCTTTACATGGAACACACAGTTGCAATCTAATACTATGTGAATCATGACTATTAAGGGAATTGCAAATCATCTATTGGCTATAATGATTAAATTTATGGAACTACAGCGGTAAATTTTTGAACAGGCTTGTCTATTGCGTCCCATATGCAAGTAGCTCCCAATCCCCCCCTACTTTCGCGCAGTTTTCGGCCGAATATGTTGTTATATTGCGTTACTGGATAAGATATAATTTTTGAAAACAATATAGATTTCCTGGAAATGAAATAACTTTCCACATCGAACTTAAGATAATGGATAAATATTACTGTTATTGTCGAAAGTTATTTTATACCAAGCTTGCATTTTGTGTTAACCATTTTAGTGCATACAGTGGTGTTGTTCATGTATGTGCAATCATATATAGGGACGATTTCGTGTTATCCGGTTTCAATGTATGTGTAAGTTACCCTTATATAGAAACTCTCTCTCTCTCTCACACACACACACACACACACGTAGATAGTTTAGCATACATGCACATATAGATACGAGGGTAACCCTTATACATATTTAGCAGAAGGCACACAAATGTAGAGTACATCACACATACAAACACACACACACACACACACATATACATGAAGGCTTCCGCTACAATGAGGGTCGCTGCGCCGCGCTCAACCACCTGGCGTCGCGCGCTGATCCATTCAATTCAGTATCGACCGGTCCGGCAGTGACTGTTTTACGGACTTACCATCAATCGAAACTACGATGACAAACGGTGTTAGTGTGTTAGATTACGTACATTTAACAATCGAAATGTGCAATGCAAGAGTAAAGATGTGAACGTGATATGGATTTCGAGCGTCAATTGTCGACATTTATGATATGGTGTAAATGTTCAGTGGTAGCTGTAAAAGCGTCGTGACGGTACACGACGCTAACGCGTCGCAACGCAGTAACGTGCGGTGGAAAACAAAAGTTGCCTACATGGGAATGAAAAGCCATAGTATTTCTCGTGTCGTTATTTAAATAAAAATCGAATGTTGACATCCACATACAAACAGACATACAAACATACATACATACAGCACGCGTTTCTTCTGTTGTGTGTGTATAAATAAGTGTTTAATTAATCAGCTAGTGACAGTGCTCTCGGCCGTTGTACATTGTTGTGTTGCACAAGGCACATATAAATAAACGAAAAACAAAATACTAGTTGATAGTGTTCAAGTGCACAGTTAAAACAGTTGTTTGTAAGCGTAAACAGTTTGTTGGTTTGTATTTTTGTGGCGCATTTGGTGCAGTTGACAGTGGTGGTATAGTAGTAGGTACTAGTTTAGGTAGTGCGTCCGTTTATGTTAGTTTTTTTTTCAAAATTTCTTTACCAACACATTTTGCATTAGCATAATTTGTTTCGTTTGTTTCGTTTGTTTCGTTTGTTTCGTTTGTTTGTTTGTTTGTTTGTTTATTTGTTTGTTTGATTGAATGAAGATTTGTTTTATTTGGAAATCAGCATGCCGCTATGCTGCTCAGTGCTCACCCCTTGAACGTGATACATGGTGTAGCGCGGTATGGTGAAGTGAAATGTGTCATACGTGAGAGTGAGGTGTTCTTGTAACAAAATGCAATGACATTATCAACAATGGCCGTTGTGATTCAAATGTGCTGCTGATACATGAGACGTTGTGCAGTGCGTATCACAGCTATTAGCATTGATGCTGGAAACCGATACAACCATGATGGAAAATATCGGGAAAATGATCGAACAGCAATCACTTGGCGAAACGTTGTCAGAATCGGTCGATTCTCCCGGCGGCAGTACGCATGGCAGGCCTGAAGTTACGACGGCGGGAGCGCTAGCCGTCAGAAGTATGCTGGCGTCCGCGTCCGACCACCAGCATTCGCATTCGCATTCGCATTCACATTCGCATTCGCACTCGCACTCGCACACGCATACATCGCGTATAACACTAGAGTCACTTGGGAGAACGCGTCAACAACAACAAATACAACTGCAGGTGGACAGACGCCATATGAGGATAGACCATCAGCATATCAAAGAGGAACATGACCACGTGCACGAACACGTCGACGTCGGTGTGGTCGTTGGCGACAACATGACCGTCGAAGAAGTCGAATCGGTCGACTTGGACGACCAAGTAAACAAACAAGACGGCTTATCGGTGATCGTACAGCCGCAAGACGATTCGCACGACTCGGAACTACTTAGTCCGGGCAAACTGTCGCCCACGTCCGGTATTTCGGTTAGTGTCGCCAGCATGATAGACGCGAACGATTTCCGAGCACTGCAACCAGAACCCACGTATCAGACATTAACGTCAGTGAACGGACGCATGTCACCTCCTGGTTTCAGTCCGACGTCTTCGTACGCCACGCTGACGCCGCTCCAACCTTTGCCGCCCATCTCCACCATGTCGGATAA
This sequence comes from Nebria ingens riversi, assembly GCA_018344505.1. NCBI lineage: Eukaryota > Metazoa > Arthropoda > Insecta > Coleoptera > Carabidae > Nebria > Nebria ingens. Next base: position 198,425 of record JADQWA010000134.1, on the reverse strand, counting down.
GTTCGCGTATGGCCATGCCAGCAACGTGTCGGGCTCGTTTACCGTTATGCAGAACAATGGACTAGGCATCGGTCTCGGTCTAGGGGTGAATGTGAACAGTGGCTACGCGTACGACAAAATCTCGTCGATGGGTATGACGCCGCCTCATAATTATTCATCGCCCAATAATACACTTGGTAGCATAGGCATGCAGCAGCAGCCAAGTCCTATCTCTCCACAGAGTACTTACAGTCAAAACGGGCTACCGTCCCCACAGAAAAGCATGTCGCCCAATAGTTACGATTCTCCTTATCCGCAACGCGATCTTGTCGGTAGATCATCGCTGCAGCAGCACAGTCCTACGTTGAGTCCGCCGTCCAATTCGCTACACTCGCCCGGCAACAACATCGTGACTAATTTTGGCGGGACGACGACAATGAACGGGCTGACAACAATCGCTCAACACAGCGCTATCGTTCAGACTCACTCACATCATACGGCGCCTAGTCTAGTACAGGTTTCACATTCGCAACGTGAAGCTGTTGTTGTCTCATCACCTTCACCGCCTGTGTTAACAATACAGCAACAACAACAACAACAACAACAGCCCTCTAATCAACAGCAGCAGCAGCAGCAACAACAGCAACAGCAACAACAACAGCAACAACAACAACAGCAACAACAACAGCAACAGCAACAGCAACAACAACAACAACAGCAGCAACAGCAACAACAACAAATGACGCATCAACAACAAACAATGTCAACAAAGAATGTTAATGTAAACGTTAACGTATCATCGAACGCAGGCGTAACCGGTGGTGGTGTTAGCGGAAGCCTCGTCTCCGGAGGTTCAAACAACTCGTTAAACGTTGGTAGCATAACCTCAGACGTGGAGGAGATCAATACAAAAGATCTCGCTCAACGGATTAGTGCCGAATTGAAGAGGTACAGTATACCGCAAGCGATATTCGCACAGCGGGTATTGTGTCGCTCGCAGGGCACGCTATCCGACCTGCTGCGAAACCCAAAACCGTGGTCGAAACTGAAGTCCGGCCGGGAGACGTTCCGAAGGATGTGGAAGTGGCTGCAAGAACCGGAGTTCCAACGGATGTCCGCACTCCGACTTGCAGGTCAGTGGTCTTAGCTGTCTTTAAACAAAACCTCTCTTATTCAATTTCGTATCACCGCACGTGTAACAATCACATGCACTTTATTCATCCACTAACTTTTGTATGCGATAATACTAATATACATATATATATACTATATATATATATATATATATATATATATATATATATATATATATATATATATATATATATATATATATACATATATAGGTATACATATCATTAGATACATACATAGGTATGTATGTATGTATGTAAGACATATGTATTTGACCGAATTCAAAGCATTTCGCTTGTTTTACTGCTTTGACAGTTGGCTGCACCAGTAGTTTATTATTTTCATTCTTTGAATAGTGAACACGTATCTCGTTATAAATCCAATCCAAACCTCGGACACTTGTTTCTAATATTCTAACTGATTGAAACATGTATCTACATAGTACATAGGTACTATATACCTACAAACATACATATCAAGTAGCTATACCTTGTACATGTATGCATACCGTTTATTATAAAATATTTCCTAGTCTCGGAACTAAAACATAAACGAATTTTGATTATTTTACCAGCAAATAAATAAGCTTGCTGTTTTTCTTCTTTTTGAAAATATTACATCGTATCATGTATTATTTATAGAACTAGAATTCAAACCAAGATATCGAACAAGATTTCAGATTTTTCTCCAAAAAAAAAAACACAACAATGCCTTAATTCTTTAAGTTTACTTTATTTGTAATTTCTGACCAACAAAACCTTGGCATAATGTCCACCATGAAATAAGGGGAGTTGAAAGCCAATATTTATATATATATATATATATATATTATATATATATATATATATATATATATATATATATATATATATTTATATATATATATATATATATATATATATATATATATATATAGGTGGGCCATCTGTTGGTTTTCTTTTTGAAGTGAATGTTATTTCGACAATTTACAACACTGACGCGCTTGACATTGATGGATATGTAGTTCAAACCTCCGCTGTAAGAAATGGATCGTTTCACGTTTGAACAATGTCAAGCGTGACAGTGTTGCAAACTGTCGAAATAACACGCACTTCAAAAAGAAACCAATAGATGGCCCACCTATATATATACACACACACATATATATATATATATAAATTTTATATTCCTGTTAAAGCATATGCATTCCTTACAGCCATTTTTTTCATGATTAACACGTAATATATTTACAACGTCTTAAGCCCAGTTTATATTTTCGAATTTTGGTACTAATGAATAAATTCAATAAATATTAGATTCAATAAAATAAAATAATGTTTCTTTTTAATTTCTTGTATAATTTAACGCTGATATATATATATATATATATATATATATATATATATATATATATACATATATATATATATATATATATATATATATATATATATATATATATATATATATATATATATATATATATATATGTATGTGTGTGTGTGTGTATATATTCTGGTAATTCAAATGGATTACTTAAATCTATAAAATTTCATTAATTTAAATCCTGCCACACATCAGAAAAATAATATGAATAAATTTGACTATGATAAATTATAAGTAAACAACTAACATTTTTTCAATTACGAATAGCATCAAGAATTAGTATATTTAAAATATTTGCGGTTGCCATTTTACTAATACTCAAAATTTAACACTATGTCAAAATGTTCGGTTAAAAATTGTATTTAACTTGTTTCGCTAAATTATAAGCGCGTTGCTGTTTATCGAATAAGAATAGACAATCTTTAATATTTTAACGTTGACTTTACTTAACCGCTACGTTAAAAATTACAGAATAGACCTGTAAATCAGTTATATTTCAGGATACCCATTCAGTATCCTTTTTTAATTTAATAACAAATCTAAATACTATTGAAACAGTCTTTCTGTTTTTTTCCATAGAGAGTTGGTTTGGCGATTGAAATAGTTACGGTTTGAGAAGTTTTAATTTAATTTTAACAACTAGATTAAGCAGCACGAATGACACCACTGCAAATGTTAATATATAGGATTGAACTCTTATCAGTATTGATTTCGAATTTAAGACACAGCAGGTGTATATTGAATCAGTACGTTTTTTCCCAGATAAAATATTCTTAGACAGGGTCTTTACGTACTTGTATTATTTACTTCATCAGAAGTAATGCAGAAAACATGAACTTTGTGAGTATAGAACATTCATATGTTTTTGAAAAGTAATTAAACCGATGCATTTCAAATTAAAACATCTGCACGTATTGCACTTGCATCTTTTATACGTAGTTAGTATATTTTGTTTAGATAGGAAGGATATTAAAATAGAAATGTTTAAACATTTAAGAAAATATAATTATTCATTATAGTTTATTAGGCATTATTAGGACTGCACGTTTTCGGTATTCAAATGAACTTATAACCTCACAAAATATTTATATATAATATTTTGCTAACCTTTGAAACGCTTTTTCACTAAATCTATTTGTGACAATTAATGATAAATGTCAAATTATTTGAGCTTGTTTTATTTTCCTGTTAAATAATTGATAGACATAACTGATATGATTTATTAAGTATAATTCTCCATACCTACGTAACTATGGCAACATAAATAAAATATTTTCATGTTAACTGGTAAACTTTTTGAAGAAATTAAAAAAAAGTGATGGGAAATATTAATATCTTTCATTTTAATTGTATTTATATTTACTGTAAGTGCAGCCGTTTCGGAGATATTGCAGAAACCGCAAAAAATTGCTTGGGTAAACATGCACTTCGGTTTGAATATTCTTTTAAAGTTTCATAATTTTATCTTCAACAGTTTAGGCTGTAGAGCGCGCGCTCTCTCTCTTTAACACACACACAAAACGCAAACACACACACACACAAACGCAAACACACACACACACACACACACACACACACACACACACACACACACACACACACACACAAACACACACACAGATGTCGTTTCTAAAATAGTCCAGACTCTTCTCTAGTTCGAAAATTTTCATTATCATTAAACTAAGAAAGTAAAAAATACTAATAGATAGTTAGGGTGCCTATACATATAGTCGAATAAGAAGAACATTTTTGTGGCATGAATCATACACTTTTTACATATAATCTTATGGAGTGTAGTGATGATTCATGCCACAAAAATGTTCTTCTTATGTGAATTCGCCTATATGTCCGATTTTTTTCTCTACGACCCCAAAAATATTGCATTGACAAAATGAGATCTATGGATGTTAAAAGTGATTTAGTATATGAATTGGCTTTTATGTTGCACATAAGAATGTTTTTAGCAAGGATGTAGTCGTAAATATATATTAAAAGTAATTCATGCTCGACAGTTTTGTATCAGTAGAATGGATCAAAATAAAAATATTTTTAATTAGAAACACCATTTTGTCATTTAAAAACAAATTCTTGTTATTATGTGTATGCTGTAGATTTAAAATTTGATATACCTACATTTACCATTATTTATACGTAGCGTAACAATTAGGTTCGTTGCTACTTGAATGTATAACTCAGTTGTGGCGGGTTTAGGTAAGGGATGAAAATGAAAAACGTTCAAATAGGCGATTTTATTTCATTTAAGAAATAAAAATTTGAACGTTGTGAATAAAAGACGTTTTTCATTCTAATCCCTTACTTTGTTCTTTGTTACATTTGAGATTTTACCGTTTAGAACTAGTGATATCGCTGTTTAATACCAATTCAGGTAATCTATACATTCACCAAGAGACATTGGTTACTGTTGATATACGGAACATACATTTTAAACTCTTTTGGGCGCTACTATAAGTAGTAGAACATAAAAGTGTGTTTTTTTGCGAGTTTTTCGAAAATCTACTCAATATTTCTTTTCATTGCAGAGTTGGTAGATACTTTAGCACGAACATTTTAAAAGCATGTGTCACGAAAATATGAACATATTATAGTTGAGGTTATGTTTCAATTACATAAACCGACACAAAGATATTTTGTGAATAATAATAGGAAAATTTCTGATTTATCCATAATAATTGCAAAATTATTATTTTGAATCGAAAGAATTAGGTTAAGGTGAACCATCAAGTTCGCTAAAACATCGTGCCTTGCAAATGAAACTAAAAAAATACTATTCGATGTGTATTTCAATATAAAATCCTAGGTAAAATTTCATTTATTTTGATCTTGTATTAATGGAGAAATAAAATAAAAACTATGAAAAAGTGCCTATTTTGGGGGTTTTATTTTTTTATCTCCAATAATACTAGTTAGAAATAAATGAAAGTTTTATCATGCATTTTTAATGCAAATACACATCGAATGTCATAAATTTTTTTTTTTAAATTAAAACTTCCAAAATTGGGCAATTTTTCATAGTTTTTATTTTTTTTCTCCATTAATACAAGCTCAAATTAAATGAAATTTTTACCAGACATTTATTATGCAAATACACATCGAATGGTATTTTTTTAATTTTCATTTGCAAGGCACGATGTTTTTCTAAATGAGCCTGATGGTTCACCTTCAGGCTCGTTTAGAAAAACATCGTGTCTTGCAAATGAAAAAAATACCATTCGATGTGTATTTGCATTAAAAATGCATGGTACAAATTTAATTTATTTCTAGCTAGTATTATTGGAGATAAAAAATAAAAACTCCCAAAATAGGCACTTTTTCATATTGTTTATTTACTTCTCCGTTAATACAAGATCAAAATAAATGAAATTTTTACCAGGTATTTTTTATGCAAATACACATCGAGTGGTATATTTTTTTTTCATTTGCATGGCACGATGTTTTAGCGAGCTTGATGGTTCACCTTAACGTTTAGGTTAGGCGATGTTTACATCAATGTCACAACGATCAGCTGATCTACAGTAGTAAACGGTTATTTTTCGCCGTCTTTTTTGCTCCCAATATATTTCTCAGCTAGGCAGCGATCAAAAGAACGCTGCTATAATACGTAGTACTGTCGTTTGGTCATTCAAAGTCTCAGATAAAACTTAGTAGTGGGTAGTTATCGCGCTTAGTTCTGCACAAAGTACTGTTGTTATTTAATTAGGGTTATGCATTTGATTTGGCTAGTTTATTTTGATTTTTTAAATATCTCTGTGTAGTGGTTATCCAGATCCATTAGTGAAAGTGCACCTTCAAAGGTAAATGTATGAATAACAAGTATTTGCATTTCTGATATACTAAACATATACCTAGTCTGATGGCATATGTGAATATTTACTGGTAAATATGGATATTTCCTGACTATGTACATTTATTGTAACATATGTACTATAACAAATCTGCAGTAGTCCGCAATAGACTTTCTTATACATAGTAGGTTTATTCTGTTTAGATAGGAATAAGGATGCTAAAATACGAATTTTGCAAAATGTGAAAACACAATAATTATTCATTATAACATGTAAGCAATTATTATGGCCGGAAAGTTTCTAATTTTCAAATAAATTATATAACTAAAAGAATATTTATATAAATAATACTTTGAATATTTCACTGAATCTATTTGTGACAATCGATGTCCAATGCCAAATGTCAAATCCCAAATTATTTTAATTTATTTTGTTTTCCTGCTAAAATAGTGACAGGCATAGATGCTGTGATTTATAAAATATAATTTTCTATACCTACGTATCCATGACAACAGAAATAAGAAAGTTAAAAATTTCAGTAGCTATCAACTTGTTATCGGTACACTTTTTGCAGAATCTTTTCAAGCAAAAGTTGTGCAAAATATTAGTATATTTAATTTTGAATACTACTATATTTGCTGTAAGTGCAGCCGTTTCGGAGATATTGCAAAAACGACAAAAGTGCTTAGAGTAAACATGCACTTCCGGTTTGAATATTCTTTTCAAAAAAATAAGAAGTTTTCTTGCGAGTCATAAACAAATATTATGTTTAAAGTTTTTATTATTATAGCTCTGGCAGTTTTTGGCTGTAGAGCGATCACACACACACACACACACACACGTATTCGACCATTTTCATGATTACTTTACTCTTTATATACAATTGTATAAAAAAAGTAAAATTGGATGCATATTTATGACATGCTTAATTGCATCTGTAACACTTATCTCTAAGGTGAGCTTACATTTTGTGATGTGTGAAATGTAGTTAATATTTGAATAGATTGATTAAGTATCTTAATTCATCTTAATTAATAAGGCCCAAATTTAAAACTTGTTATTTATAACTAAAAAACGAATAACATTTGAATGGCCTTGTCAAGGACTTAAATCACTGATCTCTTACAATGTTTCTTTTTTTTTGTTACCTAAACTTTTTTAAACTGAAAATTGATTCTATGCAACTAAATAATTTAAGCAACTTAAATGCGAATTTAGCCATAAATTACATTAGCAAATCATATATGGCATACCATGGAAATATTGTAATTTTCGTTAAATATCGAGTAATTTTCCTAAATTCAGTAAAATTACATGGAGGCGTATATATGTATGTAAGTAGTCGTTTTTTGCGTTCAAATTTTCATAATGTAACGGTAATTTCTATAAAAATAAAAGTAAAAGATAAACTGATTATAGAGTAATTATTTGTTTGTGCACTTTTGACTTTAATAATCAGTTGTGTATTTGATCCATGATTTTTAGGCGCAATACATTTTTTTAGCCTATATGTCGTTCGAAAACGTCTTTATTAGTTAGTTAATTATCACGCATTGAATACTTTTCAAATACATTTGTACTGAAACTGGTTCAATATACGATGTGTTTCTCGGCTATGCATTCAAGTTTCTGTTTATATTGAAAGCTATGTGTGTTTGTTTACGTGAACTATGTTAATTCATCTGCTCTACATGCATACATATGTAGGTAGAGAATCACCTGAAGTAGAATAGCGTATAATGATAGGTTTATGCAGAAGGACGTCAACTTGAGACTTTTATTTTATTATTATATACCTATAACAATCATTTAGTAATTGGTAATTATTTTGTTTCTGCCATTTAATATTATAACGACGTCACCTTCTAGTTTTTCCATGTTTTTCAATATATCATTATCGACAAAGAACAAAAAACATCTGCAATATCTTGCACTGAATTTTCTTATACGTAGTAGGTATGTTTTGTTTAGATAGGAAGGATATTCAAACACAAATGTTTAAACATTCAAGAAAATATAATTATTATTATAGCTCGACGTTTTTTAGTATTCAAATAAACTAACACAATATTTATATATAATATTTTTAATATTATACTAACATTTTAAACATCTATACACTAAAATTATATGTCATTAGTATAATTTGTCATACTTACGTAACCATGGCAACATAAATAAGAAATTACACAAATTTAAATAACTATTTTTTTGTAATCAATACACTTATTGAAGAAAATTTTCAAACAAAAGTTGTTTATAATATTAGTATCTTTCATTTTGAATACTACTATATTTTCTGTAAGTGCAGTCGTTTTGGAGATATTGTAGAATTTACAAAAAATGACTAGAGTAAACATGCACTTCTGGTTTGAATATTATTTTCATTAGAAGGTTTTCTTGCGAGCAATATACAAAACTTAAGTTTAAGGTGAACCATCAGGCTCGTTTAGAAAAACATCGTGCCTTGCAAATGAAAAAGAAAAAAATACCATTCGATGTGTATTTGCATAAAAAATGCCTTGTAAATATTTCATTTATTTTGATCTTGTACTAATGGAGAAAAAACATAAAAAACTATGAAAAAGTGCCTATTTTGGGGGTTTTTATTTAAAAAACGAAAAAATGTCATTCGATGTGTATTTTGCATTAAAAAATCATGGTAAAAATTTCATTTATTTCTAACTAGTATTATTGGAGATAAAAAATAAAAAACCCCAAAATAGGCACTTTTTCATAGTTTTTATTTTTTTTCTCCGTTATTACAAAATCAAAATAAATGAATTTTCTACCAGGTATTTTTTTATGCAAATACACATCGAATGGTATTTTTTTCTTTTTCATTTGCAAGGCGCGATGTTTTAGCGAGCTTGATGGTTCACCTTAAAGTTTCATGATGATAGTATTCGCAGTTTCGGTTGTATAGCGTCCACAAACACACAGCACACACAAATAGAATTTTTTTCGGCTACCTATTAGGTTGGTAGCTCAATTTGTTCGATTCTTCGTGTATTATATTCGTTTTACAGTTTCTTCATATTACTGCCGTTGTTATAAATCTAACTAATGCTGCAATTCTGTGCAAATCTACAATTCCGTAAGCAGAATCTATAAAATTTTGAAAAACCTGTAGTTCCATAATGAATACATATTTAAGGCAAATTCATTGCCAAAAACAAGAATTTTATTTGATATCTACTTTATAGATTCTACAAATGTTTGATTTGCAATTCAATTAAAAATGTTAAACACATCCAAAATTTTATAGATTCTCGGTACAGATCTATAAACTTGCTCAGAATCGCACCATAAATCTTGAGAAAAAAAGATAGAATTTGATAACGGATACACCACACGAACTACATATAACAACAAACACAGTTTGATATTTGTTAACTATAGTCAATAAGTGTTGTCACTAACTAAAATAAAGCGCTGGCAATGGGGCCAATTATTTTTTAGGGTACGGTAAGACAGTGACGTAATAATTAATGTTTATTAAATAACATTTTAAAACCTATAATGTTTTAAGAACCATATATAATCGTTGAAGATTAACACATATTTACATTTTTATTCAACGAGCTAAAAACGAATCCATATTGGTTTTTCATTCTCATTGTATGCTTCTTTGATGTTGCTCTGTTGCTGATGGCCGCTGTTCACTTAAAGTTGCTTTTTTTACGTAAATATTATATTTTTGCGTAATTGATAGCCAATATTGACAAGAGAACACAATTAGAGGATAAATTTCTATTGCAATATTAGTTTCGCTTAAAATTCGTAAATTCGTTCTATCATCAATTTAATTCGAATTTTCGAACTTTAAGCGAATTAACATTGCAACTGTTGAGATCAATACATGCAGATTATCGCTTAATACTAGTCGTAATATGGTAGATAGATAGAATATTGTTGCTATAGTAAAATATTTACGTAAAATAGCAAATTTAGGTAAAGAGTGGCCATCTACAGTGGAAGCGTTCAATGGGAATGAAAAACGAAACAGGATAAAATAAAATTTTAAATATGAATTAATCTTTAACTAGTATCGGAATAAGTGGCTAAATATAATTGAAAAAAAGTTGCAAGAATGAAAAGTTGTGAACAAGCGGAATAGAAGAGCGTGTATGAGGAACTTGATGAATCTGAATGAAGCAAAAGAAGTTTGTAAGAATAGACTCGAATAGCGAAAGATGAGAATGGATGTAAAGGATTTTCTGTCACCCTATTTGATGGGAATAGGCATGAAGTTATGTATGTATGTATGTAATTAGCATAAATAAAATATTTGCGTAAAATAAAAAACTTAGGTAAACAAACTTATCTAAGTAGGTTATTTATTTCACTGAGTTAAATTTAAAATTTTCGTATTTATAAAGTTATCATAAATAACATCTGCAATGGACTTTCTTATACGTATTAGGGATATTCTGTTTAGATATAAAATTTGAAACATTCAAGAAAATAAGATTATTTATTACACTATATTAGAAAGTATTATAGCCGGACGTTTTTTAGTTTTTCCAATGAACTTAAAACCTGACAAAATATTTATATATATTTCTAATATTTTACTAACCTTTGAATCGCCTTTTCACTAAATCTATTTGTAGATGTTAAATGTCAAATTATTTGAGTATATTTTATTTTCCTGTTAAACAAGTGACAGGCTAGTTGATTTATTAAATATAATTCCAATATCTACGTAACTATGGCAATATAAATAAGAAAAGGAAGAATTTCAATAGCATTTTTCTTGTAACTGGTACTCATTTTGAAGAAAATATTCAAACAAAAGTTGTGCGAAATACTAAACACACACACACGAGCGCGCGCGCACACACACACACACAGTCAGACTCGATTCAGGGAAGGTCAAAAGGTGTATTTCCGTTAAAATCTCGAGATCAATTTTGATTATAATACTTGCTTATTATTTCGTATAAGATAGTTATACTTAGCAACTTTTGACATAACATATTGTTTGAAAAGAAAGTCAAAACCATTTTTTCGAGTTCAATGAGAAGATCGTAATTGTATTCGCAAATATTAAATATAAATAGTAAAACTCAGAGAATTCGAAAATTTTGGGCAGAGGTTTCTCTACTATACACTGGTAAAAAATTACTATTTACTATTAAGCATCATTTAAAGCTACGTTTAACACTTTAACCCTCTATTGGTAGATTAAAAAAATGTTAATTCAATATTTCTTCATAAATCTGAGATAATTATATAAAACTCTAGAAAAAAAATCGGCGCATCTAGAAATAGGTAAAGAGGGCAATATATAAACGCACAGTGTATGTGGTTTTTGTACAAAGCCGCTAAAACACTTCTATTTACAGCGTTTGACATTGAATAAACAAAATCAACAATTGTTATATGGAATTAAAGACGGATTGATTTGGAAGCCCCTTTAATTTTTTAAGAATATGGTTGTAAGATTCTCGATAGACGTTATAAGACTGTTTTGTCTTTTGTATCATGAATTTTGAATGGTCTATGTTTGTGTTGTTGCTATAAATAAAAAATCCGACTGAACGCAATTGCTGTTATTTTAATGTTGAATACTTCGTGTTTATTAATTAATGCGTGTAGTCGTACAGAGATAGGTATGATGATATAAGCCAAACTATGATTGTTTTGCAATAAATAAATGATTTAATGTTTATGTCCTTAAATGTCGTTCTGTTATTATTTCTTTTTATGAATAAAAGTCTGTCTAAATTTTGACTACTCTCTTGTTTTCATTGCAGACTGCCAGGTGCGCAATGTTAACGTGAGAGCAGTCAACTCCAAACGGAGGAAACAACCCTCTTCTTCGTGCTTGTGAGTTTCTCTGTCTCTTAAGTTAAGATCTGTCTCTCGTACGACCCGCTGCGCTGCTACCCTTTTACGCTTACGATGGGGGTCTATTCTACCCTATTCGTTTTGTTCAATTAATAAATCGCTGGCTCGCTCGCTAGTCTGCACGTCATGTTTTTCTACCTATACCTACATTCATCGGTTCATTCGCTATAACTCACATGCACACGTTACAATCACACACGTAAAACTTTTATTTCGTATGCAATTCCTCTATGTATTTCAAAATATTCAAAAATACAATTACAAAATCCGGTAAAGTTGAAGAAGGTGGTATATAGGGGGTGAAGGGTGTCGGTATCAGCTAGCTAGTATAGATAAATCCAATGTATAAATATTAAATATAAATATTAAATACATTTTAGATGATAGTGTGATGTGATGTAAATATTACGGTTTGGCAGTAATAGAAGTGAGTGAATTGTCTCTTTTTAAATCTCAAAAGATCTCTTTTTCAAGCATTAATTCCTTCAAAAAAGATGATCTATCGAATTTCGACAGTCGCTGTTATTTTGAATCAAATGATATGAGCGGAATTTAAATAGGTCAAATTTATTAAGAATAGGAATCATAAATTAAAAACATCTGCAGTGTCTTGCACTGGACTTTCTTATATGTAGTAGGTACATTTTGTTTAGATAAGAAGTATACTAAAATACAAATTTTGAAAAATTCAACAAAATTATATAGATTCATTATCAGCAATTATTATGGCTAAAAACTGGAAACTAAATAAAATATTTATATCCTTGAGGAATTTCATCGTGAAGATATGAATTATAAAAGTACAATAAAACGTCTTAAGCTGTGAAGAATAAGACGTTTTATTGTACTTTTATAAAATATTTGTATATAATATTTTTTCATATTTTACTAACCTTTAAAACACTTTTTCACTAAATCTATTTGTGACAAAGTTGTTAAATCTCAAATTATTTGAGTCTATTTTCGTTTGCTGTTAAACAAGTGACAGGCATTGTTGATACGATTTATTAAATATAATTTTCTATACCTACGTAACTATGGCAATATCAATAAGATAAGATCTTGTAACTGGTACTTTTTGAAGAAATGTTTCAAACAAAAGTTGTGCGGAATACTAATATCTTTCAATTTTATTCTAACTACTTTTACTGCAAGTATAGCCGTTTCGGAGATATTGCAGAAATTGCAAAAAAAGTCTTAAGTAAACATGCACTTCCGGTTTGAATATGTTTTTCAAAAATAGGAGGTTTTCATCCCAGGCATATACAAATTTTAAGTTTATAGTTTCATAATTTTATCTTCAACGGAGTAAGCTGTAGAGCGCTTACAGCCACACACACACACACACATACACATACACACACACACACACACACACACACCACACACACACACACAGACGTCATTCCAAAAATAGTCAGACTCGATTCAGGGAAGGTCAAAAGGTGTATTTCCGTTAAAATTTCGAGAATTGTTTTTTTCGTGATTACAATACTTACTTATTACTTCGTAAAAGAAAGTAAAAACTTCTGCAATGTCTTTATCTGGACTTTCTTATACGTAAAGTATATTTCGTTTAGATAGGAAGAATATTAAAATATAAATGTTTAAAACATGCTGGACATTTTTTAGTTTTCAAATGCACTTAAAAAGTAGTAAAATATTTATATATAATATTTTTAATATTTTACTAACCTTTGAAACGCCTTTTCACTAAACCTATTTGTGCACATAGATGTATAATATCAAATGCACATGCATAGTTAATACGATTTATTAAATATATATTCCCACACCTACGTAACTATGGCAACATAAATAAATTTAAGAATTTCAATAGTACTTTTCTTGTAGTTGATACACTTTTTGAAGAAAATTTTAATCGTAACTATTTTTATTATAAGTGCAACCGTTTCAGAGATATTGCAGAAACTGTAAAAATTACTAAGAGAAAGCAAGCACTTCCGATTTCTTTTCAAAAATAATAGGTTTTTTTGCCAATCATATACGAATCTTAAGTTTAAAGTTTCATAACTTTACCTTTGACGGTTTAGGCCGTAGAGCGCGCCCTCTCTTTCTCACACACACACACACACACGCGCGTCATTCCAAAAATAGTCAGACGCGATTCAGGAAAGGTCAAAAGGTGTATTTCCATTAAAATCTCGCGATCGTTTTTTTTTCATCATTACAATAATTACTTATTACTTCGTATAAGAAAGTAAAAAAACTTCTTGATTATTGATGATTTGTTAAATTTCATCGAGCAAAAAATAATGTATAAAAAGAAATAAATTTATACGTATTTCTTATGAATTCGTTACGATAAAAACTGGTTGTTTGGTAACGAGATAAACTTTGTATGATTTGCATTGCCATAACCATGGAAACCCCTACGACTCGATGCTCTTAGTAGAATAGGGGTAAGACCCAGTTTTATCAAACATGTACCCAGAAGACTAAATAAATTTTAGGATGTTATATAGGTGCCTATAAACTAAACTCTATACTAGTATAGTAATACTGTTATTAAATTTAAATTAGGAAAATTACTGAAAGTTTCCTCTATATACAAATTTACAGTGGCATATACTAGACTTTCTTATAAGTAGTCATAGTTATATGTAGTATACAATTCGATCATACATTGTATAACATTTTAATAATTAACTGCAATTAACATCATCACAATTTACAAATAATATATTTAATAGACAGATACACATATTTGGGAATTTTTTTAAGGAACATTGTGATGGAAATTTCGAAAATAATCCAAGGATATTTTAAGTTACAATGAGTAATCTGATATATTTCAATTTTGGAAATATTTTTTATCGTGCCAACTGTACATTACAGTTACTTAAAGGTTCGAAAGAAAGTTGTTATTTTGTGTTATCTTTTTCAAGAGTTGTTATTGTAATTTTACTACTAAATAAAGCAGAGAAAATGATTAAAGTTTTTTTATAGATATTAATGACTTAAATCGACATTTAAAAAATATGTTTTAACACGTGTGACAAATGTACCGACACCACCGGAATTTAAACCAGAATAACTGAATTAACCTTATTGAAATGAAAGTTATATTTTCAAAATTAAGCTTTTCGTTATTATTTCCGGAAAAATGGAATAAATTATTCACATTTTTTCACCACAAGGAAATACCTAAGCTGTTTTTATTGTCATGAAGCAATAATCATTTTGACTTACGTATTTATAAGTTCAGAAATTGAAATTGAAATGTTATTTTCAATACATCAAAACACACATTCGTTTATAAGAATGTTTTGTAAACAAATCGCATTTGATTTATAAATTTATATTCATGGCAATTTGAAGAAACAAAACGCTATAAGTTTAATACATTTTCAATTAGATTATTAAGAAACATCGGCCATGTATTGGCCCTAAACTTTCTTTTACGTAGTCAGTATATTTTGATTGATAGTATATAAATTAAAATGTTTATATTTCAAGAAAATATTTTCATTCATTATGACCAATAAAATTATAAAGTTAGTTTATTTTCAAATTTAAAAAAAAACATATTTATTTTAGATTTAAAATGTTCGATTCTATAGTAGCAATTATGATGGCCGGACATTTTTTAGTCTTCAAATAAACTTTAAACCTAACAAAATATTTTCATATATAATATTTTAAATTATTTACTAACCTTTGTAACGCTATTTCACTAAACTTATTTGTGACAATAAATGTTAAATGTTAAAATATTTGAATATTTAAAACAGTTGACATGCATAGTAGATGCGATTTATTATATATAATTTTCCATACCTATGTAACTATGGCAATATAAATAGGATAATAGCAATTTTCTCGTAACTGGTACACTTCTTGAAGAAATGTTTCAAACAAAAGTTGTTCAAATCATTAATATCTTTAACTTTAATTATAATTATTTTACTGTAAGTGCAGCCGTTTCGAAGATATGCAAAAAGTGTCTCAAGTAAACATGCAATTCCGGTTTGAATATGCTTTTCAAAAATAGGTTTTCTTCCCAGGCATATACAAATCTTAAGTTTAAAGTTTCATAATTTTATCTTCAACAGTGCAGAACGCTCACAGCCACACACACAGACACACACACACACAGACACATACACAGAGACACACACACAGACACACACACACACACACACACACACCACAGCCACACACACACACACACACACACACACACACACACACACACAGCCACACACACACACACACACACACACACAGACGTCATTCCAAAAATAGTCAGACTCGATTCAGGGAAGGTCAAAAGGTGTATTTCCGTTAAAATCTAGAGATTTTTTTTTCGTGATTACAATACTTACTTATTACTTCGTAAAAGAAAGTAAAAACATTACGACTATTTCTAGTATTTTTTATTGTACAGTAGTTACTTTTTTTCGTGACCTATTCACACTTTAGTGAGTATTGAAACATTACTAACAGGAATTTTGAAGTATGTAAATATTTTAAAGTAAGTTTTTGATTAGATTAAATTTAATTTATTACTGATTAAAACATAACTAATTGAATTTTTGAAAAGTTATGTTTTATTTATACAACGGATCTAAATATTATTTTATTTATAACAAAATATAATTAATTAATGTACATATATAAATACATAATATAATTAAGAAAAGGGGGTTAAGCATAAAATAAGCACGTATCGTATCCGTAGTAGCCACGTATATATTTTTTACAATCTTTATACCTACATAATTTAAAAATACATTTTTTGAGAATATCGTTCAAAACCGTACCGACTGACGAGTGCATATATACATATGTAGTATGTCTTAGATTATTACTGTTATATATTTTGACATGTCCATTCGTTCATTCATTCCTCATTATTGCAAATTTACGGCGATGATTTCAAACTCAAAAATAATATGTTTCATTGATAAAGGTAATTTAACTAACACTGTTTCTAAATGATGTTGTTGCTATGGAAACATGTCTATTTCTTTAGCAACACAGTGTAATTTGGAGCACTTAAACCGACGTTAACCATTTGTCTATGTTACCATAATAATCCGAGCAAGATTTATTGTTTGTAATTGTGGTTAACTTTATAAATATATTATTTTGTAATTCATTTTATTGTTTGTGATTTGTTCTTTCTTCCCATGTTACGAATCAGGGATGGCTAAATACTTTTTATACGGTACATGTATAAAACGTCTGTATTATACGTATAAAATAAACGTATACAACATACAATTTTATTTGGTAAAATATGTACGTATAATACAGTAAAATATGGCGAAATATTAACACTACCACTAAAGATTGGTTATATACGTTCATAGGTCATCAAAACGTCACTTTTTAATAAAATAAATTAAAGTAAATATTATTTCTAAATTTAAAATTTAGTTTGATAATTGTTTTGCCTTTATGGACAATTATCTTTCCAATGGTAATTAATATTAATTTATTTTGATGATTTATAACGAAACAAAATGGTGCTTTAATTATTTTTGTAATCTGATTTGAACACGACGTGAAAATGCTGTGAATTCTATGAATGTGAATTAAATACATTTTATACGTTTATGTATTATATGTACATACATATCATGCTTTTATACAAATATATAATTTGTAGCCATCCCTGCTCAGGACATCGAGGAAGTGTTTGGAATATTCAGAATATTTGCAGTGACAAAAAAACAAACTGATTTGACTTTTCCTAATGTAATTTGACTCAATTAAATCATTTCTAAGATATAATATTTATTTGATTCATGGAAATTCTTTGTCTCTTCTTCTGAGTAGTTAGTGTTTTATTTTTAGCATGAGAATATCTTTAAAATGTTTAAATTATTAAACATTTTTCTGTTTAACGTATTTAATTATTCATGTATTGTTTTTGATTGTAGGTATAGATGTTCAAAAGTAATATTTGTTTTCTTTTGCAGCTGCACAGATTCCACAGCGAGGCAGTAAGTATCAAAATATATTATATCAATCGTATTGATATAAAATGGGGCATTCGTTTGTGCGGTTTATTGTATAATTTGTCGTTTTTTTTCTTTATGCGATTTTGTAGGCTGCAAGAGGAAAGAGGAGCCTGTGAGCCAACCAGAACAATTGCCTACCCCCAAGAAGCCCCGACTAGTTTTTACCGACCTGCAGCGTCGTACTCTGCAGGCTATTTTTAAGGTAAAATATACTTTCTATTCATTTATTTCATATTTAACCTATTGGGTCATATAATTGAAAGAAAATCAATACTATTCAGATTGAAATATTCTATAAGTAAACTGTTCTAAATAAAGATGTTTTTAAATTAAGATTGTGTGGAAAAGTAGCTATTACAGATTACACAATATAATCTGTTTGAAAATAAAACCTCATTGGCCAATATTTTCTCAAAAACAGCTCAAATAATTAAAAAAATAATGAAACACATTGCTAATTATTATTTCTTGATTGAGAGGAATCAAAATTATACATCTAAAACGATTTGTTTAAAAGATACAATCTTAGAAACAAATCTGTGATTAACAATATACATTTTCAATTTTAATCATATCAACATGTTAATCTATATGTTTTTTAAAAATTTAATGGTAACCAGTGTAACATAATAAGTGATGTTATATAGGTACATATTGGTTTGAAGCTATTAGTATGAGTAGTGACAATAGGGTCAATGGTTAACATCGTCCAGTGACTTGATTAGTAAACAGGATAGGAACTGAAAGTGTTAACAGATAGATTAGTTAATATCAAGCATTAAGTAGGGGGGCTGACTTCAAGTGTTGTTTTCGTCTGAGTCGCTAATTTCTGAAGTAGTAGATCTTGAGGTAGCCTCTTTCAGAGTCTGATGTTACTGGAGCATTCTCCTAGATTGAATTCCTCTGCGCTATTTTTAGGATGCGTGCTTATGTGGTTTTCGAGTTCTCGATGTAGCTGCTTGTTCCTTATATACCAAGGAGCTTTTAAGGCAATGCGAATAATCTTTTTTTTGAAGATTTTAATTGTTTTTATTAATGTGTTTGAAGTTATCTCCCAGATTTGACACGCATATGTAGTGAGTGGTCTGATGATGACTATGTATATTACTTTTACATATTCTGGTCTCAAGGTTGTATTCTGGTTATTCGTAGGATATAAGTCTTTTCTTTGATGCTTTCAAGTTTTTGTTGTTGTGTGCTTTCCAAGTAAGACGAATGTCCAAGTGGACCCCTTGGTATTTCACAGTGGAGTCGTTCGGATTTTATGGGATATTGTTGTTTATGAGTATATTTTCCGTTTCCGCAATTATTTTGAGGGAGGAAATTTTATTTTCGCATTTTAAACATTTAGATGTATGTACCATTTGACATGCCAAGTGTTAATGGTGTTTATGGATAGTTGTAAGTTGTCTCTAGCCTTTGGGCTGCAATATGATTGCGGTAACATTAGTGTGCATTGTAATTATCGCAAAATTAGGAGTTGGAATATTGTGCATGAAAATATTTTACAAAAATGGGCCCAGTATTGATCTTTGTGGAACTCAAGCGTGCATTTTTCTTGTTGTTGATTTTTAATATTATAAATTTGTATGCAGAAGGTTAGATTGCAGTTAATTGATTTTAGAACGGAGTAAATATAAGGAGGTAGGTTTAAAGTCCTGAGTTTAGTTATGAATCTGTCATGCCAGACTCGGTCGAATACTTGGGCGACGTCTAAAAATTATCTTGTGGTACATGATTTTCTTCGAAATCATCTGACGATTAGTCCAGATAATCTCGTTAAGAATGAAATGTGGTATAGTTTGTATAACTGCTGAAATGTTAAGATTTGGGATTTGTTCGATTAGTCGGTAAAGATGTTTAACTTTTGTATGAAAAAAGTGTACTTTGATTGTTTCCTTTTTTAAAGGAAAAGGTAGTTTGAGTGATTGTAATGACTACAGGGCTATAAGTTCGTGAAGTGTAATAGGTAAGTTGTATGGAAGTATTATAATAGTGAAACTAAGGAGCATATCACGAATAACATTGCGTGATATGTCTTTTTGTGTGAAAGAGAGTGTGTAGATCAAATGCTCTTTCTTCGTATGATTTTCGTTATTTGGTAATAGTAAAAAGTTATTTTGCGGCTTTCTCGATCTGAAAAAGGCATATGATAGTGTAGCAATAGTTTATGGTGCATTTTGAAGAAATTTGGTGTGAATGAATCTTTGTTAAATAACATACAAGTGTTAGTAAGGGTTGATTGAGGGAATGGTTTGATATTGAAATTGGTGTGAAACAAGGTTGCGTGATGTCGCCCTGGGTATTTAATGGATCTATTATTACGCCGAGCATTACGTGGGAGTGATGGTGTAACTGTTGGAGGTATGACTGTTCCGGCATTAGCTTATACAGACGATGGAGTATTTGCTGAATTAAAAGAGCAAGTGAGTAGAATGTTCCAGAATACTTGTGCAATCGGAAAGGAAATGAATCTTAAACTGAATGTAGCTAAATTAAAAGTTATGGTGTTTATTTTGCTTTCTTGTTAAGATAGTAATAGGCATAGAGATGCTATGATTTATGAAATATAATTTTCCATATATACCTACGTATTTATGGCAACATAAATAAGAAAGTTAACAATTTCAGTAGCTATTTTCTTGTAACTATTACACTTTTTGGAGAAACGTTTCAAACAAAAGTGTGCAAAATAGTTAAAACGTTTCATTTTTGATACTACTATATTTGTTGCAAGTGCCTGTTCCCGCTATTGAGGTAGCAGAAAACTCTTTTCAAGCATACATATTTTTGTTATCTATCGCTATTCTATTCTATTCTAGTGTATTGTTAAACATTTCACGTGTTTCAATTATTCATCAAACCATTCATATAAGCTCTATTATTCCGTTTACGCACGATTTATTTTCTCAAATAATTTTCAATCATATTCATTCACGCCTGTATTCTTACACCACTTATATGGCTCATAAAAATTATTTTACTTAACCATTTGATATTCTTTCAACACAACAGAAACAACTATATGTACGACATTTCTTTCAATGTATTCATCTTATTGTCGGTCCTTCTTCCATAAAAAATTTCATTCCCAAATTTGAATGTAACAAATAATATGCCATTGTGCACTCATTTATATCCCTAAAAATAAAATGATTCTTTGCTAGTACTTTTCATTTATCTGAAATTTTACAATCAGCAAACTTTCTTTAAATCCCTCAAATAATTTTCTCATTTCTACAAAACATACAACCTATATAAACACTGATTCACCTGCTTTACCTGATGACTAAGAAATATTCTCCAATAGTTTTTATAGTACGCCATTGCATAAATAATTGTTTTTGTGGCGGCAAAGAAAACTGGGAATCAGAAAAGAAAACAAATCGTAGATGTGCTCATAAAACAATAGATACATATATATATATATATATATATATATATATATATATATATATATATATACATATATATATATATATATATATATATATATATATATATATATATATATATATATATATATATATATATATATATATATATATATATATATATATATATATATATATATATATATATATATATATATATATATATATATATATATATATATATATATATATAATATACATAATTGTTAATTTGGTGCGACTCGTTCATACTGGTAGCAACATAATATTTCAAAGATCATTTTCGCACATCGATTTCATATAAAAGCAATTGCAATTATTTTGTTTCTCTTTTTACTGTGAATACTACAGAAACAAAACTCTGCATACATTGTAAACTAAACACGAGTGCAAATATACAACAATTACCATTTAGTTCGTATTCTATAGGGTTTTATTAAGTATTCCCGTCTCGTAACACACTAGTACAATTCAGTTAGTCTTTAGAAAGTTAAAGCCGCTAAACCGAAGTAGAAAGATTTATAACCTTAAGAAACATAACTAGATACAAAGTTAAATTATATCTTAGCATCACAGATAATTTGTAAATGAATTTATGTGCAATACAATACAAACCAAGTAAATGGACAACAGTAAAATCAATAAGCCCATAAATGAAATATTGGCTTACAAAAGTATATATTATAAAATATTTAGCCTAAATAACAAATTTGACAGTATCATTAATAACTTAATATATAGCATAGAAAATAATTGTGTTACCTGTGTTTAACAAAAATATATCTGAAGTGTTCTGTACACGATTTTCTTATACGTAGTATATCTGTTTAGATAAAATACTAAAATACAAATGTAAATATTCCCAGAAATATAATTACTCATTTTACATATAGCAAATGTTGTAAACTAATTTTCATAGTTGAGAAATTGTCAAAATGTTTACCAATAATTCAAGAAACAAATAATAATTAAAAATGTTCTTTCTACACAAATAAATACATAACTGCTCGAATATGGCAATTACTGCATTTCAAGACGCGCTTTTCTTGCAAGTGGTATACTTGTTGACGAAACTTTTCAAAGAAAAGTTGTTAGAAATATTAATATCTTTCATTTTGCATCGCATCATTTCTTCTATAACTGCAACCATTTCCTTTTGTACTTGGACGAGTCATATGTAACCATTTTAATTTTTTATATAGATGAACGATAGATTATAATATCTACATATAGAATGGGCCATCTGTTGGCTTCTTTTTTGAAGTGCGTATTATTTCGACAGTTTGCAACACTGACGCGTTTGACATTAACAGATATGCAACGTCAAATCTCCTTATAGCGGAGGTTTGACATTACATATCTATCAATGTCAAGCGTGTCAGTGTTGCAAACTGTCGAAATAACACGCATTTCAAAAAGAAGCCAACAGATGGCCCATTCTACATTAGGCGTATTCTTTCAATCGTTATTAATTATCTCTACTCTTCTATTTTAAGAAGCATATAATTTCTGTTCTGTTCGATTATTGTTTGAAAATGTGACAGTAGGTTAATTAGGTATTTCGCGGCAGTTGAATAAAATTTTATATCGCGATAAAATGGTATTGTTTCTTTGAGAAAATTATTATTTAGAACAACATAAAACGTAGAAACACTTCCATTATAAAGAAATATGAATGACAAATAGATAATATGTATGTATGTACATACATTTATATACTTCTGCGTTGTAACTTTTGCGCAAATGAAAATTACCTTCCACCCTTCCATTACTAAAGTTAATAATTATAATACCTACCCAAACATTTTTTGAACTGCATGTGGGTCCCATTGTTTGCCAGGCCGTAGGAACGTTCTGCATTTGCTAAAACGTGTATATACTTTTAATCTTCCTGTACCGGTGCCAAAACATCGTCTTTGTTCCTATAGGGGTCTCGTTCACACCCCAGCAACTATTATTAAATAGTAACGGTGAAATTTGTTAACGTGTGGTTTGTTTTATAAAATGAGTACATTCTAATTTTAAAATAAGATATATTCAATAAAATAAAAAAATATTTGTTCATTTTCCCACAAGAACGAAAATATATTAAATATAAAATAAATCTCTTGCAATTTGAACAATAACGGTCTGAATGTTTTGTCTATGGAGTACGCAAATTGAGTGACATTTCGATTATCCGATATTAGATACTAGGATAAAATATACATACAAAATATTTTTTCCAAATCTTTATGGAAAATTGGAGTAGAAATTATGATATAATAATTCTCATCATATTTAATACAATGACGTTGATGATTGATTCGAGTTGCGTAACAGAATTGCGTTTTTGTTTAGTACACAATCAATACTATTAATTGAAATTTCCACTATGGAGTCCAAGAATTATTAAAATAAAATTGCTACATTAATTATTATTTACTAATTTATGGCTGACAAAAATAGTTTTTCTTTTAAAATTGATTATAATTATACATTTTTCTGGCACAATAAAATAGCAAAACTGTTGTTATTTCCATAAAATAAGAATCATATTGATTACCGTATTTATAAGATCATAAAATAAAAATGATAATTTATTATTGAAACCTTAAAATATGAATTTGTTTATAAGATTGTATCTTTTATTTATAATTCCTTACAAATGTCAATTTAGAGATACACATTTACCAGTAAAAATAACCGGTACACTTTTTGAAGAAAATTTTCAAACAAAAGTTGTGCATAATATTAATATCTTTCATTTTGAATACTACTATATTTTCTGTAAGTGCAGCCGTTTTGAAGATATTGCAGAATGCCTGAAAAATTACTAGAGTAAACATGCACTTCCGGTTTGAATATTCTTTTCAAAAACAGAAGGCTTTCTTCCGAGCCATATAAAAGTTTAGAGTTTGATGAAGAAATAAGAAATCCAATATAGTTCTAACACATATATAACCTAATACAAATAATCACAGCCACACTCAATTCTCTACGGACTTGAATATATGTTAAAACTTGCTACATATATGTATGTATTACATACATACATAGGTTTCAAACATTCATCGAAACTTGTTAGGAATATTCGATGTCGTGAAAAGTTCACCAGTAAAACTTAAAAATTTGAATTCAGAGTCTTGCGAAGTAGTTTTTCAAGGTATTTATTTATGTAAACATTATTATTTACGGCAATATATTATATTGACAATGTATTTATTGCTCTAGTTCTAAAAATATCTTTCAATAAAACATGCTAGTGCGTGTTCATGATTACATTAAAGTACATTGCAACTATTAAATTAACAATCTCAGATAATATTATATGAAAAATATTGTAATGTACTCTGCAAGTATTGGGCGCAAGAGAAATAGTAACTGGCATCATCATCTTCTATTTTAATTCAATCCATGTAAGAGCGAATTACCCATAGCTTGTAGTTTATTACGTAAATTATGTATTTTATCATTAGTCATATATTCGATGTTTAATTTTGATAAAATACAAAATTGACTTTTACCACCTATGTATGTATATTGATTTAGTGTCTCTAATGTCCGATAATTTATCGTTTTGAAGCTCACACTATATGTATATATTTGGAAAAGATTGAACTTTGGAAGGCATGTAAATAATTGATAATATATAGATTTGGTGTTGTAAAATATTGCAAAAAAATATGCTTTGATTTTATGTGCTACGGAAATATTGAACTAAATTAGTTCCTCAGTACGATTTAGAACATAAATACTCTTGTACTAAATCGTAAATTCTCTCAAATGGAGTTGTTTATTATTAAATTTATCTATATGTAGGACCATATATCTTCAAAAGCAAGTTAGACATTTTGATAAAACAAAATTAACAAATCATTCATTTATAGAGCAACAAACAAGTAATTATTGTAATAACGAAGAATATAGAAATCGAGATTTTTATGGATACATCCGTTTTGAGCGTCTCTAAATCCATATTAACCTTTTTACAATAGCGTCTGTTTGTGAACGTAATAGTTCCAAAACCCTTACAAATATAAAATGTCAAATTTACGTTTTGAAAGTATACCACCATTTTTTATTGAAAAGAATATTTAAACCGCAAATGTATCTTGTTGTTTTTTTAATATCTCGAGATTGGTTGAACTTAAGAGGAACTGATAAGATTCAAAATAAAAGACTTGTTTGAGAAGTTTCATTAGAAATTTTAGAAAAGCGTGTTTAAAACCCATTTATTTCCATATTCGTTGTCATAGTAATCATATATATTTACTTGTGTAGAACAAAAAGAATACAATTGAATGTTTTCTTTGCGATTGATTGAATTATCATGAATATTTTCATAATTCTACAATTATTGAAATTATTTATGGTGTGATAACATTAACATTATGTAAAATTGTAAATTTTTAATTAATTGTATTCATATTTTCTAATCTAAAATCTAATCCAGTAACTATTACAGTTTTACTATTTATAATAAAAATCTATAAACTGCATATAAATACAAAATAGACGTAGAATGTAACTGATGTGTTATAGAATCAACCCATTAGCTTAAATTACATGTTTCCAAACTGCAATTTTTCTATATTACGATTGACGATTGACGTAATGCTTTTAATTAGTAAAATTTCTCGTAGAATGAAATAACGATATGTATGTGTGCTTCTTTTTATCAATAAACACGTAACATATTTTTTTTTTTGTGATGAATCAATAAAGTTATTCTTAGACACAAGTGTAATAATATTGTTATAATTATAGATAGACTGAATCAGTTATTACAAAATAAGAAACGATAATAGCTATAAAAGTCTGATTATATAATTATTCCAATAACATGCATTTGATGTAGTTCACATGGTGATTTTAAAAAGAGTGCGTGATAGCTGTCTTAATTGTAATTCTTAATTTGAAAACTAAATCATAAATGTAATCATTATTTTGATATTTCAGTATTATAATTAAAACGAGTACTTATGCAGTTTTTAAGAATTACGACCGAAAGAGATATCAATTTCTCTGACCTTTAGAGAGATTTAAAAATTATTTCCGTTTTTACGCTTCAATTTAATTTTATTATTATTAAATAGACAAAGCAGACTTTGGAAGAATTTTCTTCAAAGGCAGGGCGAGGATCATTGAATATCTTTGAAGCTTTGTTAAACGTTTATCTTAAACCGCATTAAGTGCATTTTTCAGATGCCACCACCTATTATTAAATACACGAGAGAATGGTGAATGCTTTTACTTTTGTTAGGTTACGTTTTTTCTTTGCACCGAAGTAGAATATGTTTGGTATTTGTTTTTTTCATTTTTCTATAATTGTAAAAAAACAAATCATAGAAAAAATAATTAATTTGTAAATAATTCTTATTTTAAGCAATATACGACTACGTATTAGTCTGGAACTAAAGTTACTGTATATGTAGAACACATTTATATCATAATACGACTCATATATAATCAATTGCCGCAAATTACTCAATTCATCGTTTGGCCCGCTATTACCATCTAAAACTTAGTATGTTAAATAAAAAGCATAAAAAAATACCTGATAATTCTATGAAATAAATAACCCTATTGGGAACTTATGTATCCCAGTTGTTGGTACTGTATTTTATTTATCTTATTCAAATTAGTTAAGTTATGTATATAATTGATTTTAAGAGATCATTGGTAAATAATAATATTCTAATTAGTGGAGCTAAAAATAATAAGTCAGAGATTAATTTTTTTACGATTTATACTTGAAACTGTATTCAAACTAGAGAAATTCTGGCGCAACTTGTTACTTTTATTTAAAATTGAATTCGGTCTGGTAAATCGTAATTCATAAAAATTGTTTGAGTTTCCGCTAAAAGGAGGGCCCGAGATTGAATGTTAAAATACTTTTAAAATTTTCCAAAAATAAGTGTAGTTTTATAATGATTTTTTTCTTGTGCACTTAACCCTTAAAGGGCACTATGGGTCTGGCAGACTCAGAGGTAACTTTGACTTGAAAAAAAATATATTGCATTGTAATTTTTCACCAATATAGTTAATAAATACTTGTAAGTCTGTTTTGCAAATATTCGATGATAGTCTCGCTTTTGAGTGCTCAAATCTAAATACTTTTTTTGAAAGACTCGCTATTGTCACTAGTTTTACCTTAAAGAAGTATATCTGTAGTATATTCAGTTAAATTTTTGTTCAAATTATTGAAAATTGTAAAAGTTATTCAATTTTAAGGAAAAAATTATGAATTTTCGGGTTTTTTCAATGATCATTTAAACAATGAACATGTTTAAAAATCGCGCTTAAAATATATTAGTTAAGCATCATTCATGCAATTTTTAAAATAAAAATATTAAAAAGGTCAGCTGCAATTCGAAAATCTCTTAACGTCATTATTTGGAAGTGTATCCTTTAAGGATTAAACATTGAATTTTATTTCGTTTCACATTTGTGAAATTATTTAATATATTGTATAAATTTAATGTAACAGAAATTGATTACAAAAAAACAAATTCATGTCGTTATCAGCATATAAACATAAAATATAGTCGAGGTTCTCATATGCCTAGCTGTGCACTGAGAATAAGATTACTCGAATTACTCGAATGAAATGAAAATCCAATTCCTAGAATTTAATGGAAGAGACGGTAAAATAAATATTTTATTATATCAATAACATTTTTTAAAGGTAACTTTAATTCTTACTATTAAATTCAATTGCATCAAATAAATCAGTGACATACTTCAATTTAACATAAATTAAAATATTATAACGAAAAAAGCACTTGGTAAGTGTTAAATTAAAACATATTAGTTTTTCTCCAAATTGAAGCTTGCAACGCTCGTTATTATTTTATATTTACACCATTACTTACATACGTTACGGAAAAATGAGATTATAGACAGCCTTAAAAGAAATAGCGGGCTAACAGTCGGATGATATTTTAGTAATATTTTAAATATGATTTTTTAAGTGGAAGGAGAACCTTGATTTTATACACTACGACTACGTGATGTCAATACACACATACATACAACATTCTTACTCTATATAATATAATAAATTACGTATTACGGCCAAATAAATCAAAATAATAACAATATGATCAATATTCTATATATTTTACGTTTTAGTAAGTACTGTTTTAGTATTGTCATGTATCATCGAGAAATATAAATTATTATCCATATATTATGACGTTTATTGAATATAACTTATTCTACAAACCATACAAAATATAAAATGGATTATATAAAATGCAATACATATTAGTACACATTATAAGTTTTATTAAAACTTTTACATTGCGTATAATAGACTTTATACTAGTGAATAGCTTTCCACAATATATGATTTCTATAATATTTTTCAAGAATATTGATAATATACATACATTTCTTTTCATGATTTTATTTCTTCTTTAGCTACCAGTTCAATCTTATTCAGTTTGACTCTTTCTGTTTTTTTTTTTGTATTTTAAAATGTCGTTACTTATGGTGTAAAAACTAATCTCAATTGTAATATTATTAAATTAAATTTCTTCCAGCTGTTTTACAGAAACGTGGCCAAAATAATAAACATCAAGTTGGTTTGCAATGCTTAACGCTATTTCACTTGTATCTAATCAAAATATGGTAACACTGGAAGCAAGCTTGTTAGATTCTAGTGATCTAGTAATATTATTAATTTTCACGAAAATTTTATTCTAAAGAATGTTCACTGACATTTTAAATTGCTTGAAAAATATGAAGTTTTATAATTGTAATACTTTTAGTGTAAAATAGCATTCAATCTTTTTCCTTACACATTAAAAGTAACATTTGTTATCTTGCACTGGACTTTCTTATACGTAGTAGGTGTATTTTGTTTAGATAGGAAAGGTATTAAAATATAAAATTCTAAACATTCAAGAAATTATAATTATTCATTACGTTATATTAGAAATTATTATGGCCAGATGTTTTTAGTTTTCAAATGAACTTTAAACCCAATAAAAAAATGTATTATAATATTTTACTAATCTTTGAAACGCTTTTTCACTATTTTTTTTATCTATTTGTGACAATAGATGTTAAATATCAAATTATTTGATGCTATTTTGTTTTCCTGTTAAACAATTGACAGGTATAGTGGATACTATTTATTAAATATAACTATTACCATACTTACGTAACTATGGCAACATAAATAAGAAATTTAAGAATTTAAATAGTGTTTTTCTTGTAACTGATACACTTTTTGAAGAAAAATTTCAAACAAAAGTTATGCGAAATATTAATATCTTTTATTTTGATTATTAGTATTTTTACTGCAAGTGCAGCTATTTCGGAGATATTACATAAACCGTAAAGAATGACCGCCAGTTTGAATATTCTTTTCAAAATTAAGAAGTTTTCGTGCGAACCATATAAAAATATTAAGTTTAAATTTTTATAATTTTATCTTCACCAATTTTGGTTGTAGATCTGTCCCTCTCTCTCTCACACACACACACAAACGTCATTTAAAAAAAAATAGTCAGACTCAATTCAGAAAAGTTCAAAAAGTGTATTTTTGATAAAATTGCAATACTTATTTGTTATTTCGTATAAAAAAGTAATATATAATTTTACTATTCTGTCTTTAGAAACACATGTGTATGTTTGTCCAAAGAGACAGCGAAATCAAATTATACTTGCACCCATTCACGATGGTGTAATTGTAGCAATCTTTGGCCATCTGACTGTATCTAAACGCAAACACACCTATCGTGTCTCTTTAGAACTAATTAACCTCTTCGTACTATTAACCGATAATGTAATAAAAAACTATTTTTATTTAAACAGACGCTAATGATAATTACCCTATTAATCGAAATCAAGCGATTTGCATCACAAGACACAAATGCAAATATATAGTTGATAGAAAACTATTTAGCTTTTTATCAATATAATCAAAGCTCAGTTTTCATTTTTTTTAAATATTTGGTCCATATTTGAAGAAAATGTAATAATTATTGTATCTTATTTCTCAAAATATTAAAGCAATATATAAAACTAGTATTTATTATATGTCAATCGTAATTAAGAAGCGCATTGTATAGGTTCTCTAAATGTAATGCACTACATACACGTAATTTACACGTCAGTTCAATATGATATTGATAATATACAATACATGATTTCTATTGTATTTTATTACAATATTGATCATTTCTCTTCGTGATTTTATTTCTTCCTTATCTGCCAGTTCAATTTTACTCAGTTTGCCTCTTTCTGTTTCGTATATGTAACGACACTATGATGTAAAAACGAATCCCAATTTCTAAATCCCTAAATACTGTTCTGTGATTAAAGAAATGCGAACAATTCAGAGAATACTTTAATGAATTTAAAAGTACGCATACAACTTTTGTTGTACACCAATTTAACACTGATTTAATAGGAGTAACAAAGAACACTTGACGCTCAAGGGCCAACACCCTTAACTCTTTCAAAAGCAACTGAAGAGTGCAAAATGATTACTTTTAATACACACACACACACGTACACATTTATTTGTAATTAGGGCGTGGTTAATTTTATGAACCTGCGAAATAACTGCTGGGATAATCTTTAAAAAAAATCCTGTTGAAAGATGAAAGCAACTAAACAGTCTGAAAAGTAATCTATTAGAACTTTAATAAAATAAAACAAAAGAGGTTTTAAAATTGCACCACCGCAGAATAGAAATTCAATAATTGGTGCTACAAAAATAAACCACGATACCAGAAAAAGAAACTCCATCTACGTATTGTATCTATACATAAACCACTTATTTGATGGGAGAGAAAACTGTTATTGGGCAAAATTCATTTTAAATTTCTATCTCTTTTGATAGTACATATTATTTTTACTTTCTTTGTGCCTGTGTGTGTGTGTGTGTGTGTGTGTGTGTGTGTATGCGCTCTACAGCCTACACTGTTGAAGATAAAATTATGAAACTTTAAACTTAAGATTTGTATATGCCTGGGGTGAAAACCTCTTATTTTTGAAAAGCATATTCAAACCGGAAGTGCATGTTTACTTAAGACTTTTTTTGCAATTTCTGCAATATCTCCGAAACGGCAATACTTGCAGTAAAAATAGATAGAATGACATTGAAAGATATTAGTATTCCGCACAACTTTTGTTTGAAACATTACTTCAAAAAGCACCAGTTACAAGATCTTATCTTATTGATATTGCCATAGTTCGTAGGTATGGGAAATTATATATAATAAATCGCATCTACTATTCATGTCAATTGTTTTAAATATTCAAATATGTTGACATTTAACATTTATTGTCAGTGTCACAAATAAGTTTAGTGAAAAAACGTTACAAAGGTTAATAAATAATAGAAAATAATATATGAAAATATTTTGTAAGGTTTACAGTTCATTTGAAAATTAAAAAATGTCCGGCCATAATAATTTTTAATAATGTGTAATGAATAATTATATTTTCTTTATATTACTATAGAATCGAACATTTTAAATTTAAAATACATGTTTTTTTTAGAAATCTGACAATAATCTAACTTTACCACAATTTTACTGGACATAATGAATGAAAATATTTTCTTTTAAATTTAAACATTTTATATTTTAATTTATATACTATCAAATCAAAATATACTGACTACGTAAAAGAAAGTTTAGCGCCAATACATGGCTGATGTTTTTAATAAAACTAATTCAAATGATTGCTTACAGAAGTGTAAAGTTTCAGACGGTATTATGGTCATTGGCATCTATAATGATTAAATTATAATTATAAACTTATGATTAAATTTAATTGCCAAGTACATTTATTAAATGTGTACAAAATCAATCTTAGATATAATTAAATTTTTATAAGAAAAACAATCTAAGGTATGCAACCGTTAATAAAAAAATTCAAACAATTACTACACACGCATGTAAGTTGTGCAATGATAACTTTTTTGTTAAAAGTGTAGATATATAAATATATGATATATTCTGGGTTATTTATATAGCGAGCTTTGTTCATATTATTTGTGTATCTGCTTTAGTAAAATTGAATAAGGAGCGTGGGCGCCAAAATCAAAGTTATATAAATGTTTGTTATCAGGTGTAGTGTGTTATTCAAATTTGATAATAATACTGACAACGGCCGAATACTTTTCATACTATTTCATACTTTCAGTACATTTAATCTGTAATGACGCAACAGGAATAATATACCTATTATATAACGGCGTGTAAAATGGCATAAATTGATATTTCCCAATAATAACATACTGAGCTGATATTTATGTAGCTGTTTCTCGTATATGCATCCAAATGAACATAGTTGTTTTTTAAAATGTAATATGTTTAAAAACCTTATACTAAATTAACATGTTTATTAAAAATGTATTTTAAACGACAAAAAAGATTTTTTATTTGTGGCATTTCTACAATCATCTAAGCGTAGGATTAACGCAATTGCAACGCACCACATTTTTTTTAGGTTGAATATAAAGCAGGCCCTATGTTTTATGTATTGATCCTGCTATGCGATAAAAAATATGAAAGGAACACTGAAAAAGTAAGCCATAGTAATCTTGCTAACTTGATCAAAATGACCCAAGTAGCTTTGAAATCACTTTCCCCCGTGCCACACAGTACTAGCTATTGTATTACCGTTAAAAATCTATATTTACAATCATAATTCTATTTTGTGTTCAAGCAAGTCTTGAAACATGAAAAACTCTATTGTTATTCAAAGAATCTTTATTTCGTGGAGCAGTTTTAATTTGCTTTAAACAATCCCAAGGCAGCAGTTACACTGGATTGCTTCGGAAAGCAACTATGATCGTTCAAAATTGACAAAAAATAATAACGTATATATATATATATATATATATATATATATATATATATATATATATATATATATATATATATATATATATATATATATATATTTAAACAAATTATTAATACTATATTTGTGCGACATATTATTACTGACAAAAATAAGGATAATTAATTTCGTGTGATATGATCTTTTTTGAGCATTTGTGGTCACTTACTTATGGAAGGCTGATATTCTGTGTAACTGCAACCTTACCCTTCCTTATGGTTTAGCCTGATAAACATATCACTGGTTTTGTATGTTTGGTGTGCTGCAGGAAACGAAACGGCCGTCAAAAGAGATGCAGGTTACGATCGCAAGACAACTGGGCCTCGAGCCGACAACAGTTGGTAACTTCTTCATGAACGCGCGACGACGTTCGATGGACAAGTGGAAAGACGAGGACCCGAAGAACGCGGGCCAGAATGCGTTACATCAGCAACTATCGCCGGGCGGTAGTGGACTCGAACAGGATGATCCTGATCACGACCATGATCACGATCACGATTTAGATGACGTTGACCAAGATCAAGATGACCACGACCATGACCACGACCAAGATCACGACATGTTGTGACAGCATGCGTTACGGGATCGACAACTGTTACTTTTGTGAAGTGAAATATCACTTACTCAGAGTACACAGACGGATGGTCGGTTTCGGTTCTGTTTAGTTTTTAGTTATGATTTTTTGCGTTGTTCCGTTGTTATTTACTGCATTGATAACGGGCGTGTGTACCTATATTCTGGATGGTTCGGATTCTGATCTGACAGCTGTGCCGTAATCTACAAATGAACACCAACTCCCGAACATCAAGAGTCAGTGTGTGATTATTCGCCACGTTTTCAATTCATCTTGTCGATCGCTTTTCTACGTATTATACCCGATCAAACGCTCGTCTTTGACCTTGTGATTCACGTAGATACGTAACAATTGAATTTAATATGTTTTTCTCTCGCGGAGATTCATTTAGAATACACGATAACCGCGACTGAATAGATTTAAACTTTATAATAAGTCTGAATCAATATACATCTTAATGAACCTCATTATTATAGTTATTATATACATTTTTTGAAATGAAAAGGACCAATGAAATTGGTGTACTTTACAATTCCATTCCTTTTGTTTTTCATAGGATCTTTTCTCTTATACCTATTATTTAGAATTCTTTAGAATTCAACTTTATTATTATATACTTTCATATTTTGTGCTTTTATATTTACGTTTAGTTATAAGTTAGTCTTTAGTAAAATTTTTTAAAGACTTAATCTTTATGCTTGATATCGTGATACCTTTTACTACTATAAGTACAAAGTTCTATGCAAGCGTGCGTTGCATGGCCTAGTCCAGAAATGTGTGATTTTTTTTCGAATTCACAAGGTCAAAAGCGTTTCCATATAAGGAGAATTTAAACCAGCCAGAACCATTCCTTGAATATGTTAATAAGTTTTATCAAAAATGAAGAAAATGTCCTTTTCATTTTGCTATGTATTATTGGTTAAACGAGGATGCATACTTAAACTATTCAACAAAACAAATCAAATTTTTGCCCTCCTCACTTTATACTAATCTAATAGAGCGTGGCACATTCTAAATTTTAAAAATCGGTCTTTGTAAGTAAACTTAAGTAAATTTTCATGAAAACCTCTTTTTATATGAGTAATACATAGTACATCCACTCCACAATTGTATTAGTACTTTTTTCAATAAAATGTGGTAGAAAATACAATATTTTCATGTGCTGATAAGCATTTTTTGATAAAACTTAAAATTAGCAATGTTTTTTTTTTAAATTTTATTAATTGTGATTTGAAGACATTCCGTACTTTTATTTTTTTTACAAACAATTCTAATTTGGCTTGAGCTGATGTTATAAATCTTTTTTACGTTTGTAACACAGTCTTAAAATGGTTTTGAATTCCCCTTTCGACGTATTACATATATACATATACAAGCATGCAAGTATGTACTACGTATATGGACAGGGAAAACGATGATGGCTGGCGCTTGGTACCTTGAACCAGTCCTGCGCTTTAGTCACGTGTGCGCCAGTTATCGATCCGTTTGTTTTTGTACAGTATTTGTATTCAAATTGAAGAAGAACTTATATTATAGTACAACAAAAGCGAAAGTCAATTTAAAGCCCGTTTGCCACTGTCAAATATTTCATCAAACATGTGTTCCAATTTCTATAATATTTTAAAATACTATCAAAAATATGTCAAACAATGTAATATAGTGAAAATAGGGCACAAATAGTTCTTCAAACAATAATTTATTAGGTTTACAGTAACAAATCAACTCTCTCTTAAAAGAGAAAATACAAATTTTATATAAAAAAAATATTCAATTTACCAAAAATACCTAAATATATTCTAAAAGACAGAAATAAAGAGAAATCAATGTAGCACATGAATTAACACATAGATAAAAACTGTTTTGAGAAAATGCATTTTTACTTTGAATTGCTTATCATGGGAAATAAATATTATAATAGCTAATGAGCTGGGACAACCCTATTAAAATCCTCTGTGTCATAAAACATATCTATGATGTGTGCGAAATATCTTCTAGAACAGTAATGGTGAAGCTTTTTGAGCTTATGCGCCATAAAATCAAATCAATTTTACAAACAAATATATGTTATAATTGTTTTTATAGCAAGTATATTTTCTAAAAAAAGATCATTGTATAAATTTAAAAATTAAATGTTTTTGCATACCTCAAAAAAAAAAATACAATTATTTTAATTTGTATGCATACTTATAAATAAAAATCATTTTAAATTTAAAATGATTTTTATTTATATATATTTGTTTACATTTTCTGACACGCATACCAAAACTGTTCTAAAACATACATAATATGTATTTTCTTCAATTGTAAATGCAGAACATTTATTTCTCATCAAAAATATAATTAAAAATTAATATCTTCATGGATATGTCAAAGAGTACCATCAAACACTTGTTACAATTTATTTAGACAAATGTTTTTATATTGTTTGATAGCTATGAAATATTATTTTAACTATTAAGCATATTGGATTTAAATCTAAATATGTACTATATTTTGTGTTGGATATTATGTTTGAAACAGTTTGTCATTGATAATAATAGAATGATTAGGAAATGAAATCCACAGCAATAGAAATGTTATTCTCTCACAAATGTATAACTAGTTTGACAAATGTTTGAGGTTTTATAAAGTTGAATATTAATTAGGTTATATAATCAGTGGCAATAGGGCGACAGAAATGCGATGGACATAGATAGAGATGAAATAATAGAAATTGGACAAGTTGAAGAAACACAAATTTAAAATAAAAAATAATAATAATATAAAATTTATATTTAAGAAGAGATAACCGTTATGAGAGAGATGTGGTTTGTGTAAATACTATTTGTACTGGGACTTTTTGTAAGCCAAGTGAAAAAATATACTGATTTGGTATTTTTTATGAAAAAATGGCAAATGGCTTACAAAGTTATCTCTGTAAAGGTCTAGAGTTTAGATAGAAACTTGTTATCTGCGGTATAAACGTGACCACAACATTCTCCAGCAAATAATAGCTATATTTTTAATGCACCAAAAAGAAATATTGTATCGGTGATACTCTCAATCTTCTATTCAATATTTTTTATTTACATACATATATTCGGTAGAGATTCAGACTAGTGTACACGTTTTACAAATAAAGTGTGCATTCTTTACTAGCTTGTAACATGTAAATATTAAATCAATACAAAATATGCTCTGATCATGATCACTAAAATTATAAGATAAACGCCATTATAGTTTTGTTAATTTATTGTATATTTTTAAGAAATTATCACTCAACCCAAATAATTTTTAAATAAATCATTTCAAGCTTTTTTAATAATCAAAATACATTTTTGTAATTATTTCTGTTCATGTGTGGTAACCTCATTTTGATTACTTGAAAAATCAAAATTTAAAAATTTAATTTCTGTTTACATTAGCCAATTTAATTGTTACTTCTCAATTCACATTGCAAGATTAAATAATTAACATTTAAAAAAATATCTTTGTTTTAACGTCGATTTTTTACTTCGGTATTTATCCTATATGGAGCTTGTTATACTTGAATTTATTAAAATGTTAATACACATTTATGTAAATATACCAAAATGATAATTGCTTGTAAATATTGTAAATTTAATAGTTACCAAAAAAAAAAAATTCTAACGAATTATTATTTAAATTATTTACTCATAATATTTTTAATAAATGACAACCAATCAGAAAATAAATTTTCACATGAAATTGAGTATTGGCAAAAAGATTCTAATATTACTAAATTATAAATAAAATTTCTATAATATTTTATAAGATGTTAACTGCGTTCTTTTGGTCACAACTCGGCAGATATTTTGATTTATTTGGCGCGTAAATTTTGACACTTACACAAATTTCATATATTCATGTTAATCGTAAATTGTTCAATCAAAACAAATCCTGCTTTTCAAGCCAGGTTTACAAATAGTGGTGTGAGTTTTAAAAAAAGTTATCTGTAAGATAACGAAACTAAGTAAGTTCATATTTAAAGTTACCGCTGAATTTTCAAAGTAACCTATTTTCAAAACACCATGTAAAACGTACGACTATTTAGCTTTTATAACATTTCTGGTTTGTACCAAAACTTCATCACGGTCACCGCGGTTAGAATTTTTAGGTAATTGGTTTAGTTTCGCCATGTGGTTACTACTTTGGTTACTACAGCAACAGCGTTCTAACCGACTGGGTTAGAGTGTATGTCAGTAAAAATGAATAATATGGGGTAGGCCATCTCTTGGATTCTATTTGAAGTCAGTGTTATTTTGTCAGTTTGTAACACTGATGAGCTTGACATTGATAGATATGTAGTGTCAGTGTTGCAAACTGTCTAAATAACATGCACTTCTAACAGATGGCCTACCCTATATATTGGAATAGAGAGATAATATGAATAATTATTTAATATAGAAACAATAAATATTGATATTTTCATTTTGAATTGAATTTATAGTAGAATATAATTACAAATATTTACAAAATAAGAAATATGTTATTTAAAAAACTAAATATCTTTCAAATTCCATGATAAAAGATATAGCTTTTAAGCTCAGTAAACAAAATTGTAATGTCATAATAAAATCAAGCGGGTTTATTCAAGGTTAAGGCGTTTCGAAACCTATAGCCTGTTTTTTTATAAGAATACAGCGTTATACTTATCAATGTGCATTGTCGCTCTCACAAACATAGACTAACGTTGCATTGTTAAGAAAAACAGACTATAACTATTATTTGCAAGAAGCGATTCGGATCCTCTGGTTAGCTTGGAAAGGTTTCGGTACAAACCACGAATAACTATTGTTTAAAAATGTAATTAATGTTTAACTTAAGAATTCAAAAAAATTACTTGGTTGTTGCTTGAATGAGTACTGTGGAAAAATTATGCTAATTTTACATATTTTTGAGTTTAAAACTCTATAGACTTATAACTTATATGATATACAGTAACTCTGTCTATTTAGCGCCAAATTTATTATAAGAATTGAATTTAGCACCATTTAAATAAGCGATAATCCCACATCACTAATTACAAAAGTCCAAAATATCAGTAATTAGCTGGGTGTATCTTTTACGCGTAAACAATAAGTCTATTTTCATTTATTTTAGTTTAATAGTGATTTTCAATTGTTTTTTAATTTATGTTAAATCTCTAAAGTACAATTTTATATTTTATTTAAATATCAGAAAATAATCATTTTAACGATCTAGTCACAGTACTGTGCATTGAAATCTGAACACGAGTAGTAATAATTTATTAAATGCCATTTGGCTTTTAAATCTACATATCAAAATTTCTTAATTATGTTACATTGAACATTCCATTAATTATGTAACTAAGTGTTTTTAATTATCTAATTATATGTAACATGGCATGTCTTTTGGCTTTTTCCTCCCTCTTTCTGTTTATGTCTCTCATCCAGTATTTCCCTTTACCGGTTTCGTATAGAATTCCTGCTTTTCTCTGTATCTTCCCACTCATGAATCAGATAGTCGATTCTTTCTTCGTGAACAGTAGCATTAATGATAGATGTATTCTTATTGCTGCTAAAAGTTCTGTTAATATTTTGTTGATACTCGTTTAACAGCAGATAAAGATAAATATACCTTGATATGTTCAAAACACTCAAAGTAATTTTTAATTTAAAGCCATTTTTCCTTTACAAACAATAACTAATGATGTTTTCATTTCGAATTGAATTTATAGTAGAATGTTTATAAAATATGAAACATTTAGAGAACGTTAACATTTGCTAAATTAGTAACCGAAAATAACCGCAGTATAATAATGAAATATTATGATTTCAACAGTTTTTTTTTATACTTAAAATATATTTAAAAAGTTTGAGTAGCTTAAAAAATGAAATCAGTTTATTTATGAGTTCGGATTTCAATGTGCAGTACTGTATGTTACCTGTTGCAGATTACTCTATAATCTAAAGTTATGTTGAATTCTTGAATTGCACAAAATGCAACCATTACGCATACACAAGGCTTACAGCAGAATTTTCGAAACAGTGTTGGCGTAATTTTAGTGTTCATTTGAATTAATTGCTTCTTTAAATGGAAAAATGCATTAATTTCGTTAGGTGTGATTTGTTTACATCTACAATAGTTGGAAATTATTCGATTATTAAACAATAGGTTGTAGATGATTATATATATATATATATATATATATATATATATATATATATATATATATATATATATATATTTCTAGTTGTACTTTTGAGATTTATTATTAATAAGTTAATATATAACTAAACACTAAAATAAATTAACAAAACATGACATTTAATACTATTTGACAACTGGGTCTTATGTACCCTATGATCAGCTGTTCATTTTATAATAAAAGCTGCTTTTTGTTCTAAAGTCCTCTCGGTAGCAACCAAAAGAGCACGGCATAGTACAAAAGTGGCGAAAATATGACACGTGTGTCATAATGTTGCATATAAATTCATTATAATTTCAAATGCACTTACATGCATAACTTCATACTTATTCCCATCAAATGGGGTGACAGAAAACCCTTTACATCCATTCACTTAATATAGAAATACATTTTTTATAAATACACATATAAACATAAATACATAACATCACGCCTATTCCCATCATATAGGGTTCATTCACATCTTGACAATTATTCGCCATTCAACTCTATCCTTTACAAACTTCTTTCGCTTCATTTAAATTCATTAAATCTTCATACATGCTCTTCTATTTCGCGTGCTCACAACTTTTCTTTCGCGCTTTTATTATCTATCATATGTATCCATTTATTCCGAGGACGACCCCGCATTCTCACACTACCATTCATTTCACTCACGTAAATTTTCTTCGTCAATCTTTCATTCGACATTCTTTCATCATGACCACACCACCTCATTTGACTCTCAGCTATTCTACGCACAACAATTTTTACAATATCGCACTGCTCATACGCCCTTGTATTTCTCTTTCTGTCTCTCTTTGATGCACCACAAATACTTTTTGCTTATCTGGCGCGCCAAATTAAAAATATTCGCCATCCCTAGCCAAGAATGAGGCACTTCCACACTATTAGATTGAATAAGTTTATAATGGAATAGTGTCAATTTGAGCATTTGCGTTAAATGGCATATTTAGATGTTTCAAGCTACAGTAAAATATTATAAATTTCTATGTGATACTAATCTTAAAACAGATATATGAATAGTTTGAAGTAAAAAGTATTCTTTAATTTTTCTGTACAAATCATTACTTATACTGTCAATAGTAAAATGAATTTACTCAAGTTATTTCTTGTTTTCGATTTACCACTGAAAACTATTTGAAGTTTGCTTCGCATTGTATTAGAATTCAAAATAACATGCATTATTTATTATATCCGCATTAATTTAATTTTTAAATCTGGAACAAACTTCAAGTCTTGAAATAATGATTATATTATAAATTAACCCCAATAGATGAGGCAAACTAATTTACATAAAAAAAGATTATGAGTGTATCACTAAAATTGACTAGACACACGAATAAAATTAAAATATTATAAACAAAATATAAGATTGATGGCTAGTTCTTGTGGTCACGCGTGTACTGACACGAGTACCCGTCAGTGGCGTACGGAACACGTATCGAGAACACGAACGAAAGATAAACCAGTTCTGTTTGTTATTTTGTACGATGATGTACTTACACGATCAGTGTACGATTCGGTTTGGTTCCGGGTATTTGGTTTCGTTGAATTGTTAGTGTATTGTGCGTGTGTGCGCCACTGCGGTTGTTGTAACTATTATTTTGTAAAAAAAAAAAAAACAAGCAAGTGACATGAACCGATTGCCTTATTCATGTAGAGCATATGCTAGTCCATGACTCTAGTTCGA
Organism: Nebria ingens riversi; assembly: GCA_018344505.1. Taxonomy (NCBI): domain Eukaryota; kingdom Metazoa; phylum Arthropoda; class Insecta; order Coleoptera; family Carabidae; genus Nebria; species Nebria ingens. The sequence goes on along the minus strand of JADQWA010000134.1, from coordinate 156,590 downwards.
CACTAAAAAAGTATTCTAGTCATCAAATTTCTGTAATTTAGCAATGGTTTATTTATACATATTATATATTTATTTTATTCTAGTCATTTTAAAAAAGAAAAATGTGTTGTACTTAGATGGAGATTTTGCGAGGATATTGATGACGTTGCTATCGACACAACTATTGTAGCCGTATTTTTTAAAACTGTATTACTTTCAATCAATAGATTTACGAAATTCGATTCTGTATCTTTCAATAGATTTATTACGTCAAATTCCCCCAAAAGACTAGATAGTTACTTTATTTTAAAACATATCATAGCATAACTAAGATAATTTATCCGATAGACGAACTCTTTTTCATGTTAATTTCGTTTCATTTGAAAACTTTACTTAAACATATTTTAAGAGCCCTTAAATGCATCTGAAATACAATAATTTCATTAAAGGTTATTACTGAGGAGTATATATGTTGTTGCATTTTAACATAATTATGATAAACACTATAGACTAATGTATATCAAAATCTAATTATTGAGCACATGCATCATAAGAAAATATTGAAGTAATTACGTTCCTTTGACTATATTACTTTTATTTTACAATTTTTAAATTTAGTTATCTAATGGAATTTGGTATGAAATGTCACATACTATCAATATAATTTACAATATGTTCTTAAATTTTCATTTAATTAAACTACAATGTAAACCTATGTCGTTATTTGATGATAGACTAAACTATAAAGGATATTTTGTGACGTCATTAGTCAACATACCATTAAATTCTTTTTCTGGCGAAGGGTTTGGAATAACTTATAGAAAATAATAATATAACATTTATTTTAATATATTGAGAAAAAACTAAGCTTATTGCTAGAGATGGGATGGAGAAAATGCTCTTAGAGAACATTCTCGGAAAACGGTAATTTACCGAAAAATTCTCTTGATTGGAATTAAAATTACGCACCTGTTTTAAATAGCTGTGCGTGTTACTATAATAGATGGAGATGGTAATATAACAAATTTGATACTGTATTCATCACTGTGCATCCGGGAAATTTTTGAAAAAAATTATATTTGTAATGTACAGATACGTTTCTAATGTGACATAAACAAAGTTTAGAATAATTGTCTAGTATTTTAATTTGTGATGTTATATAAATAAAAATCAAATGATCACATTTTAATTTTATCTTATTTAAACCAACTATGAGTATATAAAATATAAATTTAATTCATAACGTTAGAATCTTTGAAATTACCGAGAAAGTTCTCCAAATAGAAATTCTGGAGAATTTCGTATCTCTATTTATACATACTTTGATTTATTTCATCTTAATAACATTTATTAGATTCAAATACTAATTTGTTGACTGTTATTTGATTTTATTGAAGGAAGTATATTATATTATATACGAAAAATGTAATTGATACAACAAAATATGTATTTGGCTGTATCCAATTCTATCCTTTAATTGTAGCAATTGGATTTTCATTTCGCCAAAATAATTCTCTCAGTGTGCTCGATAATTGAACAGTTTTAAATCATTTAAAAAAAAAAATAATACCGAATATTTATATATATATATATATAATATATATATATATATATATATATATATATATATATATTTGAACAGGAACCTTATAGTAAATATCATACTAAAGTGTTTTTCTTATTTGAATGTTTTAGTTTGGCAACTTCGTATATTGACTTATAACTACATAAGTGACAAATGTTTTATTATAAATACCCCGTGTTCAAAACCTAACCTATGATTAGTCTGGAATATGATAATTATGTAAACCAATCAATGATAAACGCATGTAGATATGTGTACATAAGTCATTTTGATTTAATTATTTACATGCGCCAGTGAGTATACAAACCCATTGCACGCATTAATCATTACATGATTAAATGTCCATATATTAATTATTACATAGTGAAGACGGGGTATTTACTTTATCAATTACATCGCGATATTATTATAATATTGAAAATCTACTAAAAAGTATATTGATCATTTATAGGATGGGCCAATTTGTTGGTTTCTTTTTGAAGTGCGTGTAATTTCGACATTTTGCAACACTGACGCGCTTGACATTATAGATATGTAGTGTCAAACCTCTTTATAGCGGAGGCTTAACACTACATATCTATAAATGTCAAGCGCGTCAGTATTGTAAACTATCGAAATAACACGCACTTCAAATAGAAACCAACAGATGGTCTACCCTATATAATTAAATATTGATCAAAATGTTGTTGCTCTTACAATTAGATTTATTATAATAAAAAAACCTTGCATTTCAGTGTTGATTGAAAAATTATGTAAATAATATTCTGTAGGTACATAATTTTCTGCTAGTTGGCAACAAACTATTTTTATATGAAACTATAGTGTAAATATTTATATAAAGATTTTTCATTTAATTATTTCAAATAGTTTTCAAGGAGAATAAAATTTAAATATACAGAAACCAACCATGCATTTAAGGGTTAAAATGCAGAATACAAATGAATTCCTTATTGTTACCAATTACATTTTTAAATGAAACATTTTAATAGTGATGTGAGTTTTCTACATTTCCGGAAATGAAAGGAAAGGTATCGGAAATTTAACAGAAAGCTAACAGTCAACATTTCTAAATTTACGATTTAAAAAATGCATCATTTTAACTAACTTCCGGGCTATATTCATATATATGTTTTGACAAGTAAAATGAGCAATGACACTATTTTTTAACATATTTACACTAAATATAATTATTGTATCTAATGAAAAATAAATGTTGACGGTTTATTACTGAAGCAATCGGTTGAGATTATGATAAATCACTAAAATGTTAGTTTATTACAAAACTGTGGAGAATCCATTTGTGATGTAAAAAAGTAACATTTTCAATTTCCGGAAACTATAATTGGAAATTTTACATCACTCATAGTTTAATAAGTTTGTACAAATTAGCAAAGCTTTAGGTGAATTTGTAAAGTAAAACTGAATCGGAAATAATTGATGCAATCGACATGATAACGTGCATAAAAATCTATCAGAAAGAATTGGTTTTAAAGGATACGGCTTGCTTCCTCATCCGGTTTGTTTGCGAGATGGTTTATATAAGTAGCATGTGAATCTATGCGTGAGTGGTGGATACCGGATGTTTGGAAACCTAATGTATGAGCGGTCGTTTCTCGTCCTCGTGTTTAGACATCACGTTCCGTACAGTGTAAGGGTTCAAGGGGCAACTTGCACCTGGGCCCCGGTATGCAATTCCCTAACAATTCCCATTCTATGCCCCCGTCAAAAAACCAAAATCAAAAAAACCTTTTCAGCACGTGTATGATGCCCTATATTTTGCTAGCATTCCAGAGTATGTTCCGCACTGTGTTGCACCACTCTTATGTATTAATTTGTTGTTAAATTTAAGTCGGTCGGTCGATCAAGTGGACGGTATGATTGGGTGCATTTGATAATAATATTAATAAACAACAAAAATGAAAAAAAAATTAATTAAAACCAAAACAAACAAACAAACATAATACTTATTGTATAGATAATTTTCTTAAAAACATTATCTCGATTGGCCCTTGTATAATTTTCGTGCAATAGTAAAACGTGTAAAAAATGGCAATATCATATCCATCAGAGTGGAATCGTGATTATTTTCACGATTATTACACAATTGTAGACGAATAGCATTGATTAAAGAAATATTTAAAATACTCCTATTGTCTTTGTGTTTTCATTTCATCGTATAATGTACAAAGATTGCTTCTATTTTCTTTTCTTGAATATTTCTGATATAATCTTAACAAACAGATTATAAAGTGACAGACCGAAAAAAGTTATATATATATATATATATATATATATATATATATATATATATATATATATATATATATATATATTTATATATATTTATTACGTCACTAATGACTAGTTGCACCCAATAAAGTTATTCCTAAATATACATTTTTATTTGCCATGTCATAGCAATTCTAAACAATAAACTGTTTTAAACTAAAGACGAATTAAGATCAAGTTAGATAAATTTTATTTTTATTTACTCCTGATTTTCACTTGATAACCTAAATAAAAATATGAAAAAATGTGCTCATGATGCAACTGGGCAAAAAGAACGTTTTTGAATAGCAAAAAAAAAAAAATTTGTTGTTTTCCAATGAAACAGATCTTTACCATATCACTTTACAGTAACGTTTTTGAAAATGACTTTTGAACGACAATTATCTAATTGAATCACTCATGTAGACCAAAAGGAAACATTTTTGCACGTGTTTTAAAAGAATAACTCATAGATCGGCGCTCAATTTTGTCATATTAAGTTATATATAAAAAATATTGTGTTGCTTCTGAAACTGGGCATGTAAATGCGAATGAAAACTTTCACAAGTTCACAAGCATTTGCTCTTTGATAAATACTAGAAGTATCTACGAAAAGTATATATTTAAAAATGTTCTGCTTGAACCAGGCTTCTTGTAAAATTTGCCGATTTAATAGGATTAAAGTATTTTTATTAATCATTAATCCGAGGCTGATCGAGTAATCTAAAAAAGGTACTTAAGTAACCGCGAGGCAAAATGAGTGTTTCCCAAAAAAATTAGAATGAAACAAAGTTATAAACTCAAAAATATCCAAGTTAAATTAAGCGTCTATGAGGCCATTGAAATACGAATTATTTAACTCTTGGATGGCAGAATTTGCTAGTACCAGAAAATAAATCAGAAAATTATTTACTGGTATCAGAAATGTATTTTCTGGTGACACAAATTCATTTTATTAGAAATTAAATTCTTAGTATCACAATACGATTTTAAATTGAAAATATAATTTAAATTATTGATAGATAATAATGTTTGATAACTCGCAATCAGTAATCAGTAAATTGAATTTCTATTGCTAAAAAATGATTTTCTGTTATCACGAAATACATTTCTGGTATCACTAAATAAATAATAAATAGAAAACTGCTTGGTTAAAAATATAGGAATATTAAAAATAAATATTGATATTTTTATCTAAACCGATACAAAACAAACAATGCACCACGAACGGACCCACATTTTCAGAACAAAAAAGCGAAAGTCGATGAACAACGTTATAATAATATCAACCTTTGCTTTATATTGAAACAAGATGAGATCATTGAATTTAACTTAATTTTAAAATGTTTTAATCATCTGTTCTGAAAGTGTATGGTAGAATTTATATTCAATGCATACTGAGCCCATCTGTGATTAGTGTTTTTATAGAGCCCCTTTGTATTACTTAGGCTTTAGCTAATACACTATTAAAAATCATGTACTATTTAAGTGATCGAAAGAAAATAATTGATTCTTTGATAAATGGGTTAGTACAATTAGAATTACGTTAATAAATTAGTACCGAAAACTAAAAAGTTTGAATAACCAATATGCCTAAGGCATAGTATTAAATAACATTAGAAAATAATTAATTAAACGCAGTGAAATATAACGGCATGGTTGTCGTTTAATTATTAGAAAAAGCTAGTACTTGGTAGCAATAATGTTTTACTATTAAAATATATTTTTAATATAATTTCCACATTTATCAAAAATTGTGATACTTATATTAAAAATACGATTTAAGATCTTTATCTTCATTGATAATCGATATCGCTACTTATAAAGTTTATTAGTGAAATATTTGAAAGAAATTAACAATGTTTCTATCGATCACTTAAAAATTAGGTTAATTTGTAATGGTTTTTGACAGAATATAGAAAATTGAAGAGTGACCGACAAATGTAAGTACTATTTTTTTTATATGTCTACAAAAATTATACAATAATTTATTATTAATCTAATTTGGTGTTTTGAATATCAACGTATAAAAGATATTAACTAACTTAAGAATTTAGTTTGAGAAAACAAACAAATAAAGGTTTACATTTAAGGTGAACCATCAAGTTCGCTAAAACATCGTGCCTTGCAAATGAAAACTAAAAAAAAACTATTCGATGTGTATTTGCATAAAAAATGCTTGGTAAAAATTTCATTTATTTTGATCTTGTATTAATGGAGAAAAAAAATAAAAACTATGAAAAAGTGCCTATTTTGGGGGTTTTTATTTTTTATCTCCAATAATACTAATTAGAAATAAATGAAAGTTTTATCATGCATTTTTAATGCAAATACACATCGAATGTCATTTTTTTTTTTTAAGTAAAACTTCCAAAATTGGGCAATTTTTCATAGTTTTTATTTTTTTTCTCCATTAATACAAGCTCAAATTAAATGAAATTTTTACCAGGCATTTTTTATGCAAATACACATCGAATAGTATTTTTTTAATTTTATTTGCAAGGTACGATGTTTTTCTAAACGAGCCTGATGGTTCACCTTAATTATTAATTATTAGCAAATATTGAAGTCTCAATGTTTCGGTATTAATTAAATATAAATAAATGGCTGTAACCCTATGAAAAACATTATTTTTGCATTAATTTCATAACGCTATATAGGTACATTCAAAACAATTTGCTATTGTTTATCCTATTTTATTATTATTATATTTATTTAATATACATACCTAGATGAAATAATTGCATTAGACAATTATTATTATTCTTGGTTATTCCAAAAGTGTACCTATCTTAATCATATATTTTAAAATTAATTTGAACATCATTAATTATTTTATAAGTTTAATAAATAAAAATAGATTTAAATTTGTTTTATTTCATCAATAGTAATGGCAGATACTGAAAGTAAATTAACTTGCAATTTGGTGAGGACTGATACTTGAATTAAGAAAATATATTATCAATTAATATTATTTGGTCAAGTTTTCGCAAATAACTATACGTGTCCTTAAAGATTAATAAGGGAAATAATAGCGGTATCCTAGTTATATTTATTTTAACGCTTCAACGTTTCGACATCAAAAATGTCTTCGCTAGAAGTAGATTTTAGGCGGAGTATAAAATTATATGTTTTAACATGGAAGGTAGATTATTTAAAAATATTACAACGAAACTGTTTAGCTTGCCGTACGTAGTACAGAAGAGGTTAAATGTTTGTCTGTAACATTCTTGGATTGAAAAATATCCTTAATAAAAAGTTCGTCATTTATCGCACTGATTCCGAAAATTTAAATCTGTCGTATGCTTGGTAACATGTTGGTCGCTCGTTCGCTAGTTGTAAGATTAAAGTTTGCACCTCTACTCCTCTGAAGCTACCAAACCGATTTCAACCAAATTTGGCACACAAATTGTGTAGGTGCCCGAATCGATCCGGTAGTAAATTAAATCCAATGAGAGCCGTACTTCAGGAGATATTACACCTTAAAAAGCACTTAGAAAACTATTAACTAGACCAAAAAAATCTACATAAAATTCCAAATTATTTGATATATTTAAACATTTTTCAGATTATAACTGAAAGCCGTAAAAAAAATAATGATAATAATACATTTTTTAAATAAAGTGCTTATAAAAATATTAATTATACCAAAAAAATCTACGTAAAATTATAACTTTTTTGATATATTTAAAAATTATTCTGGTTTTAAGTGAAACCTGTAAAAAAATAATGAAAATAATAATTTTTTAAATAAATTTAAAACAATTGAACTGTTTTTGATTTTTTTCCGGGTTGCGCGATACTTTGACAGTTGATATTTTAGATTGATTACTATATTGTTGTTGATTTGATTGTTATTTCGATTATTTTAATTATAGTGCAATAATAGTTATTTATAGAGAAATTCGACATGCAAAAGTTTAGGCAACAGCTTGCCGACGCCGAATATATTTTTTATAATAACCAAGGTATAAATAAAGATATATTTGATTGATTACTATGCCATTGTTGGTTTAATTGTTGCTTTGGTCATTATAAATATATTGTTTATTTATTCAGAAACTCGCCATGCCAAACTTTAGACATTGGTGCAGCTCTGAGCATTGGCAGTGCGAATGCTTGTTTTCTTACAACTACATCTGAAGCTATTTGTGATGTTTTAAACGTTGAGGCGATTAAATAAATATTACAGCTGAAATTTCCCTGTTATTTTTTTAAATAATAAATTCAGAGAAGAAGAACTAAACAACATAAATGAGTTTATTTGCAAATACTATGAGATACTTGAAATTTTATATATTGTTCTTTAGGGAACAAATACTGCATCATTATTAATTTACTAAACGTACAAATCTGTTTCTTTTAATGCGTATAACGACTCATTTATACTCAGTTATACTTACTTCTGCCATTTTCTTACCACGTAGTAACATTGGTAGTTATCATGAAAATGACAAGCGTGCCATAACTGTTTTTGTAAGTTTATTTTAAATCATTGGTTAGACATTTTCTTAGCTGGAGTTACGAATTATAATTATTTATTGATACATTCTCTAAACTGCGTTTAAAGTGTCAAAAAAGATAATGAATCAGCATATAATAAAAAAATCCTTGCAACTCGCTTAACGAGAAACAACGAATACGAAATATTATAACTGCAATAGTGCTTGTTTATTCATTCGTTTGAATCATTTTGAAAATAATTTTGTAGCGCTATCTGTTACAGATTCGCCGATATACTATTAGATGTTGGATCGTACGAAAAGCATTTAAGGCATTCTACCGCATCGCGACGCTAGTAGGTTTAAATTTGTAGTGTGTCGCAACGTCGACGACGCAGTTCAGGGGAGTGTTGCGGATGTAAAAAATCGATAGTGCTTGTGCTTGAGGTGATAATGCGGAGTATGCGCATATGTGCGCCTAACACAGTGCTCCCAGGCTGATAGAAGAAAGAAATCGGTGGTGTCGTGGTTGCCGTGTGCCGCATCTGTACCAGCCGTCGGCGGCGTAACCGTCAGCGCCGCGCGACCGTCGTCGTATTTCCGTCTGTCGCCATTTAAGATGGTCGACCCACACATAATTGTGCGTTCCTGAAATAGCACTCTCGATCGCATCGCACATAACACGATGTCTAGTAGTTCGGTTGCGCTCAAACGCGAAAATCATAACAAATAATTTACGTCGTTTACATCTTCCTCGCACTTCATCTATACGTCTTAGTTTCGTGTTATTTTTTTTGTTCTTTGTACATCATCACCGTTCTGTGCCGTATACTTTATTTTGGTGCCTGCGTTCGTTGATTTTCTAGTTCTAGTAGACATCAGTTACTTGTAAACGAGAACGAGTGCATCGATTTGAAAGTGTGATGTGCTTTTTATAAGGTTTCTTATCTTATCTTATGTGCAGCGGTATTTAGTTTTGTGTGTTTTGTATCTTTCCTCGATATATGGAGTACGTTGTTGAACAAAATGTCCGGTTACCGTCTCGTATGACTATCATGAGTGAATGATTCTTTTCGACAATGTGTGGGTAAGTATATATATATATATATATATATATATATATATTATATATATATATATATATATATATATATATATATATATATATATATATATGTGTGTGTGTATATATGTTTTGTGTGTGCGTGTAAAATATAACTAGTGTACGTGTGTGTTTTTAAATTAGTGAGGTGAAGACCTGCCGGATCAGTGTCGTGTCGAGTCTAGCATCAAACGTCACCAACAAATAGACACATTGAGCGCACGCATCATTATTCCATGATTGAATACTGGTCCGGTGCTTGAGTGAAACGAGGGAAATTGGGTCAGCGTAAGTCGGAACATTCCACCTCACAGTATGGCCTCGGTCGCCGCTTGGCTACCATTTGCCCGGGCGGCGGCCATCGGTTGGGTGCCCATCGCGACCCACCCACTGCCCCCGCCGCCAATACCAAAAGACCGTAGGAAGACGGACGATGAGAAATTGTTAATCAACGTCTCCGGTCGCCGATTCGAGACATGGAGGAACACGCTCGAAAAGTACCCAGACACGTTGCTTGGATCGAACGAACGCGAGTTCTTCTATGATGAAGAATGCAAAGAGTACTTCTTCGATAGGGATCCGGATATATTCCGACACATTTTAAATTATTACCGTACCGGTAAACTACATTACCCTAAACATGAATGTTTGACGAGTTACGATGAGGAACTTGCCTTCTTCGGGATTCTTCCCGATGTGATTGGTGACTGTTGTTATGAGGATTATCGTGATAGGAAACGAGAGAATGCTGAAAGATTGATGGATGATAAGCTATCAGAAAATGGGGACCAAAACCTACAGCAATTGACAAATATTCGACAGAAAATGTGGCGTGCATTTGAGAATCCGCACACGTCAACAGCCGCTCTAGTTTTTTACTACGTTACCGGGTTTTTCATTGCCGTCTCTGTGATGGCGAACGTAGTGGAAACAGTTCCATGTGGCCACCGACCGGGTCGTGCAGGACCACTACCTTGCGGAGAACGTTACAAAATCGTCTTCTTCTGTTTAGATACCGCATGCGTGATGATTTTCACTGCTGAATACTTATTGCGGTTATTCGCAGCGCCTGACAGAAGCAAATTTGTTACGAGCGTGATGAGTATCATAGATGTAGTTGCAATTCTGCCCTACTATATTGGCCTTGGTATCACGGACAATGATGACGTATCCGGGGCATTCGTGACCCTTCGAGTGTTTCGTGTTTTCAGAATTTTCAAGTTCTCACGGCATTCGCAGGGTCTACGTATTCTGGGTTATACTTTGAAATCTTGCGCGTCTGAATTGGGCTTCTTAGTATTTTCACTGGCTATGGCCATCATCATATTTGCCACTGTTATGTTCTACGCTGAGAAGAATGTCGACGTCACCAACTTCACATCGATCCCAGCTGCTTTCTGGTACACCATTGTGACAATGACGACCCTAGGGTAAGTTTCAATCCACTACACTACACTACACTATACTACTGTGCAAAATAATTGAGACAGACCTTGCATTGCTGCACACCGTATCAAAAACATAGTTTATAGTAAACATTTATTTATATCCCTTGGCACTATAACTATTGATCGATGTCTGATATGTCGCATTCTACTATTACACGTTATTACATTTGTTTAAATAATTTAGAAATCGTATAAAAATGTATATGTTTTTTAGTTTGACTTATACTTTTTGCGCGACATGAAATCAAAATATCAATGTTTTTGTTAAAAACTACTTCGAACTTATTTTAATGTCCAAATTAGTACCACCTCATTTTCTCATGTGTGAAACACAGAAGATCTGACAACTCATATTGCTTTCTTTTCAAAGAGTATCCCCGGTTAAGATGAGTCTAATGCCCCTGTCCATGGATTTTTAAATAAACTCGATAATATCGTTACTTGGACCTAAAAATAAGGTATCCACGGTCCGATACTCAAAACCTTTCTTCCCCTCTCGCGGGAGTCAAAAAAGAGGATTTTCGTTTGTTTTTTTTTTTTTGTATATAAGTATCATCAAATTTTGAAAAAAAATCATGAGTATAGATGGTAAAAAGTACTTTTTTGTAATTTTTTTCAAGGTCATTAAGGCTCTAAAAAAATTCTAGAAACTTTAAAACTCGATTTCATCATATAAGGTTAAGAAGAGCGTGATATTTTTCCCGCCATTTTGTTTGTCTCATGAAACACTACTTGGTTAAACTGAGTCTTTCGTTGGCAATCTTACAGTTGCAACGAAATACATAGAAAGCATACTCTACGAAGGGATTTGCCCCTTAAGCCAGGGCAAAGTTTTGGTTTGGGGGAGGGGGAGGGGAAGAGCAGATCAAGAAAACACATTCGATGAATTATCTGGAAATATCCGTCAACGCTTATATGTTTTTTTTACTAACGTCAGATTGCCAACGAAAGACTCACGTTTACCCACTACTTCCATGATTTTCTTCAGAAATTTAAACTTCGTACAAGATTTTTCATTATTTTTACGTTTTTTTGCGATTTTCTATGGAACGCACCACATATAGCAGAAAATGTCATATAAAATTATTTATAGATCTTGAAAAGACACGTATTATGGTTTTAGGTTTGACTGTGTATGTTATAATACGACCGAGATATGGATTTTTAAAGTTATTATTGGGATTTTATATACAAATTTTTCCGTTTTAATCTATACATAAATCAAGTTTTCACGATTTAAATGGAATGCACCATGTATAGCGAAAAATGTCTTATGACATTGTTTGTAGCTCTTGAAACGACGTGTATTTTGGTATTTATTCAATTTTGTTTAATTTCTTTTTGCAAAATTGACTAAGTGGTAGACATTTTAAGTATTTTTACCATCTATACTTATGATTATTTTCAAAATCTAATGATACTTATATACTAAAAAAATAAAAACCGAAAAACCCTTTTTTGACCCCCGCTAGAGTGGGGGGGGGGGAGTTTTGTAACGGACCGTGAAAACTTTATATATTAGGTCCAATTATCGGGTTTATTTCAAAATTCATGGACAGGGGCAATTGACCCATCTTAACCGGGAATACCCTTTAAACTTGTCTCCATTTAAAAATGAACATTAGGTCCTAGGAGAATACGTAATAGTTAATTTGTCAGCTAGTAGGTATTAATAATTAAAACATTACCACACTGGTAATTGAACGGTAGCTATGACTCGTTATCTTGAACCAACTTTCGCAGACAGACATACATTAAAAGTTGCCGCTCCGTTAGAAACATACCGAGTAATTATCCTGCATTTTAATGACCCAATACGATATTAATATATTTCTTTATCATAAATATAGAATGGGCCATCTGTTGGTTTCTTTTTGAAATTTCAGTTAAAACTACACCATTCAATATTTTTCAATGATTGTTGCTTTATTGAAGAGATTACTACTAAATATCTATCAATATCAAGCGAGTCAGTGTTGCAAACTGTCGAAATAATACGCAGTTCAAAAAGAAATGTGTGAGATTTTTGTTGAAGCATATTTAGTTATGCAGTGTATTAACGTATGTTAACAGTTTCTATAATCTGGTATCTCATATTGATGTCATTGATTATCAGTGGTTATCAGCTAATAATATATTGTAATAAGAATTTTAAACATTACTAGTATGTATATATATCAACATTTAATTTTCAACAAAAAATATTATTTGGTTAAACAATTAAAAGTGTCGCCATTTTTAATACGATATAGAAAAAAAAGGTATATCACATAGGTATATATTTGAAAAAATGATCTGCAGTGCACGGTTTTGTTACTTAAATTACAATAAGGTGAATGTATCAAAACTATATGAACACAAAGACATGAATATCTTATAAGAATAGTTAACGATTAATAAATTGAATGTAATAAAACCATTAACCATAAATATTTTGAAAATTTAAATGATTCTGTAGTCCATTTCAGCATTATTTTATGGTGTGTATTGTTTTGCCTCCATTGCATATGTGTGTTAAACCAGAGATAACCCAACGCTGGTTAAACATGGAAAATCTATAGACATATTTTAAAATTACTTATAACTGAAAACATGACAACACTGTTCACCATTAGTTAACACTGCCTATTTTTCATTAGGGTATATATATATAGATATATATATATATATATATATATATATATATATATATATATATATATATATATATATATATATATATATATATATATATATATATATATATATATATATATATATATATATATATATATATATATATATATATATATATATATATATATATATATATATATATATATATATATATATATATATATATATATATATATATATATATATATATATATATATATATATATATATATATATATATATATATATATATAATATATATATATATATTTTATATATATATATATATATAAGTGTACATGAATTAAAAGAGGATGGACATTAAATACTACTTTAATAGATATTTATTTTGTCTTTCTTTATTTAGGCCTAGTTTATGTATCGGATAATCATAGTAGCGTAGTTAATTGATGAGATCTTTTTACTTTCTTATAAGAAGTATAAGTAAGTTTATTAGTAATCATGAAAATGTTCGAACTCGAGATTTTAACGGAAATGCATCTATTGACCATCCTTGAATCGAGCCTGACTATTTTCGGAATTTCATCTGTATGTGTGTGTGTCTGGCACCGTGTGTATGTGATGTGTGTGAACGCTCTACAGCCAAAACTGCTAAAGATATAATCATGAACTTTAAAATTAAGATTTGTATATTGCTTAAAAAGTGTACCAGTTACAAGAAAATTGCTACAGAAATGCTTAACTTTCTTATTTATGTTGCCTGATGCGTAGGTATGGACAATTATATATCATAAATCATAGCATCATTGCCTGCCACTATTTTAACAGGAAATCGCAATAGATTAAAATAATTTGACATTTGGCATTGGATATCGATTGTCACGAATATTAATAATATTAGTGATATATTTAAAGTATTATTTATATAAATATTCTATTAGTTATTTAATTTATTTCAAAACTAAAAAACTTCCAGCCATAATAATTTAATTAATAAATAATTATATTATCTTGAATTTGTCATCATTTGTATTTTAATATCTTTCCTATCTAAACAAAATATATTTACTACGTATAAGAAAGTCCAGTGCAAGACACTGCGGATGTATTTATATTTATCGTCAGAGAGTCTAACTGGTTAACTTAAAAATAATCATTAAACACCGGCAGCGTTTTTTGAATAAAACCAAAAAGTTCTGGACTGAAAACATTCTTTTTTTAACCAATTTCCTTTCAATGACTTACTTCCACAACAGAGTGAACATCCATCACAGTTGAGTACATGTTTTAGCTCTTTTCAAGAAGCAAAACTCGATTGAACCGATATATATTTTAAATGTCGCCACTTTTTTCACATATATTTGGTTACCACCGAAGCAACCCAAGATTGTTCTAAATGGAATCGAATAAATACGGCCGATTATTCATGACTAGTTAACTATCTGATTAAATGTGTCATATAATTCCCATACAACTATCAAATCTGTAGTTTACACAAAATAATAAAGATGTATCGTTGCATGACGAGAAAACGTGTTTATGTCTAAAGCTTCCGAAAAAGATTTGCTTAAAAAATGATAGTTTAAGATGTTCTTCGTACAATATAAAATTTTATTTTTCTAAACACATATGCAAATATCACTTGACTTTATTTTTAATATTATCAAATAACTTTACAAAAATAAGAATTTTTTTTTTTTAAAGTATACATATGTAATTTAAAGTAAAGTACAACCATTTAACTTTTCTCATCTTATATGATTATATAATTATTCAAACAATGAACTTGATGCGGCATCAATAGACTAGAACCATATATGAAAATAAATATATATTTTGATCAATACAGCAAAATGATCCGCAATGCAGCTTATAAGCAATGCAGATATATTGACTACATTCATACAAAAGGCCATTGGCCTTAGAGACGGAGACCTTAGTGACATGAATTCGGTACAAGGCGTCATAATTAAGCCTAAATTGCATTTAATTTACATAAACATCTGCAGTGTCTTCCACTAGGCTTTCTTTTACGTAATATGTATATTTTGTTTAGATAGCAAGGATATTAAAATACAAATGTTTAAGCATTCAAGAAAATATTATTATTCATTACGCTATATTAGAAATTATTATGGCCGGACGTTTTTTAGTATCCAAATGAAATTAAAACACAACAAAATATCTATCATATTTAACTAACCTTTGAAACGCTTTTTCTCTTAATATATTTGTCACAATAGATGATAAATCTCAAATTATTTTAGTCTATATTATTTTCCTGTTAAACAATTGACAAACATAGTTGATATGATGTATTAGATATAATTTCTTATAAACGTAACTATGGCAATATAAATAAAAAAATTAAGAATTTCAATTGCAATTTTCTTGGAACTGGTACACTTTTTGAAGAAAATTTTCTTACAAAAGTTGTGTCAAGTATTAATATCTTTTATTTTAAATGTAACTATTTTTACTGTAAGTGAAACCGTTTCGGAGATATTGCAGAAACCGCAAAAAATGACTGGAGTAAACATGCACTTCTGGTTTGAATATTCTTTTCAAAAATAAACGGTTTTCGTGCGAGCTATATAAAAATCTTAAGTTTAAAGTTTCATAATTTTATCTGCAACAGTTTTGCGCTGTAAAGCGCTCATACACATACACACGCGCGCACGCAAACGTAATTCCAAAAATAGTCAGACGCGATTCAGAGAAGGTCAAAGGGTGTATTTCCGTTAAAATGTCGAGATCGATTATTTTCATGATTACCTACAGTACTTACTTCGTATAAGAAAATAAAAATGGTATAGAGATAATATGAACATCGCATTTCAATTATTATTGACCTATTCAATGTAATTATTATCATTTTTTAGAAATGATTTGTTTTTGACCTTTCAAAAAATAACAGTACCTATAGGCATATCATGAAAAGTAATTTATATTTTGTCACAGGCATTCAAATCTCAGATGCTGTTTATATTATGAAAGATATCTGAATTATCTGCATTCGATGTGTATTGAAATATTCTTATTTAAAGAACTGATCACTTTTTAGGGCTTTTAAAATTTTGATAATTATAAAACTGGAAGAATAAAGAAATATTTATTAACAGTATAAAAAGAGCTAAAAATAAAAGAAAGTATTGTGATTTCTTTATTTAAGAACATTGTTTACGTCACCGAGAAAATTTACATATTGCAATGTTAGTCGCGAATACAGATTAAAAATAATGAAACCACTGCAACAATTATTTAATAACCATATTTTTGTGCTTTACTTTTTGTGGAAGTAGATTATTCCGAATCTAGTTGTGTTTTCGTGATTTACCACTCATATTAATAAGAAACACATACAACCCGTGGTACAGTCAACTGACTTGGTTGCTATAGTTACATTATTATGACAGTTTACGGGCAATTGTCAATCAAGTCAATTAATTACAATGAAAATGATATTTTTTAACTGCCATTTATAGTATGAAGAAAGTTAGTAGCTATAAAGTTTTTATCTGGTAATGTACGTATATTTAAAATAAATAAATATAAATAACCAAACAAAAGCTTTATATCATCCAAGCTTTATAATCATGCAATTAATTTTCTATATTTTCGGTGTAACTTACGCATAGAATAATTTTATTTTCAAAAATTGTAGTGCAGTGAAAGTAATTGTAATTTTTAAACTAAATTCGAAAATAAAGTGAGAAGTTACAGTGTATTATTATCAGTTTTCCTATTGTATTAAATAAACTTTAAAACAATAATTTGATATTTTCAACTGAATTTTTATCTTTGTTTAGCTTTAATTTGTGAGTGATTTCACTATTGGTTTTTGATAAAACATAATTAGCGCTAAGAAACTTTCTGAACATTTATTCAGTTGCTCTAAAAAGTCCCCAAAACGTACAAAGACGTTCAATTGTAAACGAGAATTCGTTTCTAGAAAATGTATTCACAACGAAATGAAAAAGTAGTACGTATAGCTTGTTACAGTTATTCTTTACGAGATCTAAAAATAACGTTTATGTCAAATCATGGAATTCGTTTACTTTTCAAAATATGAAGTATTTTTTGTAAGCGTTACTCGCATAAGTCCATTAAAGAGTGGTTATGCTTTTATGTTTGGTTATATATTGTTTATACATACATCGTTCGTGGTGGTTGAATTAAAAAACTGGACAAATTATTATCAACACTATCTTCGGTCGATTCTTTCACTTCAGTTCAGTAATATCTATTTGTTGTTTTTATTAAAAAAATATTTAAACAACTACTATCGTTTTATATAGTGCATATATTACAGCAAAATAATATTCATGTATGCACTACTTTCGTTTCGGAGATATTGCAAAACGACCATAAATAAGAGTAAACATGCACTTCTGGCTCGCGCGTGTGTGCGCACGCACACACCCTGAACACACACAGGGTTGTGGAAGGAGGGAGACAGATAGACAGACACACACACAAACGCAAACATACACCGACGGATTTCCGAAAATAGTCGGGCGGGGCTCAGGGATAGTCAAAATAAGTATTTCCGTTAAAATATCGAGTTCAACATTTTTTATATTACTATTCATACTTATACGTCGTATAAAGAAGTAAAACAGAAGTATTACCTTAACTGCAATAAATTTGTATCAACGTTCTAGAAATTTCTTAATTCACGCTACAAAGAAATTCTTTAATTGCACGTCAATCCAACTTTGCTCAGCAGCAATGCCATCATCATAAATTAAAAAATGTTGGCTTCTAAAAACTCCTTCATCGGTTCAAACAAATGATAATCAGTGGATGAGGTACATCATACCTCAGTTTCAGTGGTCTCCATCGTTCAGTCTTGGCAGCACCTCTACAAAAGCTAAAGTGAAATTTACTGTTTCATCTACGCTTGGTTCCATTTGATTACAATTTGTGTAACCGTAAGAAGGAGTTTTTAGGGTGCAAGAGATTCTGCAAAAATGATGGGGTAATTACAGTTGTGGAAAGTTAGATTGACGATCAATTACAAACCTTCTTTAAAATTGGAATTAAGAAGCATCCAAAACATTGGTAGTTAACGAAAACCACATTAAACAAGCCTAAAGTTTGTCATGGCGTGTTTCTGAATAAATAAACAATATTTGTGCTATAATTAAAATTATAAAAGTAACAATTAAATCAACAATATAACGTTATTAATCAAAGATATCTATTTCATATTTTGAATTTTATAAACAGTACATATTCGGCTGTTTAGTATTGGCTATACTTAACTTTGGCATGGCGAATTCCTGAATAAATAAACAATATATATATATAATGACCAAAGCAACAATTAAACCAACAATGGCATAGTAATCAATCAAAGATATCTTTATTTATATCTTGGTTATTATAAAAAATATACTCGGTGTCGGCGAGCTGTTGCCTAAACTTTGGCATGTCGAATTTCTCTATAAATAACTATTATTGCACTATAATTAAAATAATCGAAGTAACAACGAAATCAACAACAATATAGAATCAATCTAAAATATCAACTGTCATATATATTAGTCAAAGTATCGCGCAAGCCGAAAAAAAAACAAAAACAATTCAATTGTTTTTTATTGTATTTAAAAACTGTTATTTTTATTATTTTTTATGGCTTTCAGGTATAATTTGAATAAACTTTAAATAAATCAAAAAAATTGTAATTTTACGTACATTTTTTTGGTATAATTGTTATTTATGTGTTTTATTTTAAAAAATTATGTTCATTATTTTTTTACAGCTATATATATATATATATATATATATATATATATATATATATATATATATATATATATATCTCCTGAAGTACGGCTCTGATTGGATTTAAAATGCGAGCGTAAGAAATTGAATACCTACACATTATGTGTGCCAAATTTGGTTGAAATCGGTTTGATACCTTCAGAGGAGTAGAGGTGACTAAATTTTGACGACTAGCGAACGAGCGAGCGACCAACATGTTACCAAGTATATGACATATTTATATTTTCGGAATCAGGGCGAAAAATAACGAACTTTTTGTTAAGGACATTTTTCAATCCGAGAATGTTACAGACAAATTATGCAGACAAACACTTAAGCTCTTCGGTTCTACGTACGGCGACCTAAAAATTGTATGTGTAACTTTTTCAATTTTGTCATGTATACATTTTTAGAAACGAATTCTCGTTTAAATTCGAACGTCTTTTGTAATTATTCGCATTTCATTGTTTCATAATTTGATTATAGTCTTTTAAATGCACAGTTGACTCAACTCCGTTGTCAAGACAGACATTAGATATAACAAAAATCTAGGTTAAATCAATAAGCTCCAGTATTCAGTATTCGGCATTTCAGAATTTGATATTTCAAGTCACTGTCATTATCCTTAAGTTAAGAGGCCGAACAATAGAGATGCGTGCAATACTATTTTCATTCTCTTTTATTATAGTTTAATTATATTTGAGATACTTTGATATTAATTGCTTTTCAGTTAAGTCACTGTAGTTACTTCAGTTCAGAGTTACTCCAAAGTTTCCTCATATCATATAACCTGGTATGCGTTCACGTAAAGTAAAGCCACATTACACGAGTATCTCCAGAGTCATCCTCCACGGAATTTAAAAAAAGGATAGACCCTCACTGCTCTTAAGACACTAATCACATAGGTTCAATTCTGAGAAATACAAATGCCAACACATTTATAAATTACTCTTTTAAGTTTAGGAAAGATCAATGAGAGCGATTTAATTAGAATTTGATAAGTGATATGTGGTTAACGATTAGTTACATAAGCAATATTTATATTTACAAAGAACATCCCTAGAAAACAAATATATTGTTTTGAAATCATTTACGTTCTGGACGACTCCGCGTCACTATTTAAATTAACTGAAGTGACATACATAAACCGTTCAATTAACTTAACTATAGAAAAGTATTCTTTGTTACGCAATAGGTTCTCTTCAGAATACTTCTAACTGTAGCAATAACACCTTTTTTATATTTTGCCATTTTCTGCAATACGCGTTGAATTTATCTCCATTTTAATGAGAATGTGATTATTTAAGAATATTTTCACTGTTTCAACTAATTTGCACAGTGATGTACTTGTTTTGTTGTTGTTTTATATTGTTGATGTTTTCACGTATGATATCATTACAGATACGGAGATATGGTACCGGAGACGATTGCTGGCAAGATCGTTGGAGGTGTATGCTCACTAAGTGGAGTGCTTGTAATCGCTTTGCCCGTACCCGTCATTGTATCCAACTTCAGTAGAATTTACCATCAGAATCAACGGGCTGACAAAAGAAAGGCTCAAAGGGTAAAACAATCACCGATATCCAATAATCACTTTTTTATTCATGAAATATTTTGTTTAACTTTGCAGAAAGCCAGATTGGCTAGGATTCGTATTGCGAAAGCATCATCAGGTGCCGCATTCGTCAGTAAGAAGAAGGCAGCTGAGGCGAGACTTGCAGCTCAAGAATCCGGCATTGAATTAGATGATAATTATCGCGAAGAAGATATTTTCGAATTACAACATCACCATTTACTGCGATGCTTGGAGAAAACAACTGTACGTATTCTGCTTACTAAAAACTGTAACAGTGATGGTGAACTTGCAGCGCACGCGTATGCCACCGAATTTTGAGTAATACACAATATTTGTTTAACATATATAATACTAGATAATACATACATAAACATTGTAACAAACGAATTCATTCACAGGGTTATTGCATTTATTTTCACACGAGCTTAGAAAATGGTTCGCCATCACTGTATTACAATATATGAGATACCCATTAAAAATATATATCGTGATGCATGCAGTATCGCTAGATATTTTAAATAGCCGGTTTACTAGCCCTGTTTCTAATTTACTCTGATCTGTACTGATTATTATAACAGCATTTATATTTGAATATGCCGGGTCACTCAATTACAAAACAGGACAAATACAGACTGTTTTTCTTGCCAAAATGTGGACTCCGTCGAGCATATTAATTAATACATACATGAATAAATACATACATACATACATACATACATACATGCCAATTCCCATCAATAAAATTGACTTATACGGTTGTCATTATAAACAATACATTAAAATAACAAAAATAAGAATAAACTAAAAATAACACTTATCTGAGTACTTTCGATGGTCTTGAAGCTGGTACTTTGCACTGATTTAATAACTGTAGATACCCTTGAAAAAAACTCAAAATTCTTGGACTGATGAATTGTCAGATTATACAACAAAATCTAATAAACATAACAACTAATAAACCGTTGGAATGTTCTCCTATAAATCGATTTTCACATTTTATTCTTTTAAGTTAAAATCGGGTGAAAACATTTTTCGGCGTGAACTTTTTAACCACTGTGTATTTGTAGACGAGCGTTGTTGCTTTAGTGAAATTATATTATTTATTAAAATATCGATTTATGATTGAAAAGCTTTTTTTAAATAGCTATTTGATTCATCGGTTTTCAATTAAGTTTTAATATCATCGATCAAGTCCAAAAACATGTTGCTTGATCAAGTGACTGTTTAAGGTATTTTCCGTGCGCGATAAAATTGGATTTATCTAAACTTATACATAAATTTTGGATCTGATCAGTTTTGCTGGTTAACCGACGATTTTGTCGTTAAAATGGCAGACTTTTGGTAGCGATCAAACTAAGCTTAATTCTTCAGTTCTTTAATTTTTTTTAAATTTTGTTTAAAAAAATGTAATATATGTATATATTCACGGACTTTGAAGTATAATTGTCGAAATTTGGTTTGAAAATGTCGTATGAAGTCAGTTCGTATGTGTTCGATCTATGTATCAAAACATTTAGGTGAGATATTTTTTAGAGACATGCATACAATTCAGACGCACAATTTCGTCACTGTTCATCTTTTTCCCCTAGTAATCCTCTGTGTCACCCATAGCTTTTTTCCATTTCCTCACTCTTCTCCCAACTCTCTTTAAGCTTTGTTAAGGTAAATAAAATTATTGTTCAGCCTCACAATACAAATTTGTTTGTAAAGGTTCCTATCAAGATTGTTATCACGATACGTATTAGTTGTTAAAATAACAATACATTATTTTATCGTACAGCATATTAAAAATAATAGTAAATAGGCGAAATCTAAATCATTACTTATCTTCGTAGCTGCATTTGTTAAAAACACAGAAACTGCCAGATAGTTTATTTAATAATTAGTTATATGCTTTTTCTAACAAAAATAAAATCCAATGCTATGCTTTCCTCTTTTTAACAAAGTAACTGTTTGCACCTCTGCAAAATTAATGCCTGTAATTCTATTTACTTTTTATCAATCTTTTTTCTCTTTACTTCATTCTTACAGCTAACAATTTAAACACTAAATGCGATTCTTCCATACTTGGATATGTACCGATAAACGAAAATAAGAAAGGACTCTACTAGATTTGACCAAAATATATTGGTACAAAGTATAGCATGTGTATACTCCATTTTGCAAAAATAAATGCGTCCCCTAAACATATTTTAGTCGGTGGACATGCAAATTTGTCAAACCTTTTATTTATATTTATTTTTGTATTAACCTGTAAATTCAAGAAATTTATTCTTAATACTTTCCCAGATCCAAAACTGTATAAATAAGTAATGAAAATTGTGTATCTTTTTGTTATTTAAAAAAGTAATAATACGTAATTTAACTTTGATCTTCTTCTACTAAATCTTGACTGATATTGGATTTTTATCACCAGGATATGGCGTGATGTTATGTAAGGGAAGGTGAAGCAAGTCGGGCTAGTGAAGCAACCCGCAAATGGGGCGAGAAGAATTTTCGATATTTCTATAGAAAATTACAAATTTTGATACGTGAACCTTTTAAAACTGTATATTTTTTATAACTTTCTTAAAATTAAATAGTTACTTCCTTCATATTTTATTTTCCTGCATTATTTACTAATATTTTAAGCCCCAAATCTTAACTTCACCATCATGCCTCACCTTCCCAATATTGTACATGTATTTTGCCCATTATAATTTTGGACTGTATTGCGGATGTTCCAACTCGTACATCAGCACTTTGTACTAACTAAGTTCCGGTAAGAGAGCAACGCCTAGGCTATATGGGAACTATCAAGTTTTGCCAACTAGGAGTGACCAAGATATAGTGAAACACGAACATGTGGCATGAAAACAATGGATGTGGTGTTTTTGTTTGGAGATAACTTGATAACTCTAGTGCATTCTTCACACCCTGACGTATACGCGGGTTTTATTTTATGCTGTTATGTAATTAACTTAGTTCTAGTTTATTTACATATTTACCATGGTATCCTCTGCTGAATTTTTGATTTAATAATGGCAATTGCTCATCAGTTTATAGTTCTCAAATTGATATTTAATGTTGCTCTATATTAGTGTGTAGATATCTATAAAGTAACAATAGATTGAAATTTTTGGTTTTTTTTCTCAGATTTTCTTATTAATACTTTGTATTTAATCTAGGGCATTTCTTTTATGCATATGTACATATGTCCATCAAATAAGATCGGTTTGAAGTTTTCTGTGTTTGTTTGTTAACGCTCTACAGCTAAAACTGTAATCATGAAACAATAAACTTAAAAAAACGTCTTATTTTTGAAAAGAATATTCAAACCGAAAGTTTATGTTTACTCCAGGCATGTTTTGTCGTTTTTGCAATATCTCCGAAATAGGTGCACGTACAGCATATATAGTTTGAGATTTAAAATATATATATCAATTGTCAAAAATAGATTGAGTGAGAAAGGTTAGTAAAATATTTAAAATATGTCGGAAGTACCCTCTACTCGGCAGGCGGCATCACAAATCATAGCACTGTCAAATTGAAGACACCATTTGCCCGAGTCTGAAACTCTCATAACACAACATTTTATATAATGGATTCACAAAAGAAAATAGAACAAAAATTAAGCTGAAGTTCTACTGAGCACTGTATAAAGTATAAAAGATAAAACACAAAAAAATATTATAGATATACGGTATTACAAAAAAATAAACATTATTCTCATAATAAAAATTGACGAATATTTCCCAGAAAAATTACGATTTCCAAATGTCCCTGCTTCATTCGTAATTCTCGTAAAACTAGCCAATTTAAGAGGATTATTATATATATATATATATATATATATATATATATATATATATATATATATATATATATATATATATATATATATATATATATATATATATATATATATATATATAAAAAAATGTCTCCTAGAAAAAAAAACTAATAAACCGCCGGGCAAAAAGTGCTATCACCCAAAATATTGTAACATTAAAAAATTCAATATGCTAGATATTTAATTTGTTTGAAAACCAGCAAATTTCCGATCATAATAATTACTATAATGAATAATTATATCTCCTGGAATTTAAAAAAAAATGTATTCTATTAACCTTCCTATCTTAACAGATATACCTACTACGTATAAGAAAGTCCAGTGCGAGACACAGCAGATAATTTTATAAAAGGTTATTGTTATACTAGACTATTGATCTTGATTTTATTATCTAAAATGTCATATATTTAAAGAAATGAGTTTTTAAAGTTATGTGTCAGCTATTCTGATGATGTAACCAAGATATCTAGTGTTTTTTACACTTGATGGTTGGCGACACTTCGTTAGCAAGTGCACAGCTTTCTAACATGCTCGTTGGTCACGTTAACAGAAACTGAGCTGGATTAACCTTAACGAGTTCTTATTTGTTTGGTGAGGATATTATTGATAAATTACTTTTTCGGCACGAACATCACAATAATTAGGAATTTTTGAATTTTTAATTATAATTTGCTTATCGTTATTGTATTTTAAGCATGTGTATTTATGAAATAAGCTTTTACAAAAACCTTTCAGTCATCTTCAGAAACTGTATGGTGTAATACAGTCATGCAGTTTCTGAAGATGACCGAAAGGTCGAAACGATCGTAGAAATATAAATATATATTTTGTGAAACTTATACCAAGTGTTTTAACTACAATAGGAAGATGCACGTGTCGTTTTTAATTTTCTTCTTTCAACATGACCATATCACCTCATTTGACTTTCATCTATTCTACGTACGACATTTTTTACAATATTGCACTGCTCATACACCCACGTATTTATATTTCTAACTCTCTTTGATATACCACAAATACCTCTTAAAAATTTCAATTCCACAACAGTCACACGCTTTTTATGCTTGGTTTACCAAACCCAACATTCACTTCTATACATCAACGATGGCACAAGTACACCATTGTACACATTGCAGAATCTTGTATCCTTAGAAATGTTAAAATGTCTTGCAAACATTCCTAAAGCCCCTAAAATATTACTCTTCTCTCAATCTCGCAATCATACTTTTCATCGCTAGAGAAAAATAACCTAAATTAACCAGTTAAGTTGCTCTTCCGATTCACCAAAAACCACGAGGTAATCTGCATAAACTAAAGCAGGAACAGTCATACCACCAACAGTTACACCATCGTCACTCGCGCCACATAATGCCCGGCGTGATAATATTCTATAGTACGTTTGCTACTTTGGCATTTGGACCCCTATTCTGCAATATATCAACTCTTGATAGTTAAAAAAACAATTAAAAACAAAGTTGTGAAATACATATATCAGTCGTGATATGTTATAACCACACCAACTACTGTGTTGCTATATTGAATATAGCAATATATATTATTTTATGTTACATCAAAACAGTGACGTCATATAGACCGTGTGTCTTACAATATCCGCCACCCAAAGCAACATCTAACGAATATCACTACAGAGCACGGACAACTTAAAGTTAGGCACAAATTAAATCAGCTGTTGAAGTACTCTCCTATTAACACAAATTTAATTGTTTTTAGATATATTATTGAATTTTAGCATTATTGGCGAGTTATTCGTGCTAATTTAGTGTTCAGCGTCAACATTAAACATCAAATCTGTATTTTTACTTTCTTATACGAATGTATATAAGAGAGTATTGTAATCATGAACCTTCCCTGAGTCGAGTCTGACTATTTTCAGAATTCCATCTGTGTGTGTGTGTCTGAACGCTCTACAGCCAAAACGGCCAATGCAATAATCATCAAACTTTAAACTTAAAACTGCCTCGGTAGAAAACCTCCTATTTTTGAAAAGATTATTCAAACCGGAAGTGCATGTTTACTCTTCTCATTTTTTCGAAATTCTGCAATATCTTCAAAACGGCTGCACTTACAGAAAATATAGAAATATTCAAAATAAAATATATTAATATTATGCACAACTTTTGTTTAAAAAAATTATTCAAAAAGTTTACCGATTTCAAGAAAATCACTATTTAAATTTTAGAATGTCTTATTTATGTTGCCATAGTTACGTAGATATATGAACTTATACTTATGGTTAGTAAAATATTAAAACATTATATATACATATTTGTTAGGTTTTTTAATTCATTTGAGGACTAAAATATCTGCAGTGTCCTGCACTTTACTTTCTTATACATTGTAGGTATATATTATTAACCACTCTATCTAAACAATATATGCCTAATACGTATAATAACGTATAAGATAGTCCAGTGCAATACACTGCAGATGTTTCAATACAATATTTTTAATTTTCATTGGCGTTGGTTTTAAATTAAGTTTTCTCCATTCCATACTCCTAAAGGAGGATTTAATAGCTTATAAATATTCCTTATCAAGTTTTGGTGCTATGTCAAAACTTTTCACATATTTAACGTTTCAAGATTCCAAGTTAATTCAATTCAAATAAAGAAGTTTTTGGTTAATGTATTCAGCTTGTTTCCAGTTTGATATATGGAAAATATAAGTGCATTTTGTTATTGATATTTTTGAATTGTTATTAGCTTAAGAGGGTTTTAACTTAATTAAATGATTAATTTCAAAACTTAACAATATAAAAGTTTTCCATAATTCCAAAAATAAAAAAATTCACATTAAATGAGTTGATATCAATTCACATACATAACATCTTATATTTTACATGTATCAAACTGGAAACAGGTTGCACGTTTAAGTTGTTTATGCTCTATTGCTAAATTTACAAAAGAGGGGCCCTGCTAGGGTATGAGTGCCATGTGCCGCATCAAACATCATCAAATAGATCACCATCTCGAATTACTATCGTTGCTATAATACACAATGGAGACCCAGTAAAAAAGATAATAAAATCAATTATTTTATGATACTAGACAAATTAATTACTTATAGAAGTAAAATACAAATATTATTATAAAAATAAAAATTGCCCTAGTTTTTTGTTACTTTAGGGAAAAATAACAACATTTTAGCATGCCCCAAACCACATGAATTATGTTGGACACGAACGATCTGTTTTATTAATATATATATATATATATCTAAGTTTTAGCTTTGGAGCTTTTCTTTTGCGGCCTCTTAATAAAATGGGTATCTCATCATCTTAATGTAAAAGTTGGTTAAATTTGTATCTACAATACGCGTATGTTTGTTTGTGCTCCAGGATCGCGAGTTTGTTGAATTGGATGTCCCGTACAATGGTCACCCGAAGAGACCTGGCTCACCTTCACCGATGGCCAGTCCGACGCATTCTTCAAACAGTCACCTAGGTCTGTTGCACGCGTGCTGTGGACGCTGTTGTCCCCAACGATATCAGGTAAGCTAAACGGAACAATGTAAATTGTATCAAAATAATGCATCTCCAATTCATGTCAATTTGTAAATATTAAGATCATGTTTAAATAATAGTATCTATAATTTTATGCGAACTTCCTATATGTTTATAAATAAATTGTGATGTGAAAATACGTCAATCGTGTACGATAATGCTGAATTTAGGATTCAGAACATGCTTTTTAACTCAAAACTGTATTGACGTAGTCAAGGATAGATCTTTTATTATTGTTTACCTCATAACTTAAGTTTTAGTATTTATTGTTACTCTTTTATTCACTGGCAAAATCTTTGTAGCGAAGAATTATACATTCGAGAAAGATGACCATTTTAAATGAATATGAATAGTATCAAATATAAGTATTTTCATCGAGTGCTTCAAATTTAAAAACCAAACTTTAGAACGAAATATTAAAATTCCGGAGATTCTTCTTTGGTCCTAGCCGCTGGGCTATTGACCAACTACAGTAGTTCAACTGTTGAACTACTCATTCTTTTATTTTTCATTTATATGATACCGTTCTGGAACATTTGCACATTTGTGGGCGGGGAGGCGTCAGTATGGCTCATCACGACTAAAGGGACGTGCTTCATTTTGCTTATTCTCAGGCATGATATATGATAGCCGGTAGTTCTATGTTTAACGAGGTTGGTGAATAGTTCTGGTCTATTAGTATAGTGCTCGCCACAAGAGTTGTTCAGTGTGGAAAGGGAAATAAAAAATACCTATGTATTGTTTTCTAAATTGCTTTTATGAAACCATTGTTTCTTGAAGATGTTTGGTTGGATGCTGTAGTAACTCTTTCCCTTGTTAATTGACTTGGTCGTATATTATTGTTTCTATTCGTTAGTCCGTAGTTTATGTGTTGATATTTCTTATTTCTAATTCTCCATTTTCCGTTGGTTGTTTGATGAGTTTGTCAGCATCTTCGTTTCCTTCTATTCCTACGTGTACTTTTACTCAGTTTATTGGTAATAGGGTTTCCTTAGGATTTTGCATGTGCTCAATAATTTCATATATGTTTCTTTTCATTTGAGTACTTAATTCCTGGACAGGTTAGTTTTTCTTCCGCACTTTGATTATTACGTTTGTATACCTGTTTTTCTTATGTATTTTATTGCTGGAGAGATGGCTGTTATTTCTGTTATTATTATTTAGTTTATATGTTCTTCCATCTTTTTTGTTTTCGTCATACTATGGACTCCATTTATGCCTTTTGAGACATCTTTGTACATGAATTATACTTTGAGGAATTTTTCTTTCATATTCTTATTGAATTCTATTTACATGACTGCTGGTATATCTTCATCTGCATTATTACCCAAGTTATTTATTTTGGTGTTATATATAAGCGTAAGGATTTATATTGGATTTTATCTAGCAAACGAGGGCCGCTCAATAAGTTCTCGGTATTAGAATGAAAAAATGTAGGAACATAAATCTCATTAAGGGGTCAGGTAAGCATGCTCATTATTAGTGTAAATATGAAGTTCTATCACAGTCGTTGAATAGTATGAGCAAGAAGAGCTACATTTTAAAAATAAAGAAATTTGAATACATAACCGTAATAAAATTCCTCGCCAAGCAAAGCCAGACTCAGAAAATTATTGACGGAGAAGTTTCAGCGGTTTATAAAGATTCTGCTCCTTCATTATCACCAATTTCAAAAGTGGTTTAGTGAATTTAAGAAGGGCATACAGAACGTAGAAGACGGCGAGCGCCTTGGGCGACCCATAGACGTCAGTACCGAAGAAAACGTGAAAAAGATTGAGAACCTGGTGTTGGAGAATGCCCGAGTGAAAGTGAAAAAATTAACAGAATTAACCAACATTTCTACTGGATCAATTGTCACAATTTTACATGACAAACGTTAGCGGAAGTAGGTGTTAAGAATGCTTACGCCAATTTAAAAAGGACACCGCGTGGAAACCAGTAAGACGTTTTAGACGCTCTGTGGTGAAGATCCTTCAAGTTTAGTTGACAAAATTGTTATTGAAGACGAATTCTGAATTCATCAATATAATCTTGAGAGTAACAGGAGTGGATGTAGTGGTACCATAAGAGTACTTCAACCCCAAACAAGTTCAAAATTGAGCCATCAGCAGTGAAGATCATGGCAACAGTATTTCGGTATTCCGAATAGATTTTGTTAATTGATTATAAAGAAAAGCATAAATCAATTACTGAAGAATACTACTCTGATATTCTACAATAAAAACAGGATGCAATTAAAGAAAAGAGACGTGGAAAATAGATAAAAAGAATTTTGCTTCTTCATGACACCAGTTTGTACAAGGTTAGAGTGGCTGCCGCTGTTGTTCTGACCTGTAAGTTCCTCGTATATATAAAACATTTATTTTGAAATAGGTAAATACATTTTACATCTAACCTAAGTATCACGATCTAAACAAGGCAAATGTTTTCTCATAAGTAGATATATGCAGGTTGTTATTCGCCGATGATAATAACTAATATTTTCGTAATTCAACAATTTTAATTTTAAAATACCTATTATTGATTAATCGGAGAAAACTATAGTATTGAAATTCTCAAATTGTAATAAAAATCAAAATGTATTACACAAGTATAAAGCAAGTTCTAGTTCGTAAATATCTAGCGACCAATTTTAATAAAAATTGCATATCAATTAAAAAATTACTGCGTAAATTTCAATTTCTTTTTATTACCGTATTTTCACATCGCCAATCATAAATGTTTCAGTGTACCCCTATTTTTTAATTAGTAAACTTAAAAATTGGAATTTTGTTGACAAAAGCGGTATATGTATGTATAACACGCTTTTGAAAATGTTATAATTTAAAGAAGAACGAGGCGAACGAAAATCATAGCCCTTTTTACGTGTATGTATTGTGATTTGTGGCATGTGCACGAATAACTGTACCGTGTTTTTTTTGGGATGCTTATTACAGCAGGCTTGTGGCAAGTACATACCAGCGACATCCGCCGTGCAGGCCAATCAAACTGGCGGAGGTATGGACGGAACCTATCTCGTCGAGGCTTCCTTCTAAACAACCAATCACCCCGAAATAATAAAACACACACACACACACACAATATGTACCTAAATATGTATTGTGCCTTTGTTCTCCGTATCGTGTGTGCTATCTACCTACCTTAACCCATACATATATGTGATGTGCCGTATCCTATCGATCGCACACATCATATTTTGTCAGTTGTTGAATCCAGTCAAAATTCAATGCACAATCACAGCTCTCTTCGTAAAACGGTCCTTTTTTGGTGAGAGATGTGTGTGATTGAGCCTTCGTTCTCCGAAGGTAACTACAACCGTCATATCAGTCGAGACATTATGTGATTCAAACATTACATAACCACATAAAATTTAAAACAATGATGATGAATGTAGCTCGGACAATAACTTCTAGATTGTATTGCATATTTTGTACCTGTGAAGTTGGATTCACATGCAGCCGTTACCATCGCTTTTTTAACTCATTGTTGTCCCCGTTTACTTGATGATTAGTTAGCTATAAGTACGGAAACTCGTAGTAAAAAAGCAGCTTTAATCCTTTTGTATTTAGAAATAGTATGAATAATTCTAAAACCTTTTTATAGGAATCAATATAGAGTGAAACCTATTGAGGCACAAATAAAACATTGCACTTCTTGAAATTTTAAATGGGATCAGCTGTTTTATTATACATATTATAATTCTGCATAACACTTTTCATAAACCTGTAGAATTTTTAAGTTGTTCATTTTAATAAAATATAGTAACACGGTGGCATATTCAGTTTTGATAACGATGATAAATGCACATGTGAATGCAGTGTAAGTTTTCTGATTACGCTCATGCACGGAGAAGTATGTATGAAAGTAGCAACAAGTATATCGTTGTGATGAATTCGTAAAACATTTATACAAAATAACGTGCCCCAGAAAAGAATATGCTTACTTAATTAATATGCAGAGATGTCTCCAATATTACGAGTAGATGCTTAGAAACGTCTCTGCATATTAATTTATGTTTTGCGTAGGTATCATGTAAATAATAACTTTAATAGAGGCAAAGTTTTATTCTCCTAACAAGTTCCAAATAGCTATCTGACATATTAGAATAGGAAATTTATCAGATAACTCACTCTTAAAAATAATATGTAACTCGTAATGATTAGTTTCACTAATCGTTAATTAAACATTTGTAGCAATTATTGAAATTTGTTGTAATATATTTTAATAATAAAAACATATTTCATAAATAGTAATTGTTGCTATGAAGTATCATTAAAAATTAGTTGTCACAACAGTTTTAGTCGCTACAATAGATTTTATAAAATGAAATAATATATTTTTAAGTTACAAAATATTATTTCTAAGATTGCTTATATGGTAAATGGTATACTTAAAGCCATCGTTTACCAAATGTTTCTATTTTACGTAAATGTTTAATTTTTGTGAAATTGATAGCTAATATTAAAAATACGCCTTGTTACGACCATTGAAGAATACTTTTCCTGTATTGTTCCCTTAAAATGCAAATTTTGGTTTCATCATCCATTTAAAACGAAATGTCTAATTTTAAGGTAACTAACATTGCAATTAAAATGATGGATACAAGAAAACTATCCTCTAATGCTGTTCTCTGGTCGTAACACAGCAGATTTTAAAAACTAGTTAATAATTTAGTGAAATTAAAATATTTACAAAAAATTGCAAATTTAGGTAATCAATAGCCTCATTAGGAAAAGAAAATGATAACCCTGACTACAATGCATATTTGTGGTTCACGTATACATGAATTACTGGTCACAAATATATGTGTGTAATTATTTAATAGCATACATGTTTCTCCTTGTACGTCATACAGGAAAACGTACTTGTCTGGTCTAAAAATTTATATAATAAATAGAATATAATTATAATTTCTAAACTCGGTATGTAAACCGCTTCTGTCTAAAATCTAGAAGTAAAATATACGAAGTACTACTTTTCACACCGAAAATATTTATAATTACATTTCTTATTCATTCGTTATTTATTTAGCGAACATCGATACCAGATTTGTAGTAGTGACTTTTGTGATATATTTCGATTATATAGAGTGAATTAAGACGACTAATGAATTAACTCGGTGTACTAATAACTCCTCTAATAATTTATAATTCAAAATAAATACTGCGTCACATTAATTTCAATGAAACTAATATAATTACGTCTATTTAATAAACTTCGTTTTGAGGTATTCGGTTCTGACATCTTGTCGATATGTTATCGTTAATATTTTGGTAGTTATCAATCGTCGTACGATCAAATGCGTTCATAAACAAACAATTCACACGTTATTTATATTCATCTGGTTTCAATCGCGGTGGTATCGGACGCAGACGAAAGGTGGACGAACCGACACCCTTGAAATATCGAATATAGAAATATTTATATCTATCTATAATACATACAGAAAAGAATTCATTAATAATTATAACTTGATCAAGATAGACATAATACCGACGCCCTTTGTGTATGAACAATTCTATTTTAATATAAAAAGATCAAGAAAATCGTAATATGTTAAACTTAGTTATAGTTGTACAATTTAAACGTCAATAGTATTACCGAGGACAGATAACAAATCTACCTAATCCAAAATTTAATTATAAGGTATCCTAGTGTTATTTAGTACATTATTTATAAAAAGGAATAAAATTTAATTATTAATAATAAAAAAAAGAAGTGATACTTTAGATGATAAGAGAGTGTAAAAGATGAGAAAAGTAAGCAGTAACCAAATTTATATTAGATATATAAACATCTAAAATACCCATTAAGCCTGCGTAAACTAAAAATGACTCACAGACGATACCTACAAGAACTGCCAATTACGTATGACTATCAACACAATTCTTTTTACGCATAGGCGCTTGTTTCACTCAACAATTTGGTTGCAGTTGTAGTTTAAGATTATTTCTTTTTTAATTCTATAAATTCAAATCTAAATTAGATCGTTTAAAATATATATAAAACTCATATACTTGAATGTTAGTCATCGCTCGTAAGACCAACATTTGTTGCTCCTTCTTCTCTGAAGATACTGATCAGATTAACACCAAATTCCGTATATATAATTTATGGATACATAATTTATACTGCTCGCATTGTACTTCTACTAAGCTATTTATTTTAGAAGTTATTGGGCTCAAAAAAAATGACCTTAAATAATGACTTTAGAATTTTTTAAAATTAATTTTGGACGACATTTTTTCGACGTCTCGGTCATCATCAGGATGTTGAACCTGATGATGACCAAGAGGTCGAAACATGCATCGTGAAATAAAATTATATGTGAAACCAACCAAGTGTTTAATTTTTTTTTTTTAAATAATAACCAGAGTCTTTAGACAATACAACTTCGAAAATATTAATCCTATTTTAATTCATACCAAATTTGTTGCAAATTTGATGCCGTCAAACGAACGAGTTAGTAAGTGACCGAAATATATCCAAAGTATGTGACTTATTAATCCAAATGAGGGAATGAGAAACGAATTTTTACAACTATTTTCTAATTCTAAGCAAGTTACAAACAAACGATTGAACACCTCCAGTCACATTC
Source organism: Nebria ingens riversi (assembly GCA_018344505.1). Taxonomy (NCBI): domain Eukaryota; kingdom Metazoa; phylum Arthropoda; class Insecta; order Coleoptera; family Carabidae; genus Nebria; species Nebria ingens. The sequence goes on along the minus strand of JADQWA010000134.1, from coordinate 121,852 downwards.
ATAGAAAAGCTTAAAAGTGCTATTAGTTAAAGTGTCTTTAAAACAACGCTGACATAGATAAAATTATAACGTTTGACATTAGTAAACAAAGATCGTTAATATTTTCTAAGTAAATTTAAGATGGTCTGATTACAATTATCTTTTAAGACAAAATGCTACGAATTATTACATAATACATTTTTTAGGTGGCTCTTAATAATAGTTAAATGATTTATATGTGTATATGTATATATATATATATAATATATATATATATATATATATATATATATATATATATAGGGTAGTGACGTCATCCTGCTCATACTTGCACATATAGAATAGCCCAATGCTATAGATATACAATAAAATAATGGCATTTGTCACTATGGAAACGAAGGAACTTCAAAATAAATTTAGCTGTAAAATAATTATAAAATCGGCCTTATAGTTCATTAACGTATTATTTATAGAAGCTGTCGTGAGTTTTCTTGAAAGAGTAATATAATTATTACAAACTAATCTACAACCGCTGTCACCTACACGTGATACTTAAGAAAACGTAGAAACAGACATAGAGAAAGGTTCAGAATATTTTTCAAAAATAAGTACAGCCGAATAAAAATAAACTCTAAGAGCCAATTGCACCAACGTCAGTTAAATTTATTCCTCAATTAAATAAAAGGTTTAACTGACAGCAACGTTATTTTTCCATAAGAAATGTCAGATTGAATTGATATTGTTTATTTTAACTAAGAAATAAATTTAACTGAGATTGGTGCAATCGGGCCTAAGTCAAGAATTTATAAAATGAATAAAAATAAACTACAATTCAAGAATGTATAAAAGTTGCTCATTCAAGATTAAATAAATGAAACTACAGAATATTACTTTCGAGGGTCTCAATCGCAACAAACCGACTGAGTATTACCTATTGACAAGCACGGGCACTCATATTTTCCATAAATCGATTTCTAATGAAACTCAAAAGTAATATGAATATAAATTTCACAAATTGATTATGCATGTAATGAAATGTGTAACGTCTTACATAGAAAAAAGGCAGATCTTGTACGTACCAACTTTGGAAATACACATCCCTATTCATAAACCGACTGGTACTTTATTTGATTGTTCATTACATTATCATTCTATATTATTGCTCGTTGTTGATTATAATTATAATAATGTATATATTGTGCGAAAACGCATTGCGCACTATCGCATAGTCTTCAAGGCAGGAATCACTATCGATCGGCCAGTCTTATACATTTGACTTTTAGTGAATTGATAGCGTTTCCTAGTGAAACTCCTGATGCCAGATGACGCTATACTACTAAGGCTTGTGGTGTTGCGTTCTCTGACTCAATAGGTCTGTTCGGTGGTCCTTTTTTACACCAAGAAAATTTCGTTACTTTTGGGCAACGCGTTCGATGAACTAATTGTTTCAACTAATGTACTCTAGTAATCAATTCGATTGCTCCAATAAATAAAGAGTAGAATAGTGCAGTCTATTGATAAAGGATATACTCGGTTAAGATGGGTCAAATTCCTCTGTCCATGGATTTTGAAATAATTCCGATAATATCTTTACTTGGCCCTAAAAATAAGGTATCCACAGTCCGTAACTCAAAACCACTTCCCCCCTCGCGGGGGTCAAAAAAGGGGTATTTCTGTTTTTATTTTTTTCAGTATATATAAGTAAATATCATGGTAAAAAGAACTTTTCTGATTCAAGATCATTAAGGCCCCCTAAAAAATTCTAAAATCTCTAAAACTCGATTACATCATATAAAGTTAATAGGAAGTGATTTTTTTTTCGCCATTTTGTTTGCTTTATTGAACACTACTTCCAGGATTTTTTTCAGATTTT